>JAYRBT010000082.1:132549906-132630914 GCA_036023395.1 Myiotriccus ornatus | reverse complement strand
TCAGGGGTGACCTCATCACTCTCTACAACTCCCTGAGAGGAGGTTGTAGCCAGGTGGGGGTCGGTCTCTTTTCCCAGACACCTATCAGTAAGACCAGAGGGCATGGTCTCAAGCTCTGCTAGGGGAGGTGTAGGTTGGATATTAGGAAGAAATTCTTTACAGAGAGGCATCGGAATGGGCTGCCCAGGAAGGTGGTGGATTCTCCATCCCTGGAGGTATTTAAGAGACTGGATGTGCCACTTAGTGCCATAGTCCAGTAACTGGTGGTAGTGGATAAGGGCTGGACTTGATGATCTCAGAGGTCCTTTCCAACCCATCTTATTCTATGATTCTACTTAGCAGAAGGATGTTCTTGAGAAAACCTCAAGTCAAAAGGACACTGAAGTCACTGAGGATGCTCGTGTGCCTGTTGTCTTCCTTAGGGACATGCTGAAATAAGTATCTTGTCAATGTTGCTTCCATTACTTTTGGGATGGAAAGAGATGGACTTCTTCAAAAGAAGGGAAATATCAGAAAGACAAAATGATGAATTTCACAGCCTAAGAATGACCTCAGAAATTAAGGTTTTTGATAATTTAAATGTGGCCTAGAACTAATGATCTAAAGACTATCATATCTGATAAACAGTAACTGAAACACACTTCAGCAGAGGAGAGATGAAAGAGAATCAAGTCGTTGCTCTGTGGAGTCAAAAAAAAAAAAGAAGAACAAAATTCTAGAAGAAATCACAAGACTTAATGGGCTGGTTGTGAATGAATACAAGATAGGCAATGAAAAGAGCCATGAATAACAAAGAAGGCAAATAATTTTAACTAATGTATCTATATATATGTGCCTGCAGGACACCCACACTGGTAGATTCACAGTGACATAAGATTAAAAACTCTGTCCTAGATGAGTGGCTCTTCCCTGAATGCTGGACTGTACAGAACTATGTTCACTATGTTAATGAATAGGGGAAACTGGAAAGTTATTTCATATGCTTAATAAAGACAGGAAGAGAGGTCGTTGCTTGATATCAACAAGACATTGACAAAGCAGATGGAACTAAGAAGACAGGAGTGATGTCCTTGACCTACAAAATAACATATTTTAGAGTAAGCATTGAACTGGGGCAAAATGTAAAGATAAATGAGGAAATATTGTACAAAAGGTAAATTTTCTTATATTTCCAATAAAAATAATGAAGAGGAGACTAGTGTTTTTTCAATGTATAAGAGGAAACTGGGTAAAGGTTATGCTGTAATAGTCCTTAAATCACTGTCAGAATATGGAAAGACAAAAACGATGAAAAACTAGGAAATGTAACTGTGGCTGTGAGGTGCTCAGAGGAGTTCATATGTGGTAAGATAACTCAAGTAACTTGAACACTAATGTTACCCCAGGCAGCCTGGATTCTACAGGATCATGGAATCCAGGATCAGTTCGTAGGCACAAGGAATCTCAAGATACTATTTAAACAGTGAGCTAGAAATATTCCACTTCATGTCAGATTTTTCTTTCTGATCTCAGGAGGTATTACCTTTAATAACCTTCTGTTCAGTAAAGCCCTAGAAAAGATTTACTCCATCTCTCTGCTTAAATCTCAGCTTTTTCATATTTATGTAGTACTGTAACTTTTGCTCTTTATTTTCATTGATTTTACTGTATGTTTGAGATTAATTTCTGTAGAAAAAAAAATATTAAAGTTTACACATCAAGATCCTCAAGACAATTTGAGAATAGCTCCAAGTTTCACCAGTGTCTGAACAGAAACAGACATAAGCAACAATCTGAAATAGGTCCAGATAAACTAGTGCAAATATACATCTAAGGCAAAAAATTTATATAAATGTAATTAGTTACTGAAATAGTATACATGAGCATTTCATCATATATTTTCAGAAAAAAACCCAAAAATCCCTCCCCTTATCAAAGTTTCTACATGTTGACTGAACTATTTACACACTTTCTATATATTAGGTTTCATGTAAAACAGCATAATTTCAAAACAAATGTTTACCTGAGTTCTAAACATTATAATGTCTAATATACTATACCCTCTGGAGAATTTTTAAAAATCAGTATTTCTTTGGAAGGAATTTTCAGATCCTTTTTTTGTTTCTGCATCCAAAAGTAATTTTAGATTTACTAAAAATATGGTTATATATGATCTGAATCCAGAGCAAAACTTAATGAACTTCTCAGAGGAACTCATACCCAGAGGGCAGCCATGAAGTTAATATAGAAAGAGTTCTTTACTTCTTGCTTTGGAAATTTTTACATGGTCCCTATTTTAAAGCAATATTTGTATCAACCTTTATATCTTATCTGAAGCCATCACTTCCTTTTTATTGGCTCATAATTTATCAGATTGGTATCCTTACTTCTATTCACTGACAACTATGTAGGCCTTTTCCTGGTTTGCAATATTTCTGAAAATATCTTAATCAGAGGACTACATATATATTATATATATATATTATACACCTTTTAAAAGCCACTGAATTTCAAGTGGATAATTATTTCAAAGAAATTGTTACGGGCTCAACTTCTCTCTGTCATATATTTCATATATAAATAGGAACTATGATGTTCTGCAATCACACACAGGTATTGTGAATGTATACAAGTATTCCTATATTAGAGAGTATGCAGTATACAAATGCATACAACATAAGTTTACATAAGCATAAACTTTTATTTTTCACTCTGTTTTTCAGTTAAGCAAAGTACGAGATTTCAAGAAGACACTATTTCCGTGTACTTTAAAGTAGATAGGCTTTTCCTTATTATTTCAAAGAGAATAATAAATGCTATAAGCACTCTGGAAAATTCCAGCAAAAATATGAGTTTTAAAAGACGCAGGCATATAATATCCATATAACCTAATTTATGAAACTGCCTTCTATAAAGCTATTCAGCATCTCTTGGGATTTACCCACAGCCCTGAGTACACAGTTTTATATGCATACGTACTCAGAGTATTATAAAACATCTTCACAGTACGTGTTTCTCACTTAAAACACAGATCACATTCTCAGTTTGGAAATCAAATATGGTACTGTCAGTGTGGCAGAGCTAACAATGTACTCCACATCAATAGTACCTCTCAAGATCATAGTAAGCACCCTCAGAGTAGGTACGGCACATCTTACGGGAGCGGAGTAATCTGATTGCATCTTCACAAAATAGAGGATACATTGTGTGATCCTGGCTGCCAAAACACAATGGGTGAACACAATGAAAAGCAACCAAAAGATGAAATGAGAACAAAACAACATGAAAAGCAAGTAATGTCAGTAACAGAACAAAACACTCGAAAAAAACACAGCTGGAACTTTGGTGAATTTTGCAAAACTACTTTTAAAAATTAGTGTATTGGCTCATAGCTATTAAGAGCTACAAGACGATGAGAAAGGTATCACACTCCAGTTTTATCATGACATTTAGCAGACATATATGTATGAAATTCTGTATATTAAAATCACAGAATTAACAGGCATTAGTGTTTGCTGATTTCAATAATTTCCTTTATTTACTTTGTAAAAGTCATAAGAGTGATGTAAATAAAGCATTGTCTTCATAGACTCCCGATTATAGACTATTGGCAGAGAAAAAATAAGTAAGTGAAACATAAAAATAATGACCCAGTGTTCGTGTAGACACTGTGGCGAGAAAGCTAATGCTGACACTAATCTACACTTCTAAGTTTTCTACCATTATACACAGACTAATAAAAACAGAAGTGGACATGTAGGTACAGAGAAGTACATGCATTATCCACACGTAGTCACACAGAGGAAAACATATACCTGACGTCTCTGTAATGGTGATCTGTGGACTGGGTGTACCGGGAACGAGGTAAAGTAACATAATGACTGAGTTGATGGCAGAAAGAAAAACACAGATATGAGACAATGAGATGGAGAAGGAATGATACACATCACAAAACTGAAAACATTAAAATCTGAGAATACAGGAGCTACAAAAGTATTGTTTAAGAGCACTGAAGTTATTAACAAAATAATATGATACACAGTTCTAAAGGTAAAATTATCTAGATGATTCACACATTTATTCTGAGAAGCCAGTGGGAGACTACGGATCAAGTAGATAGCTAAAATTTGGGATTTTCCTACAGTATTTCAGTTAGGAAGAAAAGATGCAAAAATCTCTCACTAAAAGAAACTCAAGAAGTCAGATTGCCTGTTCTCATCTTTGAAGGCAGTCATAACTTTAGTATGAATAAAATCTTTGGAAGACATTTATCTGGTGTGTCTGAAATGCTATCACCATTGGGAAATCTGCCTCCACATAGCTAGCTCCAGAGCTTTCCCATTTCTAAGAGTAAGTTCTCCTAATACTGATCGACCATGATAAAAAGCAAAGTTAAAGTCTTTCATTATTTAAGTAACTAATGAAGAGATATAACATCAGTAACAGAATATGCAAAAAAAACCCAAATGCATGCATTTCAAAATAATAAACCCAAGGTATTTGTATTTTGTTTGTATTTTGAAAATATGACTAAATTTATATATTTTAATATATTTGTTAGAGCACTCGATATTTTCTAGTTACCAAAAATAGTTACCAAAAATTGTTATTTCTCTTTTAATATATGCACACAATACAGGGGGAAAGGGGCTGGGAAATAGTAGGGTTTACCACTAGCAAGGAATTATTGGAATGCAAAGTTGCTGGTCTACAGCTCCACTGAAGCTGGGATATTTCAAAGGAATGTCTAATCACGACAGTCCACAATGGGAGTGTAAACTGATTTCACAAGAAACATGGAAAACCTCATGTTTATCCTCCATTTTTATTTCTCATACCTTAATTTGCATATAATTAATGATTTTCTAGTAATCACATTGTTACAGGTACTATATTACCCACACTTATATTCGCCTCTTTTGCATAAGGATAAAATATACCATCAGTTACATGTAAATTTTCCTTATAAGCATATTAGGTGAATTATATATAGTACAAGAGATCTTTGTGTTCACTTCTTGTCAAATAAATGCAAAAGCAGAGTCACCAATATAAAAGACTTATTAAATTATGGGATTTAAACACTTTATACAAGAATGAAGAGCCATGCACAATTCAGCAGGGCCAAATTTGACATGGTACACTGAAAATTTGAAGAAGGACTAACAATTAAGAAAATGATCATAGAACTTAGACTGCAGTCTGCAAAAACCTATTATTGTTTTTAAACTAATGCACAGACCTAAGTACCAAAAGCAATCTACCCATAACAGCCTGGCAGTCAGCAAGTTGCCAAGAAACATGGAAAAAAAATTCCACCATGTTCTCAAAATTTTCTTAAGAATATATGCACACCCACAAGAAGAACAATCAAGTAAAAATGTAGGAGTCTATCCCACAGCAGCTGTGATACGTAAGATGATGGCGAACAACTGAACACCAGCTTATTCTTTCTGCTACATGGTGACATTCCCGGGCTACATCCATATGAATATGCCTTTAAGTGATTCAGATGCAACCCTGGAATTAACACTACAATACTCCAGCAAATATTAAATTAGTATTAATAAGCAATTAAGTGTTTCCAGATGGTAGATGACATTTTAATTTTAACAATTCACTTTCACTTTTATGTTTCCAGTGATAAGTTTACTTGGTAGTCTTTGAAAAATGTAAGACATCAATAAATACAATATATTCAACCATTTTTGAAAAAGCAAAGCTTTAAACAAAACTAGGACTTCAAGCAGAACATGTGTTGCAGAACATGAATTTCACGGGAATGGAATTGCTATTTGCCAGTAAATTATTTGATATCTGTACGAAGGAAAACCCCAGACTGTTCTCTTCATGTATGTGAATGAAACACCATCAGTTAATGTTGTTTAGGATTTCAGTCCTAACTACTTTTCATATTGCCACCAAACTATGTTGATTGCCCAAGATCCGTTATCAAGTTCCATTCCAATACTTCTAGGAACTCAGAACTCCAGTGTTCTTATCAAGTACTGAGACTCCTGTTTGTGAGGCAGGCAGTTCAACTTTTCCTTATATTTGTTTTTTTAAAATTCAATCAGGTTTACAGAATCAGAGTATGCCAGCATTTGGAGACAACCACTTATACAGTTTAATATGTAATAACTTTTAACAAGCTTAAAATATGCTTTCTCCTCAGAACTCTGCTTGTGTATACAGAGGAGTAAGGTAAGCTTTAGCTTATACTTGACCTGATCATCTGGCATTACCAGCTATTCATACTTTCCCTATTTTTCAGAGCCCATGTTAACCATGCTATCTAAGTTTTAATAAAATAATAGAATCATTAAGGTTGGAAAAGACAAGCAAGATCAAGTCTAACCTTTGACCGAACAGCACCATGCCCACTAAACTATACTGCAAAGTGCTATGTGTACTCATATTCTGGACACTTCCAGGGATGGTGACTCCATGACTTCTCCAGGGAGCCTTATGCAATGCCAGCCACTCTTCCAGTGAAGAACTTTTTCCTAATATCCAACCCAAACCTCCTCAGCACAACTTGAGACCATTTCTCCTTGTTCTCTCACTAGTTGCCTGGCATTGCCACCCCCCACCTCACCCCAGCCTCCTATCAGGTAGTTGTAGATAATATATAATAACTCACTATAAAATAATCTTACAAGTGCAGCACAAAAAATAAAAAGATTATGTCTGTCTGACTCGATTAAGAAGAAACAAACAGTTCTATACATGAATTAACACAGTGACTTACTAGAGTACAAGGCATTCATCATAAATCAAGAATATGTAGCTTAACAACGTTTGTGCATTTCCACATAATCTCTAACAATAAAACATTTTAAGTATAGAGATATTATTCATGTAAGCATGTGTCTCTGTCTGAAAATTGTTTCTACTGAAGTACAGTATTATTTTCCATAAAATATGCATATTTCCCTGTGTAAAAGACAGACTGGCTGACATGACATAGGTCAAAACATGTTACTATGCACAGTATGAGGCAGTGCATTTTCCTGAGCTTTATGTATTTCAACATGCAGAGTAAGATGCTTAAATGCCATCTTTCTTCTGAGCATCTAGCCAATATTAAACTAGTTGTTTCTTTATTATTAATACTTTATGTGTTTAAATTAAAATAAATTCTTTTTTCTTTATAGATATGTTAACGACATCAAAAATGCCTGACTTACCTAATTCTCAGTGTCCTAAACTGCAATATACACCACTTTCATTCGGGTAATACCCAGTGCAAAATACTTAAAATCATAAAGTAAATGTATCATAACGTGGTAAAAGCATTAAGCTTCACAACACCTACATGCAATAGAACTTCAGTAATGTTCCAGGTCTGCATCTAAAATAAACGTCTTTTAAGTTGTTAATTAAAATCATGATCTCATATGCTCATGTAGATGGGAATATTCAGAAGACCATAGAGACAAAGTTTCGATATGTCAGATTTTTAATATAAGAACTCCAAAATACTTTTTTTTTGCACCCTTGATTTAGATTTCTATCCTCTTACCACACATTCCTGACTTGCTACATGACAGTAATCGATGGCAGAAGTATGTCAAATGACAGGATGGCAAAACGAACATACTAGCCTGCATCCTCACAGATTTGTGAAACATCACCTTTGGTGACAGATAGCATGGACAGAAAATGTGCGGCAACAACTCATTTTATTTACATTAAAATAATGAACTTAGTCTAAAAAGGCAGCAGGATAGGCTTGCAATGGGATCATTACTGTACATACCACCCTAATCCCCTGCAACACCCCCGTGTGAGGTGAAAACACATTTCCACTGTTCTGACAAGATTCCAGATACATAGGCAGAGTAACTTTCCATTTTTTAAAGTGAACAGAAAATGAATTAAATTTTTCTGACATTGCTCACCTATTTGTCCATTTCCTTACAGATTCATTAAAGTTCAATGAACCATGAAGGTAAGAAAATAGAAATCAGAGATACACTGACAGATTAGATTGCCTAATTAGAATTACTTAGTATTCAGGAACAGACTTGACATATCAGAACAGTCTTGAGGAGCACACTTAAAATCACACACACACACACACATATAGGGTGCCTCACTTGAGCCTCCAGGAATAAATACCTTTCTGTTCTTACTATACAAGGGAAGTTTGACCTGTTCTCTACTGCTCTGGATATTTTATTCAATAGCAAAGATGAGGCATTTAGAAGGTAATCTATCCCTTTCAATTTTCATTCTCTGTGACCATTTGATTGATGTTCCAGCTTCCCTGCTAGAGTGAGAAACTACTTGCCTCCCAAGAGTTTCTGTGGAGAGGATGAAGTACTAGAGCACTATTACTTCCTGACAATCTTGTGCTTATTGGAATATCCATAAATAATTCTGAATGAAAAAAACCTACTTTCTGTACCACTGTTAGAACTTGCATGAATGAAATTCAGTTGACACAAGAAGTTTCTCTCATCCTGTTACTGTTTATTGCAATAGTCAGCTTTCTCCTGTGTATTATCTGATTGTAATTAAAGTAATATATAGTATCATCGGCAACAGTATTATCCTCTATTTTTAGACTGTAAAAGTATTTTATAAGTATTTTATACTTTTTCAACTGAAATAGCTAAATGAATGCCAAGTATAAAACTGTTGAAATTGTTTTAAAAATTATTATAATTTTTTAATGGTATGAATTTGCCTTTAACCAAACACTCCCAAACTTTTCAAGGTACAATTTTCCAAAAAACTAGCAATGTGACAAAATGGGAATTAGCTTAATCAGACTGCAGAGTAAGAAACGGGTAGTTCTTTGGATTAGTTGGAAATTTAGAGGGAAAAGAGCCACTGAAAGTGGTAGAAGGGAAAAGAGAGAGCGGTGGCATATGAAATTTAGGGAAAGCACTGTGTGAAGGAATGAAGTAAAAAACTGTGCCTGGGATCAAATTAGCACAGAATTGCTCAAGGGAAGAGGAGCCTAGAACTAATAAAATTATGTGGCTTCAGGTAAAAGGTGTACTACACTTCCTATTAGCATCTTAGCCATTTCAAGAATGAAAAGCAACTATTACAACTAGTTACTCCTTCCAAAGAAGTGAGTCCAGTGATATTGTCCTAAAAGTTTATATTCTCATCTGAATAAAGCAGGAGTTAACGTGCTCTGTGGTAGAATACTTTCCAGCTTTCTTCATTAACACCTGGCAAATCACACCTAAAAAGTATGTAAATAAAATGTGAAGTCAAGCTCTTAACCTTTAGAAAACAGCAAAAGCCATTCAAGAATAAAGCAATGGTTATGTAATTTCCCCTGGTACTTTTCACAGAAAAGATTAACAGAATAGTTTTATTTAATACTTCGGGGTTTAAAAAGGAAAAAACAGATTTTCCTTACTTATAGACATGAACAATTTTCCCACCAATAATGGTATGGATGCTCTTTATTACATCAATTTTACAGAATTTCCTTCTAATCTTTTGCATAGATAAAATCCTAGAAAAATTCCAGTGGATTGCAACTGGCAGTTTGAAGACTTGAGCTGTGAAACAATAGCAATTATCAGCAGAGAATTTGTGAGCTGACACATATTCAGTCAAGATGACTTTGAATAAGTCAGAATCACATTATCACAGTGCTCCCATACTGTATTTTAAGCCCTTGCTCCAAAGGGAGCAACTAAAGTCTTTTATCAGAACAGCAGTAACACTGAAGTGTTTTATCAGAACTGCATTATTTTTAACAGGGGAATTTTGTTCGTGCATTTCATCCTGAGGAATGTGTCTATGACTTTTTGTTGTTATTTTTTGTTTAATTTGACACAAAGGTTCTGAATCCTTCTGAGTCCTTACAGATGTAGCTACATTTGAAAGACTGCACTTCTCTTGCCACCTTCCTACTCCACATCCCTCTGTAGGAGATAACCATTCTTCAGCACCCGAGGAGGCACCAGGGTGGTGGGTGGTGCAGCTAATTGTGCAACTTAACAGTGATTGGAAAGGAGAAGAAGAACTTAAAGAAACATTTCAATTATTGAGATTCAAGTTGATGCAAATGTTTCATAACATAGCTGTAAGTAAATTTTCAGTCATATATTTCTTGTACTTTACTGGGTGTTTGAAGAAGCAAAGCAATGACATTGCATGGCCACATGTGGGTGTGTACCCACATGTCACATGGAACCAAAAACTGAAAATATTATCCCAGAACTTCCACAAAAAACATCAGGTACCCTTTAAACTTTGCAATATCTTTGCACCTGTAGTGTACACTTAAATGATTTTACACTAAAATACTAAGTAAATAATAAATAAATGACTACTTAATTACATATCATTCAGCTGTGCTGAATTTAATAAAGACTGTGAAAAAATAATCTGATCTTTTCAGTTTTTATGGTGTAACATCTCAAAAACTCTTTTCCTAGTTTGACCTAATCTGGCACCTACCTAATAACAATACTGGATTAGGAGCCTGCTAGTCATAGATAAAGCAACTGCACAGTGTAAGATGATATTTAGAAATGTAGAATTTATATTGCTTTTGCCCACATTCAATTTTGTGTTAAATTATAGATGCAGGTAATTAAATAGTGTTTTAGCTAACACGTAGCAGACTCACTGGTTTAAATATAGTAAACAGATTTTTTTGGCATATATTTTGACATATACTTTATGTTAAAAAAAAAAGGACCCTCCTTCAACAGCATGAATCAAACAAAGTGTTCAAATTTGGGAATGAAATCTCCTCTCAGTAATAGTGGTGAGAAAATCTTGTTAGTCCCAGCACATTCAGATAACATCTCTGAAAGGATTTAAAGGTAATGGAGAATATTTCTTTAAATAATCATGCCTATGATTACCCCATTACTTTAAAATGACAGATAATAACTTTTGTGCTTTAAAATGGAAAGTGTGCAACAGCTTTGATGAAGAGATAGTGGACTCAATTTAACTTGCCTTTTCTCTCGTTCTCTCCTAAGTGCCCAGTAGAAAAACCCCTATCCTTTAGGCATTCTCTGAATGTTTACTATATATATGCTAAATTCACCATGAGCAATTCCATGACTCTAGGAGAGCCCATTTAGGATCAGACCATAGTTAAATTAATAGTTGCTAAGTAGTATCTAAGCTTGTTAGTGCTGTGGGCCTGAGTACAATTTATTTACGACCTTGATGTTTGTTGTTAACTGCTGATAGAACTTTCAGAAAGAAATACACAGATATAGTTTTGATTGATGTCTCTTCTTTTTTTTTTTTTTAACTATGCTAAGATTCTTACATTTTTCCTCTAACTAACCTCATACTGATAGTTTAAATATTAAACTGAAGTTAAATCTGGCTGCTTCCAAAATTTTCTGTATAGTTTGATTAGTTTCAGTTTCTCAAGTGACATAAAGTCAGTTTTTGAGAATTTATTAAAATGTCAAACTGAAGTTTGCAAGGTTATCCCATTACAGATAAAAGATCTTATGGAACCTGGGTCTGTATTAGGTCATAAGCATTCATATTTCCTTACATTAAAAATTTAGGTTATTTCATAATAGTGTCAGTACCTGCAAAAAATCTCACATTTTGACAAAAATTAACTAGTAGATCTATATTAAATATCCAGGGAACAAGTTCACGTGATTTCTCACTTTGAGTTAGCAGTATACACAGTACAATTCTGATATTTTGATGATATAGCAACAGATACAAATTCGAATTTTAACATTACCTTGCCAAAAAAATAAGTATATGATTTAATAGCCACATTTGACATACTTAAAGGTTTGTGTCTGAAATTGAAATTATCTCCAAATAAATTTTTAAAATTGTGTCTTTCAGAGTTTTTTTAAAATAATTTTATTTTCTGTTCTAACTATGCATTCAGTTTTGAAGGAATGTTTACATTGTTACTATTCTTGAGGTCATTAAACATTTTGTATGTGGTTTCAACTAACTCCTCAGTGCCATATACCATAGAGAGCTCTATGTTGAATTATCTGGAAAAGGAAGAAAAGAATTTTCTTACTCGTATTCTCAGTCATACTTTAAATAAGCAACTGAGCCTGTCTATAAGAAGGTACTTTTTCAAAATCCCTTTTTTGCAAATAGCTTCAAGGGATAAGTGGACCATGGAAACAAGAAAACCATCAGAGCTGTGGAAAAGCAAAATGTGATTCGTTTTCAGAGCCAAGTGGAGAGAGATTATAAACCTATACAAAAGTTTAGTTTTTCCAGTTCTCCAAAATGCCTGCAGTCCCAGGAGTTCTCAGGATCAGCACCATTAAAGAGCTACTTTAGGGACACCACTGGGTTTTTATTATGTAACAGAGACAGTATCACAAATATTCTCTAATAAAATTTGATGTGTAATAATCTTTCCATTCACAAAACCACTGTCCAACTAAGGATGAATATAAAACATCATAAAGTTTGGGAACGGTCTTCCTGTTCTCTTCAGTGTTGCCTAAAACCAATGTATTTCAGAGACTGTATTTTGCAATAGAGTCATAACTAGTCAGCTATTTGATTACACAGGCAACAACTCACCGTGTACGAAGACAAGAACTTCTCTGTGTGTTTTGGAAAACACAGACAACATATAAACATGTGTTCAGAAATTCAGAGCACACTTAACAATCCAGTACTTAATTATCCAGAATGGTCATGTGAAAACTGAATAATCTCATCACCAGCAAATTTCTGACATTGTTTTTCTAACATATTCTAGAAAAAAACAATTCTTTTTCTCTAAATCAAGTCAGTCCAATAGGGATTATTTGATTGAAAAGATGGGGAAAGATTGTGGTACTGTACTTCCAGCAAACTTTCACTGCTATGCATCCATCTGTGAGGCAGCAAGCGAACTTGCACAGTGAACAAACCCAGCAGCATTCCATAAGACATGCAGGCTCTGAGGACAAGTTTAGATCCTATTTCAAGGATGACTGCTCTAAAAATCAACATAATATGATATCCCAAATGCATTCTGAAATTTTCTTTTAAGGAAACAGCTCAGAATCTTCAAGTTATTGCCTTCCGTATGAAAATCAGGTAGTCTCATGAGTCAATTAAATAGGTTGTATTTACCATAAGTTAAATAGAAATATTAATTAATTTATCATAAAAAAGAGGTTCATTTATGATTTACCATACTTTTAAGGAATACAATCAGTATCTGGGATGATAATATTTGATTGTTTTTTCAATATATTTCTTTTTTGCTCATTTGACCTTTTGTTTTGACAAATTAAATTAAAAATCACTGAAAAGATTTTTTTTTTATTTCCTTTTGGTACTTATCAAAATAGAAATAATTAATTATTATATTTTTCTTTTGAAATAAGACAAATATTATAATTTTCTGAAGAATACTGTCTTGCATTCCATATAATGATTGACCACCACATCACTGTAATTTTAAGAAATATTAACCTTTTCTGTTCAATAAGGCTCACTAAAAGACACTGAAATTCTTTGCATTACAGTTAGGTACCCTAATTATGTGCTTTGATATCACTTGAGGAATTACCTCTAATGTGAATCTGTAAAAGTATTAACTCCAAATATTAGTCATATATCACTCAGGATTACAAAATATATCTATATTACTCCTTGTATATGCACCTGTGAAATGAGACAATATCTAGCAATCATGGTACTCATTATAAAGTGCAGGTTTTCAACTTGGTGCATAAGAAGCTGGAAGATTTTAAAAATTAAAGGTAATAAATGCTTTCTGTTTTGATTTTCTGACCTGAAGACAATGAAGTGGAAAGGACCAATACTTTTTTTAATGCCACAAAGTAATTACCACAATTAATTCAACAAAATTAACTACATTATTCAATTATTGCTGCTTTTTTTTTTTTTCAGCATTAAAATTCATAGAGCTTGACAAAGCTCTGCTCACTTTTGGGGAAGTTCCATTAGGCAAAACATTAGCAATGTTAGTCACAGTCAGAAATGCCTTTAAACACAAAGCCCCTGAATTCATACATGTTGCCCTAACCTTTTTTTTTTTTTTTAATAAAGTAGCTCAGGAGTTTGAGCAAAGGCAAACACAGAACACAGTACTAGAATATACTTTTATTACACTTGTGAACTGCACTGTATCCAGTAGAAGCATTACATTAATACTGAGCTAAAATTATCTGGTTTTATACCTCTTTATTCAGCAGCAAAAATCATCAAGTCTACTGTTAGATTTCTTAAAAAGATATTCAGCACAAAGCATTTTTACAAAAATTTTTATAAAAAAGGAGAACTAAGTATTCGTCTTTTATACTGCACATTTTCTCATAGATTTTTTTCAAATTCCCTCCTGGCAAAGATAAACTCACTTGACAGTGTTGTCAGCCTTATGTGCACTTTATATCTCTTAATGTATGTCATGTAACCAGAGGATAAATGGATAGGGAAATGCTAATCTCTGGGATTACGTAAGTAATTTTCTATTTACTTTATCAGGCTACCATGCTGAAGTAACTCACACTGGTAAGTGTAGGCTACAGCTGTTCCTAATTTCAGGCAGATATTTACCTCTCTCTGTCGGGGGAGTAGTGGTCATCTATAACTCGGTGTCTATCCATTCGGTTCAGGGTGTTGTAATGCGCTGGGGTAGATCGAGTCCCTCGTGGTCCCTGATCCACATTCCGACTAAGGATAAAAGATATCAGATTCTGAGTTTTGAGTGTGCCTGGACCATATATCCTCACTGGATTTCACATATAATTACTCTCAATTTTAGAACTCCAAAAAAATTTGCTCATTTAGGAAAAGGTGGCAAGCTCATGATAAGGATAGAGTTTTCTTTTATTTCAGTATTTGTTTGTTTTGGAAATGAGAGCAAAACTTTTTTTTCTTTTATCAAAAAGGTTAATTTCAGACAAAATTTCATTAGTCTTTCCAGACTTCTGGGATAGTTTCCTTCTAGGTGAAACATGCACTGTAAAAAATTTTTCATGAGCTCTTGATTTTGGCTATACTATAAAGATGTAAAATGTAGTAAGTTACAGTGGGGTCTTCTGGCTCTTACAGTTGTGTGCAGCCTGCTGAAATCATTATCATCTGAATTAAAAATAGCTGCTTGTTTTGTCCTGGAAAAATTTATTCTATAATCTCACAGAGAATCTGAAAGAGACCGAACTGTTTAATTAGAGTGAGTGCAGGCTTTGTCAAATAGCACCAATCACAGTTTTGTACTATTTGAGACCAAAGCTTTGCCCATTGATTGCTTTACTCAGTTCAACTATTGATACCTACTGATACACACTACCTTCACTTTTTTCTGCTTCATAAAAAAAAAAATCCACAAGAATAGGAAGACAGAAGACAAGTTAACTGTAATAATTAAAACATAATTGTTTTGTATAGATTTGAAAATGACAGATTGCATGCTTCCTCCACACAAATTCAAGTTTTAGACCAATAAATTCTTCTGTCTCCTGTCTTTTACTGCTATCTGCACTAATGTGAACCTCTGGTTTGGTTTTTGTTGCTGCTGATTTTTATCACTAAGATCCTGTGTCCTTTCTTGTCACTTTGTCTGTCCTTTTGGTACCATCATCCTTATCCTTTGTCATTTACCAGTTCCTGATTAGTGTTAACCTGTATGTGTATCCTTCACTGCTGCTGCCATGCTGTTGTTTTTTTCTGCATATCAGTGCTATGAAGATGTTGCACTACACATAAACTTTTGCCTTCAACTCCACCTCATTTGTTATAAAGAATTTCTCCACTCTGGCATTCATAAAACCAAGTATAAAGTTTATTCTGGCTAATGAACTTTATATTTGCCATATTGAGAGTATAATTCTTCTACCTTTTGCTCTAAAACTCTTTCTTGCAAGCATTTTTCTGTTTGTCTTTTGACTCCCCCATTTATACTGAAAAGATAGAAAATCCAGTATAGCCTTTACCTGCTGTTGAATACTTTCACATGTATTTATACTTTAAAATAGACATCGACAAGGTTCTTCTGCTGTCCTTTGTTAACTCTTTTACTTTCCTAACAACCAGTTCTTATTCCTCCTTTCTGTATTCTAGTTTCTGTCCAACCCTTTTCCCCAAGGTGTCTCTTCTGTTTCAGGTTTCAAGAAAAACAATTTTATCTTACTTATCTCTTTTTTTGACTTAATATTTAAGACTTCTCAAGCTACCATTTCTTTGTAAAACTTCCCAAAGATCTGTGCTGTTTGCCCAGTAAAACAAAACTTCTGCCTAAACTCTGATTATAAGACTTAGTCCTGAAAACTCAATACCATCCTCTATGCTAAAATCACTTTCCATAAGATTATGTTACGGGCTTATTGCTCTCAATAAATTTTTTTCTTGAAATTTCTGTATTATATCATATTCTGACCTCATGCTGATTTTTAACATCCTACACTACTGTATTTTTTCTATTTCAAAGTGTTAATACTATTTCAATCCTGTTTCACTCTACTGAGGATATCTGTGTCAGACAGATTTACTATTTAACAGAAAATGACATACTTCCTCTAGTGAACCTTGTTGTATAAGAAAAGTTTCTTACACAACATGTCTTCACTCCTTTGGAACTTTCTTGTGGTTGACAGAACACGTACGGAGCAACCAGATAACAGGTACACAGGTGAAAAGTTGTCATTGCAGGTGATGATAGTAGAGAATAATAAGCATCCTGGATTTATCACAACTTTTCAGCATACCTACTCTCTATAGTCACCTTCATCTTGCCTTTTTAAAAGGCATAGGTCTAGAAAAAGAATAACTCAATGTTGTTCCATGCCTGCCACAGTCTAAACTCCATTCTGATCTACAGAGAGAATAACAGCCCATTAAATGTGTTAGCTGAAACACTATGACCAGTATTAATTTCTTGTCAGCTACTATTCGATGGACCTTTGGTGGAGTTTATTAAAAAATTCAGTAGAAGGACTGAGGACTGAAAAATGGCTTCTAAGATATAACTTCTATGGCCCAAGAGGTCCTGCCTGCAGAGCTATCAGTCACTAACTGAGAAGTCTCTGGGTGTGCAGCAGCCTTACTGCAGTTAAGACATCTGAATAGCAGCATGTGTACAACAAACTCAACCAAAATTCGGCTATGTAATTGATAATGCTCATAGCTTTCCCGAGTACCCCTGCACTTCCAGTAGATTTTAAAAAGACATTCCTGCAACCCATGGATTGTGCTTCTTTTCTACAAACCCTCAAGTTCTGGTATCCCAATTTTTTGAGCTCAACAAGTCCTCACAGAAAAGATGTGGTGTGTTGGCAGGGAAATATTACATAAATAATGCATTTGATTCTGACATTGTAGGAAACAGCTGCAATAAATGCAAAACTATATTTAAAAATTTAGCTTTCGAAAATTCAAAAGCAAGAAACATTTTGAACATTGAAAGAAATGCAAAACTGCAAAAAAAATGAAAAGGGTTTTCAATGGTGTTAAATAAGTGTTAATTACTAGCTTGGGTAAAAGTTCTGCCCAAAATGCATAAAGTACGCGTGCACACATCAAAACACAAACATACCCACATAAAGAGATTTTGCTGACATTTATGTTTATATCCAAGACAAATAAACCCTGGAGATTTAGCACAGGCAATTAGCTAGGCTGAAATTAGTACAGCAAAAATCAGAATAGGTCCCTTTTTATCTACTGTTTATGTCTCATTTGAAGTCAGACTGTATGGTTTTATATGGGTGTAGATGTCAAGTAGCAACACACAGTTTCTCCCTGTTAGCTGTATGAGATGATATGGGATAATGTGGGATCCTAATACCTCACTAATGCAAAAGGATATCATATAGTCTACATTTGTTAGAGGAAATGGTAGGTAAAAACATAATTAAGAAAGTAGGAAGTCGAGAGAATTTGAAGTTAACAAAAAGAACAAAGATAACAGAAGGGAAAGTAGAGCACAGAATGGCTGCAGCAGAAAGGGATAGACACATTTACCTGGCAGGAAATACTGGATATCGGATCTGCAGTATTAAAGGGGAATTGTGAACATTATGGGCAAAAGAAATAACTTATCCTTTCCTTCCAACTGAATTACACCATTTGGAAACCTATCCATACATAGCAATAAAAGTGCTGAAAAACAGCATCTATCCTTTTGCTTCCTCTTAAGAAAGTTTATTTACAAGAGTTTTCCTAATTTTTGCATAAACAATATATTCAGTCATGTAGAGGTCATTACCCAAAAGGGACAGCTTTTGGAAGAAATTTCCTGATCTTTGTTTCACAAGATAAATAGTTATCAGAGACCTTCCAAGATCAGGAGTTGACATTTCTCAATTTAAAACTGCATGTGTGTCAGCTTATTCTTGATGCTTGATAAAAGTATGAAAAAAATAGTAGAAAGCAAGCTGCTGCAGGCAGGAAGGGCAGCTCTCCCAGAACCTTGACTCTACACAAATGAAAGGGTTGAAAACACCCACTGTCAAATGAGTGTTAAGGGAATGTCAAACCACCACATACTATAAAATATGGAACCTTCTGAATAGCTCTAGAAAGTTAAAATATGGAGAATATTTTGCTTTCCTTAGATGGGACTACACTGATTTTTGATGAAAAATTAGACAAAAATAGGCATAAGTAATGATATAATTGTATATATTTATATATAAAATATATAATTATATAATCATATCATAAAAATAAAGTAATAATAAAAGACTATAAACAAGATAAAATTAGGTATAAATTAGGCACATCAGTATAATGTAAGAAAAAATATTATTGGCTTTACATAATTTTGTAAGATCTAACCAGTTCTTTGCCATTTTGAAAGTCTGGAGGTTCTTTCCAGTATTGGTACAGGATCAACACCACTAAAATGTATATAACTGCATAGTTAAATAATAGTTTACCTTTGTGGGGGAGGGACACTGGGAGACCACGATCTAGTCCGTCCTATACTATCTCCACGGTGAGGGGACCCTGATCGAGAACAATGATTAGATGACATAACTTGTTCTGGCACTGATAATGTTGAGCTTTGAAGATCTCTCCCATTATGTCGATAATCTATAAAGAGATGTAAATATTCAGTGAATCTGAAGTTGCACTTTTTAATTTCCTACCAGAACTGTAGTAGTGAGAAATATGATAAAAGACAGAATTTGATCAATAAAGTTATCATGTCTTCTTGTGTTCTATAATAAAACATACATATGTAAAGTTGGCTCCTGTTATTACACTTTATTTCAGTAATGTTACAGTTCCTATAGTTATACTTTAAGAGTATAGATATTAATTACATATGCACCAAACTGGGGATTTATAATAATAAAAATACCCAAATTTAACTTTTATTTGTGGTCAATATGATGCATTAATAATGAAACTAAGAAAACTGATTTTTTCCTTAGAATAACAAAATTAATTATTACTTTTTTAATCAAAATTATATTGCAACTATTGTGTGTAATGTATTTCAAACAGAAATGTCCACAATTAAAAATTAATCCAAAATTCAGTTTAAAAATTTGTGGTAGGAAACTACTATGGAGTTTAAAAAGAGTTTGGGTTGAAGAAAGATTTGTATTTCTGAAATAATTAAAGCAGAATCAGACTTCACTCATGATTCTGAACTAAAACACAATGTTTCCTTCACAGATATACCAGCATCCTGGACCTAATCTTGAATTAGGATAATAGAAGGCATAAGTGGTCTAAGCAAAAGTCTTCCAAGTTACACTAGTTTAAAAGGCTACCAAATGCACAGGTTTTTAAGAAGAATTCTTTTAAAAGCTGGATATATTAATTCAAAAAAGTTCAATTCAGTGTCTCAGGGTGGAACAATCTCTGGAAAAAAGATACCAGATAAACAGCAATTTCAAATAAGTTTCCACAACTTTTTGAAGATCAAATTAAAA
The DNA here is from genome assembly GCA_036023395.1 of Myiotriccus ornatus. NCBI lineage: Eukaryota > Metazoa > Chordata > Aves > Passeriformes > Tyrannidae > Myiotriccus > Myiotriccus ornatus. The sequence goes on along the minus strand of JAYRBT010000082.1, from coordinate 132,611,088 downwards.
TATGATGATAAGAAATTGAAGGTTTGCAATTGTTAACTCGATTGTAATGTTTTGCAGAAATAAGTCTTCAGAGAATTCCTGGTGGCTATGACAACTGATATAACTGTCTTCTTTATTCTAAAGACAGTAACCAAGTAAAGAACACTTAGAGAGATCCACCTGACACTGGAAAAATTCTGGCTCATAACACTGTTATTCTTTTCCCATGAGAATCTTCTGAGACTACAATATTCTGAGAATACAATATCCCATGAGAATCTTCTGAGACTATAAAATTCTACTCCAGATTTTTCTTATTTTTCTTCCTGGAAAATGTTCAGTAAGGTCCTAAGCAAAACCTCATTAATTCAGTCCAATGTTCAATACTTTCAACTGAGTATTCATATTTATTGCATGGCCTTAGGACCAAGATTATATATGAACCACTCTAATTCATAAATTTTTTTTTCCTCTTATGTTAAGGTGTAAATTGCTTTATGTGTATCTGGTATGTGTGTTCATAAGGGGGGGAAAAAAGCACATCATCATTACATTAAGATAATGATGCTGAGGATCAAATAGTCTCTCCTCACTACACAGCAATCAAATGATATGTGTAGCTCAGCTGAGAGTCAGTAATGAACTACAGAATTTATCCTGTGTATGAAGGACACTTCTTAGCATATGCACTGACAAAACATATAAGGGACAGCACAACATAGTTCTGGGTGAAATCACCGAAGGAGAGACAGGGGAAATTTTATCTCTGTTTAAAACGGTGTTGTTCACTCACCAGTAAAGTATAGGCAAATAAATAAAGATTTTGCAAGTCAGTCTGGAAATCAAGAGAGTCTGCAATTCTGTTATTCTTTAATCAAAAGAAAAATAGCTGAAGTAACAGTGCTAGAGAGCCCACACTGCAGCAGGCTCCTGGCAGGACCTGTGGAGCTGTGGAGAGAGAAGCTCACACTGCAGCAGGTTTGCTGGCAGGAGTTGTGACCCATGCTGGAGCACTGCAGCCCATGGGGAGGATTCACAGGTCAGAATTTCATTGAGGACTGTCTCCCATGATAGGAACACCCCGCTGGAGCAAAGGAATTGAGTGAGGGGTCCTCCCCCTGAGGAGGATGGGTATATGACTGACTGCAGCCCCCATTCCCCATCCTCCTGTGCTGCTGGGGAAGAAGGTAGAGAATCAGGAGTAAATGTGAGCCCAGAGAGAAGGGAAAGTGTTTTAAAATTTGGGAGTGGGGGGTGGTGTATTTTCTCATTATCCTACCATGATTTGATTGGTAATGCACCAGACTAATTTCCTGAAGTTGTCTGTTTTGCCCATGATAGTGACTGGTGACTGATCTCTCTGTCCTTATCTCAACCCACAAGTCTGTTACACTTTTGACTCACAGTGGTTTTGGTGAGCACCTGGACTCTAGTCAGGGTCAATCCACCACACACATAAGTGAGTAGCAATTTTTAAGAACTTCTATATACTGAAATAAAAAACATGATTTACAGTACAAGTACACAGACAGAAATATTGTCTTATTATCCTAATAACACATATCTATTGATATAAAAAAGGCAGATTTTTTTTTTTGTATTCTGGATACACAGGGAGAATTTGTTGCATTTGGAGATGGAAAACAATGAAGAGCAGTGATCTGAAGAAATAAGAAAATCCTTTAGAAAAAAATCAAGTTTATATGATATTTGGCATGTAGAGACATAGAAGTACAAGGGGAAGGAGCAATAGCATAAGGTATTCTACCTGAATGAACATAATGAAAGGCAAGATAATCAATTAACAAAACACAAAAGAAAACCTCTTTGGTCTGAAAAATTCCTAGAAGTGAGAACTAATAAGTCAACATTATTGTATTTATTAAATCTGTATGTAGAAACAAATCTGTATAAAGAAACAAATTAATTACTTTGAAACAAAAAGCCTCCTCCAGCTCTAACTTGTTATTGGAGTTGACCATTTGCACAGTATTGTTGCAAAAAATGTTTATGACTATGTAATTAACTGCTAAGTCTAATATTGATCAAAACTGGTGTTTACATTAAACTGGAAACAGACATGCATTGCTTTCTGGTAGCTAACACTGGTTCTGTGTCCTTATGACATATCAAAAGGCAGAAACTATCAGCACTCCTAGTAATTTTGCATCAACAACTAGACCTGTTGAACTGTGTTCAAAGAAACAGATTAATATTTTCTATGCTTTGTTGCCAGAAAATAAACTTTGAAACTCATGACTCATTTACTCAATACAAAAATTATTATATTTATAAATTTCTCTTTTGCCAACAGGTCACACATTGAAGAGTAGCAGTTTCAGTAGGGCAACCCACTAACATGAGATAATTCCAAAGTCATCTTTTGGTTTTCTAGAGTTAATGTAGCTGATTTAACTGCCTGTACTGTAGGTGTGATTTAACTTCAATTTCAAAAGTATTTCACAACCTGGAAACAATGTTAGTGAAAGTAACTAAAAATATACTCTTATGGAAGGAAATGATGGACAGAAAAACAGGTCATAAATGCAGCTTGACCAACGAGTTGCTCTTGAGCAAAGCAGATAATTATTTATAGCAGTAGTAAAAATAGGATAAACATTGGAATCTGCTTGCAGCTATAAATATTGAGTCATTACCATAGAATCAAAGGCTTTATAACTATGGCAAGCCTCTTAAATCAACATAGAGAGCACACAGAACCTGATAATCAGTATAATCAGCCATAAACAACTTGAGCTGCAGACACCTAACGATGGGCACATGACAAAGATATCTGCAATGTCACCACCTTCTTCTTTTCATGGGAAATTTTAATTAAAAACCAATACACATCAAAAGAGGGATATTACAAGGCACACTGCGTACAGCTTCTTTGGACCTGAAGTTTTAATTTTATCTGTTTTAAGGGAGACTATGAATATATTTGACTTAAAGTATTTATCCACACAGTATGGCTTTACTATGCAAATATTATGCTATGAAGGGTACATGTTCAGTAAATACTGATATTAATGAATTCTTACCAAATTTTGCAGTTTTCAGGCATGTCATTGAAGAAAATGACAAACTTCCAAATATGAAGTTCACATCAACAGCCCTAAAATAACCCTAAAAAAATTAACTGAAGTGTAAAAATGAAGATTTTCATTTAGATGCCTTGCTGCTTTGTTGACTTGTAAGAAATCCTTTGTATGAAAATTGTTCTAGAAATACAATACTAGAATTGTTGTTCATCACAGACAACACAATCAACTTGTTTCTGACACTGATGCTAAGTGGCATTTTCTCCACTTTAACATCTGTACTTGATTGAGGCATCACGCTTTCTCTATATCAGATATTTAACTTTTTAACACTCACTGTGGTTGGGCTTAGAACAAGCACTAATTAAAAGCAACTATATAATCATATTACCAGAAATGCTTAACATACTAAGATTTCACACATGGGCACTTTGGAGAGAGTTGAGTTCTTTTATACAAATGTACTCAGCTTCTATGGTGATTTGAACATCTAAATGAAGAATTTGAATGTCCTCTAAAACAAGTACTGACAGTAACTGATAAAATAAATTAAATTATTAATATTTGAATAGTCTATAAGTTGAAAATACATTATTCATTGCTTTGGGGAATTTTTTTGCATCATAATATTATTCTATAAATGTGGGAAGAATGAATGTGTAGTGAAAGGAACAAGTAAATATTACAGTAGGAACAACTGGTTACTTGCTGGATAGTAACTCTATTCCTTAGAGGTATTTTTAGCTCTATAGCACTATGAGCCCATCACACTTGAGACAATTCTTTTGCTCATTAAGGTGCATGGAAGAGCATATCCACACAGTAAGAAACCAGAGCTTGCTGAGTTTTCAGTCCTGTCCCTATACCCAGTAAGACTTGCAAAGTCTGGGGAAAAAAGAAACCAAACTACCAGTTACTATATAGTTGTTTCTTCTTAGTTAAGTACTCATCCATGTATACTTTCATCTGTCCAGCAAGTCCCCCAAATTAGCCCCCTCTTCACACTTTTGATTGGAATTTATCAGTCTTTTCATGCAGCATTTCCTTCTCAGAAGTGCTCATCACCATGACTGTAATTCACCCCAGCCAGGCTTGTCCTTACGTGAGAAGTGTCCCTCAAGAGCATCTCTGATAGGAATGCAACTTCATTGCAGATTTCCATTGCCAGTTACGTGCCTTTGTTGCTCCGTAGGCATTAGGACTGATAGAATAAGAACTAACACGCTCAGCTCATATTTGCTTAATTTCACTCAAAGAGAATGCTACTGATAATTACTATTAATCCGAAAATAAAACTTCTATTAAATTACGCATTTACTTTCAAATTGAAATGATATAGTTTATATTTAAAAATCGTTTAAAACTAGTTTTAACTAGTTAAAAAAAAAAACACTGAGAGAATTTAGATGTTTGAAGAAAAGATGATTTGACAACTGAGGAAATCATACTAAAGATAATTTTTTTAATAGTAAAAATATTAAGTTAAAAATGTAAATAATAAGAGAATGAACATGTAAAAATAAAAATATACATTAAGAAATGAATCTAAAAATGTAAGGAAAAGCTTGAACATATACCTTTCATAGCATAATATTTGCATAGTAAAGCCATACTGTGTGGATAAATACTTTAAGTCAATTATTATAATAGTCTCTCTTAAAACAGATAAAACTTCAGGTCTGAACTATAAAAATGTGTAACAACTCTAGGCATAAAGTTCCAAATAATGTGCACAGAATTATTTTAAAAGTAAGGAAATTGATTAAAGATTTATTGATCTAAGGGTTCAGCCATTTTAACATGGCTTGAATTTCACTTCCAGTTTGGGGGGGATTTTTGAGGCACAAAGACTAATGTTTTGAACAAGGGAGAACCCAGAAAGCATAGATTTTAGAGCAGGGCATCGGCTATCAGCATATAATAAAAGAAGAGGCTTGTGAGTATTTATGTCTGTAGTTACTGGGCTATTGGGTCACTACAGGCTCTCATTTAAGGCTAGCTAGTGATCTACAATGAAATCTGTATTTTAGTAGGGATAGAAGTCACCCCACTCTCTGTGCTAATGCTGTGTTTTTCTATAGGCAGTTGATTCCAAGCTATAACCAAAGTGTTTGTGTGTTCTGTATCTGGTTTGACAAGCAATCATCAACAAGATTCAAGTATAAAAATTCAGCTCACACTATTAGCAAGTCGAGAAAAGGACTTTATTTCCTCTGCAGGGAGGGCTGCAACACGACAGTGAAAGAATTTTGAAAAAAAGGACTCCTCAAGTATTTTGAGAAGTGAAGCAAAATTGGATAATTGCTTTTCATTCTTCTTCAAACACAGAAACATTTTTGTAAGTTCAATAATAATTTCTTTATTGATTGTTACTGGGTTTTTTTCTAATTTACTTGGTTCTAACTATCCTCTGAATAAATATCTTATTTGCATTCTTATTTGCTCCTGAAACATACTGCTATCTTTTGCATAATGATAACAACTTATCACTATAAATATTTTTCTTCTCAAGGCTGGGGGCTGCATTCTTTTACTTGGTAAAATTCTTCTCTAGAGACTTGCAATGCAGTTTATACAAAATTCATTGCCTTACATCCTTCCACAATTCATCTGTTGAAACATCTCAGATTTATAGTGTTTCATAATACGTTGTAATGCAGATAAGATATTGGTGTAGAACCAAATTTTAAAAATTAATATCTCATTTAATATTTTAGTCTTACAAGAATGATGAGAATTTTATGATTAAATGGTCTTGACAATACATGTCTCTGTTCATAAAGTCAGACTCAGTGGGCTGCCTGTACTCAATAGGTTTCAGCAGGTTCAACATAAAAACATGAAGTATCTGGGAAGAAAACTATTTAGAAATTATAGTCCATATCCATTGAACTTGTTAACTATAATGCCCATTCAATTTTGGACACTAGAAAGAAAAGAAAAAAAAAACCTCTAAAAAAGCCACCCTGTTTTTTTCCTGAATTGTATTTAGTGTTGTAATTTAAATAATGTTTTGTAGAGTGCTCAGGAATTTTTAAAAAATCAGTATAAAAATACTGTATTGCTTTTATCAATAAGCACATAAGAGCATCCTAAAGGGCATGTGGAAATGCTGATGTACACCCACACAGAGCTGCTGGTGCCAGACAACTTTGAGGGCCAAAGTTTATTATTCAGGACACCAAAATGAATGCTTTAGATGGTTGGAGGGCTATGTATAAGCAATCTAAAGACAAACACAGAACTGCTAATGACACTCCTTCTGTTATCCTGTGCTAAGATTAAATCCAGCAAAGATGAAATATAATAGATCTGTTCTAGCCTTTCTGATCCTACAATGAACGTACATGATATTTTGAGTTCTTTTAAAATCTTCTAAAAATTTGTTTTTAAATACATAATATCTTACAATTCTTTGTGACGGTTGCTGGTGTAGAATACACATGTAGCCAGAGAAAAAGACATAGAAGTTTTCCAATCTATTTATCATAGTTTTCTTAAAAGCCTTTTTGTTGACAGAAACAAGAGACCGATTTTATTACATTTTTCTAAGCAGGCTCATCCAAGCCACAAGAAGTGATAGATTGTGCAAATAATTTTTCCAAGAGATGATTAAACATTTAAATGGTTTGAGTTGGAAGGGAACTTTAAAGGACATCTAGTCAACCATTATGAATAAAAGTAAATTAAAGAGAAGCCAAAACAGAATTCCTGTTCTTCCTTAAGGTTTCTAGAGTTCAGTTCACAGGTGCAATACTTGGAATACACATTAATTTTACAGAAAGGATCACTGAGAGTACTCAACAGATGTTAGCAAACATACTTCATGTAATACAGTATTGATATGGCAGACAGAAAAAGAGCAAAGTGAAGTGTCATGTTAAATAAGACCTGAAAATACAAAATGAAAGAACTGGGGTAAATAAGAAAGAAAGAAAACAAAGAGAGACAAATGGCTTCATGCAAAGAAGGAAGGCATATATTTAAACCAAGATTGTGATGAGTCTGCAAATGGCTTCATGCAAAGAAGGAAGGCATATATTTAAACCAAGATTGTGATGAGTCTGCAAATGAATAGAGAAACCTTAAACGAGAGAGGGACGATAAGCAGAGTGGATAATAAGCCAAGGATAAATCAAAAGACTTGCAAACATAGAGACAGCAGCACAAGAAAAGAAAGGCAATAAATTAATATTTCAAAACCAAAAGATCTTCAAACTTTTCTACCACACAGACAGGCTGAATTAAAATGCAACTAAGGTGTAGAATTGTCAGCAAAAATTCAAAAGCTAAAAGATCCTAAAGGTACATCAGAAACTCAGGTAAGGGAAGTAGACTTATTCATTGAACTGTAAAGACCATAATTTTACAAGTTGTCAAAATATGAGTTTATCAAATCATAAAACTGTAAATCTAGATGTTTCATAAGAATCTCTCTGATGTTCAAGCACCTGGCAAACCTTCTGCAAAACTCAGTACCTTTTTCCAGGACAAGAAAAAGATACCAGCTTCAAAATGATGCCACACTAGGCACTCTAGAAATACATCCATCAATCCCCCTTTTTCCATTACCTTTATTATTACGCTCCAAAGTTAAGTTGATACATTTCTAGTTCAACTCACCAACAGCAATATGGGAGCCCTTATTTTTGGGAGGACAGGCAATCTGAAAGACTTAGTAACTATTAATCAAATGAACATTTCTAGGCATTCAGTAAAAACACTACTTTTTGCTATTTTTATCATTTTATAAAAGCAACAATGAAATTCACACTGATTTTTTCCCCTCTGTAAGTAATTTTTGAGGTTAATATACATTACCCATAATACTTATTTTTGTCTCTTGAAAAAGTATACATTTAGGTCCCACTTATTATTCACCAGAAAAACATAAAATTCATAATAAATTATAAATAAGTTATATTTCTACTGAACATAGACATGTAAATTTAGACAATACCTGAAACAACACCAATTCCATCATCACAGTCATAATCAGAGACTTCACTGTCGCTGATTCTTTTGGATCCTGGGAAAAAAAAAAAAAGAAATGTATCATTTGTCTTCCTGTACATTAAAACTTTCCTCAGACAATAACACATAAATAAATGTATAGATTTCATCCTAGACAATGAAGCATTAATATCAGCATATAAGGTTAATTATTCATCTTATATTATTGCAAATGTATTAGTCTGTACCAACTATTTTCAGCGAAATCTTTAATGCAATATAAAATGAAATGCTGAAATACATCTCCACAACATTGCTTTAATGAAATATTTTCATGTACTTCGTATCTATATGTATTAATTCTGTATAGAAACTGGATTCACACCGCTCATCTTTCAAGTTTTCATATAATGGCACCATCCCTTCCCAAAGTCTCTGAATGACAGAAAAATTATTAATAGTGATAATATTAAATGGATGAAGGTTATTAAATGAATGAAGGTCTTTGAGGTCTTAGCAAGGATTATCAGGAGAACAGGCAGCTTCACACATATAGTGTGCCATGAAAAACAAGCAAACTATTAAATGCTCTGTAAGAATACACCTGGCAAAATAGCTAGAGCTCAGCTGGAGAAAGTAGATTCCAAAAACACAATCAAAGCCAAAATGTAGGCTGAGTATATATATCAGTTTGTGTTTACCTTCATTTTACTTCAGTCTTCTGTGGCATCTTTTAACCAGCATTTGATTGCTGAGATCAGACTTAAGCACTGGCATGTGAATTCTAATTCTAATTATTCATTTACTTGTTTTAAATGTGAAAACCCCCCATTCTTCACCAAAGTGGTGTGTCTATTCTAACTTTCCGGCCTTCTAAAAATAGGTAACTAGAAGGTTAGACTAGAAGGTAGAAACTTTAATTGTCACCACAATTTCAATCATGTGCAAGATTTTTTTTTATACCTGACACAGCACAATTTATTCTGAAACACACACACACAAATACAAGTAAAAACTGGGAATAAACCTGAAGAAACCCAGGACAAAGCAGTACCAATGCTCTATCTGGGTGAGTGGCACAGAAAGGTCTGTACTCCCCTTTTCCCAGTAGAAAACTGAAAGAACAAGCGCTAAGAGGAATTTCGACAAAAATAAAAAGGTTTTATTTTAATGAAATGTTAGAAACTACATTAATTAGGAGAACTGCTGTTGTTTGTCGGACTGCCTAACATTTGTCTACCCACCAGGGGATAGTGGAAGGTCTTTCTTTAGCAGAAAGAGTGTGCTTACAAGATCTATATGAAAAAACATTTCTGTGTTGCACCCTTCTAGATTTCAGCAGGCAGGGGTCCTGGTAACTAAGACTTCTCCTAAGCTTTTTACCACAAGTAAGTAATCAACCTATTCTCCACAAATTCATATAATTTCTTTTTAAGTCTCAGTATTCTCTTGGCCTTTGTAACATGCTATGTCAATGAATTCTGCAGTTCAATTATGCATTGTGTAAAATCAACTTTCCTATATTTTATTTCTATTAGATTTTTTCAGACAATGCCCTCCAAGCCTTTGTATTCTGAAAACTTGAATCAGCATTCTGTACTCTTCTATAGTCATCTTGTTTGGGTTTTTTTTTGAGCTGAAATAACACTGGTTTTTAACTTTGCATATGCAAAAAATTCCATATTTCTGATTGTTCCTGCTGTATTTGTTTGTATGTTTTCCAGTTCCTCTGTGCCCCTTACAAGAAGTCAGAAGTGATTTCAGCAATTAAGATGTGGGTGTATGAATTTATAAACTAGACTGCAGACTCTTTCTTTGGGGGAAAAATTTCTCTGCTTAAAAATTATTCAACTAAAAAATGGTATAAGTGTGATATGTGCTAATTCTTAGAAAACAATCTTGTCTGCCAATACATTATGCAATTTCAGTAAAGAAATGCTAATTGTGGTTATTCAATTGCAGTAAAGGTTGGTGCTTTCCTCACAGGAAATTAATATAATTACAGGGAAAGTGATGCAATATGGTAGAATTATTAGATCAATTTATTAAAAAAATTTAGAAATAGCCATGCTACAATGGGTGGGGGACAGGTGTCTTTGAGTTAAAAAATAACAGAAAGTAAAGTCTTTCTGTAAAAAAATAACAAGAAAGTGATGACCATTAGGCCTCAAGAAAACCTAGAAGATGAGGGCAGGAGTAACGGAAAAGATTTTTACCTCCTCTGATTATTTTCTTAATTAAAGTATTACAGAGGCCAAATAAAAATCTTTCTTTCTTCACTAAGAAAGCAACCATTCCATCCGTGATGGTGTTCCTGCTGCCACTTTCAGCAAAGCCTTCTACTTGTGTGCTGACACACACGCCAGCGAGCAAGCAGGATTAGTCTCCATTTTCCTTAGCCACTGATTCAAAACCAGGTCACTAAAGAAGGATAATATCTCTGACCAAACACTAACCAAAAGATCCCTACTGGCTGGCTGGGATTTGTCTGGGGTCTGAAAGGCAGAAGCCCCCAAAGTGAGTGCTAAGCAGTGCGATTTTGTCCTCTGGAAACCCTGACACGATTCTGGCAACAGATTTGGTCAATCAGAGACAAGGTTGTGGAACCTGAAGCTGAGGGAAACTGAACAGTTTGCTGATGTTCATCACATGGATGCTTGGAAAGGTTTGTATCACGAAAGATGTAAAAAGGCTGAATCAACTATGATTTCAATGGATATCATTTACTCATCATCTAATTCATTCGTATGAATGAATCTAATTAATTACAACTGAGTTTGCTTTTTATTTATGTTTGTATTAACAGCTAAGTACATCTGCTTAAACATATTTTTAGAATATTCTATATTCTGGAGGAAAGATTTGCATCTTTGAGAATGAAAATAGTCAGCTGTTGTCACAGTGGGCTATAGACTTCCCAGCTGTGTAGCTAAAATTATGTTGTTGTAGTCACAGGATACATCTGGCAGAAAAGAGAGATTAAGAAGCTTCGACAGACCATGGGCATAAGAGACAGGGCTTTCTTTCTCTCTATATATATATCTCTCCAAGTGAGATCCATCTGCTCCAGAATCTCCTAATACTCAGCTCTAAATAATCTTCCAGGATCTAGAGAGTCTTTTCTCTTTTTTAGTACAGACTTCTATCTTTATTCCCATCCAAGCTTCAGGGGAGAGTTGGGGCATGGGGAAAGTGAACAGCCCAGGATTGAGACGTGCCCAAAGGATGGGAGTAGAAAAAGAACAAAAACAAGGGAAGAATCAAATTTCAGAGCTTTCCCAAATCGTATTTTTTACCGCAAAGAGGAGAGACTCTAGTAATAGCTGACATTACTTAAATATGAAAACTTTATCTGTAAGATGATATATGAACCTCGATCAGATCATTTATCTCCCCAAGCTACTTCACCCAACTCGAACTACTAACAGATAAACGAACTGAAAAATAATAATCATGTTTAAGTAATATTTCCCATTTATTTACAAATGTAAATTTAAATGATGGTAAAGAAGTCAGAGGAAATTCAAAGCAGAATCAATTACTTGGTTTTATCATTTGAAACTGATGTTTTCAGAAAGGACAGAGGAAGGAAAGCATGTCAATTAAACATGTAATGTCAAGAACTACTGCCTGGAATATATAACTTCTGCAAAGGAATCAGATTATATTTATTTAAAACATCTTCCATTAACTTCAGAAATGGAACAAACCAGAACGGGAAGAGGTCAGAATCTTTTATTGAACCAAGGATTTGAAATGCCAATATAATTACTGACAGCTTAGTTTAATATTTCTTATAATTCTTGCAAAAGTAATTTAATCTCCTGTATATTAATTTTAGAAGGTAATTTTCTTTTTAACATATTGACAATGTAAATTTGAAGATCTAGGCAGCAGTCCCACCTTAGCCACGTCTTTTCAAAACGGTATTTTATTATCTAAGCAATTTGAATCACTGATCATAAAAATGAGAAAGAGCAATTCATATTTTATCTGGGAAATGCAACAATGAAGCCTCTCACAAATAAATCCAAATTAATATAGAGAATGAAACACTCATTTAGTATTTTAGTGTATATCTTAAACTGTTTTACATATATATTATATAATAGGGTATTTAAATCCATTCAAAAATAAAGTCAAAGTTCAGTAAAAAGCTGAAGCATGTAACACTCAGGACACTGGATGCATCAAATAAATGCATGGATGCCAATGGTTTGCATGTAATTAACTTTTTCTTTGATGGATTTTAAAATGAGAAATGGCATTAATCAAGTCTCACTGCCATTCCACTGGTATTTAGCTTATTAATGAAACTGTATTAGAGGTATTATTACCGTTTTGTCTGATAGCAGGGTGGCAACAGATGGTAAATACGGACTTCTGAACTCCTTCCACCAGGATTAACAGTTATTACAGTTATAGACTGAAGGCAAAATAGACCCCATGCTCTATGATTAGCTACTGTAACCCTCATAAAAATGCCTTAATTCAGCATAACCCTAGGCCCAGTGACATCAAAAGATATATTCTTATTCACTTTAGGAGGTTTGGGTTTAATAGCCTTAAACTATCCGTAAAATTTTTCCAGGGACAACGGAAAACCGACTCATCAGACCTTGACAACACTAAGGATCCTCCTGCCCTTCCACATCTACCTACTCCTTCCCTACGATGCTGCTCATGCCACCATCCCCCCCAGCACAACTCTGCAAGAACATGAACACAGTGGGACTGGAAGTTTACAGCACTTTCACTGCAGCTTCCATTGCAGGACTGGGGAAAAACCCCACCAACTAAAACCCATCAGGACCATTATTTTCAACTTCCATTTAGCAAGTACTTTCTGTTTCAGTTTTACTATTTTCCTATTTACATTTTTACTTTCTATTAGGCAGAGAAAGGATTTATATTATAGTAGTTTCTTAGTATAAAAACATCTCTATTTTTCATCTTCATGGCTAGCAATAATATAAAGGAAACGAGGTGTTTCTTTCAATTTTATGAATTAAACCCTCTTTTTTTTTTGTTAACTTTTCATGGGCTGCAGTGTTGGTGGCCATGAAAGCATTAACAACTTCTGAATAAGAATAATATGGAAATTATTGAAAAAATGTTTAGAGAATATTCTTTGAATTTCCCAAGCCTGTCAGTTTTAACAGGAATTTGAACAATGCATTTAATGGCATGCTTTAACATATGGTCAGCACTGGAGTGGTCAGGCAGTTGAACTAGATGATCATTGTAGGCCCCTGCCAATGGAAATATTCTATTCTATTTCATCATAATCCCATTTATATCCATAACGACATTCTAAATAGCTGGAGCTCTTCCAGATGAACGAAACATATGCAAACAAATATCTTCTTGCAAAGCAACCTAAATCTGTGGAGGGTTCCAAAATACTCCCTGCCTTCTACGTGACAACTAAACTAGGCACCGAGTTTTGCTTCACTCTACTGTTAGTATACAGAGGTAATAATGCAAGATATAATACCTTCTGTACTTCATATATTTCCCAGTGATATTTCTGTTACAGGCCTCAAGAGAAGACCAATGCATAAGTTTCAAAACCCTACTAAAATCCATATGACCAACCAATATAGAATGGGCTAGGACAGGAGATAGAATAAGGAATAAAATTAAGGTTACTCAGCTTAAATACAGAAGGAACTGCCAGATTTATGGCTCAGGAATTCTCTATTTTTTCTTGTGGAGGAAAAAAAAACCCAAAACTAAAAAGAAGAAGAAAGCAGACCGAGCTCCCAAGCTGGGGATCCTGTCCCTTACAGTGCAGGAAGCTTTTTTGCAAGGTTTTATAGATTTCTTGAGAGAACAAAGGGTGGTGAAGCATGCTTATAGTTCCTTCCCTGAAGCTCACAGAAGGCCTTAAAACCACTTAAAGTCCCTTAGCATTGCCTGTAATTGTTCTGTGTACAAAGCTGACATATAAGCAATCCCAAAATCAGTCTCACAACTGTCTTAAGAATTTGCTGTCTGATATTCATCCAGCCTGTGCCTGAGGGTTCTTAGTGTGACATGATTTCTAATGCAGTCCTGCTGTCTCCACGTGAATATGTCACTTTATCCTCCTGCACATAACAGTGGGGTTTGGACGTTTTTTACCACTTTCATCTACATTGACAGAGTATAAATACCAAATCCTACCAAGTTCCTACAGATCTTTGAAAATGGTTACTGAATAGAGGAGAGAGATACAAATCAGAACTTAATTAAAAAGAAACAATATCGAGCTAAAATTTGGTTCTAATCCACATGTGCACAAGTCCACAGATGCCACAGCAAACTTGGTCTCTTCCCATGTGAAGATATTGTAAAAAAATAAGAAGAATGTGGGATAATTTCAGGAGAGAATGGAATAGAAGAAATAGGAGAGATTGACATTAGATGTAATGGAAACCAGATTTTGTTAGTACTATTCTCAAGAAAGCACTACTCTGTGGGGTTTTTGTTTCTTTCCACCATAATATGAATCTATTTTCATAACAACGTGTGTTTCATTTTTTAAACATAACTAAAAGATAATTAGTTGAACCAATTCACAAAGAGATTCCAATAATTAAAGCTTCCAGAACTGCAAAAAGTCCCACATGAAATGCACTACAAAATTTAAGTTTGTGAAAACTGCACATTATTAATTTACTTATATTTAATTAAGGCAAACTTCTCAGCTGGATTTGTAATGGGGAATTTAAAGCACTATTAAAGTGTAGAAATTCATATCATTGTAAAGACTGATTTTGCCAGTTCTTAACTTACCCCATGTCTGCATTCTAAAAATATTTACACTAGTTCTCAAGCAGCTGTAATATAAGTGTTCCTTTTAATGTAGCTTAAGCAAAATAGCATTTTCCTAATATAGCTAATAAAGCTCACTACAGTTTTCCTACTATAGCTGTACCTAAAATAAAGGGAAGCAAAGCAAGTATGGTGTTACAATACTGCTCCAATATCAATACTGAAAAGTTAAGAATAGAGAAAGAAAGCCAACAAAAGACCTATTACTGAAAAGCAGACAAGAAAAGCCAAGGAACTTTTAAGCAATTTAGCATGTGCACAAAAGGTAGCAAAAGCACACCAATAAAATTATATTTTGCACGCATATGGAAGCAATAAGCATTTCTGGCATGCTGAAAATTTACCTGAGTTATATGAATATAAGCCTTTATCTGGAAAACAAATATTGAAATGAAGTAGTGTCAGGGAAAAATACATGAATCAATACATGTAACAGGGATGATTAGAACCTTAAACTTCATTATAATTGCTGCCAGATGCTGAAAATTTTGATATTTAGGCCACATTCCTTCAAAATAATAAAACTCAAGCATCCAAAAGAAATTAAACCACAAAAATGTCAATCACTTCTGGATCACCAGTTGTACTCAGTAGTCACAGAGGACTAGTAGAGCTATTTCAGTAAGTTCCAATTCTGAAATACAACTGCACATTTTTACCCTAAGCATTTACCTTTTTAAGGGCAAAATTCACCTAGGCCTACAATATGAGCTGCTACCCTTAAAGAACTTTCCCAAGACGCTTTTATGAATCCTTCTTTAAATTTAACAGACTCAGAAGTGCTGTTCAAGTCAATCTTTTCTCTCCAGCTAGGTCTTGATTTGGTAAATATGTGCATACATAAAAACCTTATCTACGTACTGTTGTTACCAGTGAATTTAGGAGTCCTGATGTGATCTCAGTGATTAAATACTTGCACCATCTGATTTATTGTTTCCGTTCCTTAAGTCTGACTGTTTATGTATTTTAGCTTTACATACAATCATACCAGTATTTCTAAACTGGACAAAATATTAGTATTTGAATATCTGAACAATTATGGAAATGTGACTTGCTACATTGCATTTGCAGACTTTGTAAATATAACTTTCATCAGGTAATATGAAGAAGCTGGGTAGTCAGAACAACATTAACAGTATCTTGTCATTATCAAGACATTATGAGTATTTTTATTCCTTATAGTTGAACAGCTCACAGACACCATCTTAAATAGAAAAGAGTGACAGTCCGTGAGTAAATAATGCACCTCAGATGATAAGACATGACAGTGTTCGAGGAAAAAGGAAAATTTCAATTTCTTTCCAGCTGGTGCTGTTAAAGGATTCACTGGATGACTAACTACCTTCTGGCAAGTCACACTTTCTCTGACATCTAGGTACTAACTATTTTATTATGTGGATCATATCACTAAATCATCTACTACTTACAAGTTCTAACTCTGTATTTTCAAATTTGTTTCTTGACAAATGTAATAAAATTTTATGCCCCAGATCCAGAATTCCACTAGGCAATATAATTTCAAAGCAAATGATAGGGGTTTTTTACAGCACCATTTACATTTTAGATGTGATCTTTATCTCGTAACTTCTCTAATATTTGTATCCCTTGGTACTAATCTCACCCGGTCGTAAATTTAATTAAAAACTGACTCTTTTTTGGCTACAAAATGATGAAAAATGGAGTTCAGAGAATTTTCCTAGTTTAGCCCAACAACATCAGAAAGTCACCAAAGGTTCAAGTGTGCCACTCTCACCCCCTAAAAAAATCAATTAACACAGTCTAGAAATTATTTACAAAATTATTAAATTATGGACTTTCTGAATTTAACTGCTTGAAAGCTCTGTAAAAGGTAGAGCTTCTGGAGAGCACAAAAATACTGAGGTTTTGATGGGATTGAGGACAAAGGAAACCATGTTTGTTTCTATATGGTTACAGCACAGAAAGAAAAAAGTGAAAATAGCATTAAAACCATTTGAAACCTTCATTAAAGCTATTGCATTTTTATATAATAGCTTATTATGATTCAATAATAAAAAAATATACACTTTCTCTTTAGCCTGAAAAAGGAAACTAGGTCATCTAACTTGCTATTTATTGACTGCCTAGCAAGGTTACTTCATGCACTGAGTTCTTTGTTGAAAGAACATCATTTTTCTGTCATCATTATGTGACAAAAGAGTAGTTTAATAACAGATGCTATCAAGTAATCAGAGCAATTTTGAAATAATCAAATACTCTTAAACTTCTTCAAAGCAGCTTTTTAAGGATTTTTGTAGTTTAATTGCAGTGTAATAAATTAATACCTTGACTTTCTTTTATTAGAAAAAGAAAAATTTTTCATTGTTTAAGGCCTTTTTAGACATCCCTGTATCATGTTAAATACCTTTTAATTAAAGTATTTAATAAACCATAGATGTACAATAAATATAATAAATAAATAAATACAATACTGGTGTATATATATCCATATTCTGTTAACAAAATATCAGTGCATGCAAAGAAAGACAACATGCCCAAGGCTTGTGCTCCATAAAAGAAAGAGAAAATTTAAGGAAGAAGCATGAAAGAGAAAAATAAGTGTTATTCTTGCTCTCTAGGGTAAAACTTATAATAAATTAATCATTCATAGTCTGTGCCACCGACCATAAAATGCTCCATATTATAATTTGAAAAAAGTCACTGATGCATGTTTCCATTAAGTACAATTCACTTACCTACAGTAAACAGCATTATTATAATTTCCTCAAGTAAGGTTCAGTGACATTGAAAATTATCCTACTGACTTACCATACAACAATCTAAAAGGAAATTGCTGAGACAGCAAAATCACGATTCTGCAGTAAAATGAGACTCCACACAGTTCCAAGGAAGTCAGTAGTTTTCATTGCTATTTC
The DNA here is from genome assembly GCA_036023395.1 of Myiotriccus ornatus. Classification (NCBI taxonomy): domain Eukaryota; kingdom Metazoa; phylum Chordata; class Aves; order Passeriformes; family Tyrannidae; genus Myiotriccus; species Myiotriccus ornatus. The sequence goes on along the minus strand of JAYRBT010000082.1, from coordinate 132,593,399 downwards.
CTATTATATCCTATTTCATTGCTATTTCCTATCATATCCTATTTCACAGGATAATGTTTCAGATACATTTGTAATTAATTATTGTTAAACTTCCATGATCTTGGTACTATAAGTACATATCATGATGTTCTATAATATTGACTTAGCAATTCTACCATTTAAATAATGCAAGAGAGGGCTTGAATTTAAGTTATAACATTCAATTCCTCTTTGATTTGGTGGTACAGCCACAGAACATTAAAAAAACCCTCAGCACTAGCAATGGCAGGTCAATCTAAAAATGTTTTTCAAAAATTAATAAGCTATGAGGTTCTTTATTTGTGAATTCAGTCCATCAGTTTGCTTTTTTCTAGTTAGATGTAATAATTTTTATCATGTTAAATCCTCAGCATTGCCCCAGAAACTGCAATCTGACTGGGGAAAATGTATAAAGCTGAAAGAAGATGACAAAATTTTCCATGTGATTTAAAACACTTTGTTTATGCATCATAGATTTCTTTTTATTCCCATCTGGAAAAAAATAAATAAAATTTGGAAAATAAATGTTGTATACAGTTGTTTTGCACACCATATGCAGATTTTTTGTAGAACATAATATAATTATTTCTTCCCCCCCGAGATTAAATACTCAGTACTGTAATTTCTCTTCCTCCAGATTTTTTTATGTGCCTGAAGAATCATGAAACCCAGTGAATGGAGTCATGGATGAATTTCATTCTAAAAGTTATGAAAGTCAAATTCCCTTTAAAATAAAGCTACTCCACAGTCTGTTTATTTACCTAATTTTAATTCTGATTGATTTTGCTGTTGTTCAGTTCTTGAAATTTGATCTACCATTTTGGACTTCTATATGTTGATTTCCAAATGCTATAGTTTCTAAAATTTCTTAGATCTTGTTTTCAGCAGTTTGTCTCCCACAGTTTTTTATTACTTTTCCCTTACTGAGGATGCTCCAAATATAAAACTTCACTTTTCTTTTTCAAACCAGATTGTGCCTTCTCATGGCAATTAAAAGCTCTCCTTCAACTGCTGCACATACCTGTGCTGAAACAAGAGATCTGAAAATGTCAGGGTTTACTGCTAGATGCACATTTCTTCTCTTGGTTCATTTAGCTGTTACCTGCACTGCACACCCACTTGCTGTGGTCTGCAGATCAATAATTCAGACAGCTTGATTTTAAACCTGCAAAATCTGACTTAGAAAACTAGCAGCAGTTACTTTTCAAACCTAATTGGGAAATTCTTAAAGCCCTGGAGTAAAAGAAAATCTGCTTCCAAAAAAAATTCAGAGTCAATATAAAAGTAAAAACAATTGTTGTTCTTCAAAATACACAATAACCCTGTATCCTTGATCAACTCAACAATACCAGCTCATACTGCAAAAATGCTCACATTACATGGACATAGCTGTAAAAGATTGAATAAAAATGTCTCAGATACAATTTTATGTACATCTTTATATTTTGGGGTACCTTGAGAGGAAGCAATTTTTGATTTGCAACCCATGTTATAATCCCTGTTTTACTTCTGTATCAGTTCTCAATAAATAGAAATACTAAAAATAACTTCCATCCCAACGATCCGAACAACTACGAACACAACTTTGAAACCACATTCAATTTTCCATGTAATCTATATTAAGATTCTTACCTAATATAAGATGGAAAAGTAACCTACTAACAATTGGAATTCCTAAATATTCTTTAAAATTATTTTTGATTTGCTGTTTACAATCTTTTTCCAGAGGCAATATAAAAAGAACTTTGCTTTGTTTGTAATTCTGTTTAATGTTGTCCAGAATTCTTAGTGTATATCTGCTTTTATGGTAAATGTTAGAGAAAATGAAGTAATTTTAAAAATCCAGTTCAGAAGTTCAGCACATTTCACATAAGAAAAAGCTTGAAAAATACTCATTGGATAAACATCATCAGTTCACGAAAATCTGAAATATAATTAGTGGAAAGACCTGGAAAACTGCAATCCTGTGTTCTATATTAGTTCCAGTTTCTAAGTAGATGTCTCAAAAAACACAAAGGAAAAAGCATGGTAATGATCCTTCATCACCAGGAAGTTAATGGAACGTATGGATCAGAGGACTGAGCAAGAGAAGGTGGACAGCTGACTATCAGTCTCTACAACACACTGCCCACTCAAAGATATTGAGAGATAAATATATGTAGAAACTAAGCTACTGTCTCTGGAAGCTGGTTCCTAAAAAAATGGCATATGGGGCTCTGTGGGAAGCTTGCACTTTGCTACTGGCAATCTGTAAATAGGACTTCACTCTTCAGAGCTGACAGTCTGCTCTTCTTCAGAAACACTGCAATTCAGTGATATTAAAAAGAGAACAGAAGTAAGTGGTGAGTGTAGGTGGTTCTTTTAAACTACCTTTAGAGAATAACATTTAAGTATTGTCTTCAAATATATGTGTTTATCGCTACTTGGCAATCATGAAGATAAGAAAGCTTACATGTGTAGATGTGCATTTATACAAACAACCTTGTAATTCAACATATCTCTCATCATTTCTCACACTAACAATTTGGGAGGGCATTCAATAAAGTACTTCATATTGTACTCACTAATTCTACACATAGAGGCATCACAGAAATTAACAAAAGGTAGGAGGACTGAACTGCTTGGATTTTGTGGCTCCAGAAACTGAAATCAGCCTACTGTATTAACAGCCCAGTATGTTTTCTAAGATGTGCTTTGAAAAACATAAACAAACTTGCTAGACAAGCCTTGACTTCATTCTGGAAATTTTTTTCACATTGTCATAATGTACCACTGGATAACATTTTCTGTTTCATTATATACAGGAGTGTTATTTAAAGATACAAAAACATCTACAGACACGAGGAACTAATATGTCGTTTAACTTAATATTCTTTTGAAAACCACCCCCCCCCAAAGAAAAGTCAAAAAAGCAGACTTCTGTGGGTTATTAATCTAATATAAATATTTCACATAGTGAAGGCAAACAATGATAAGATGCTGTCTGCCCTTCACCAGTCCCCTGGTGATGACATTTAGATTGGGAAGAGCCTTTTGGAGGCCACCTGGTGCAATGCCTGGTTCAGGCTTGGATAACTTACATCACATTGCTTAGAACCTTGTCTAACTGAGTACTGGATCTCTCCAGCAGGATGTTCCACCATCTCTTTGAACACCAAGAAGTAATTTTATTTCCATTTCTGAGGTGTGAAAGCAATAAAAAAAAAATAATTGTATGCCTAATTGCTAAATGGATTCTGCTGCCAATGCAGAACTCAGATCAGATGCTAAGCTTCCAATTGTGTGCCTTTCCAGTCCCCAGAAAGAAGAGATTTTAATTCTAGAAGCCCTTGTTCTGTACATTTAAAACTATCTGTTTAAACTGAAAATTAATTATGACACACAAGGATTCAAGAGATGAATATATTCCTAGACCACTAGAGAAAATCCTTAATGCAATCTCAATCTCAAATGGGAATAGCATAATTTAGTGCAGGAGTATGTGAATTCCCCAGCAATCACAGTGAACATCTGAAATTGTTTATTTGGTTGAAGTTTTCAGAACCCCAGGTTGTTAAACTAGTGCTGTGGAAACAGTCAGGCTAAATCATCTTCATGGAAAGGCAGGACATCTACACCAAACCTTAAGTGTTTCACCAAACCAGAAGTTTTGTTAATTCCTTTCATCTACATTTCCAGGCAGGCATATAAGATTGTTCTGTTGAGCACACTATTAGTATTAGTATTTATTAGTATTACTATTTATTAGGAGTAGTATGTATTAGTATTACGCTTTAAAAAAAACCCTGACTTTCAAATTTTGAGTCAATACCATTGAACAGATCTTTAGTCAAAAAGTACTAAAATGTGTTCAAAAATAAAGCAGTTACTGTTTTATTCATTCTTGATGGCAGTTATTTATTGCACACACAGGAAGTATGATAGACAAATAGGGTTTGTTTGTTTGCAGGACTGAATATTTCCTGAAAACCAGAGTTTCACTAACTTCACATACAAACAGAAATGTCCAGCTGGTCTGTAAAAATCATTTTACATGGAAAGTTTAACTTCCTAAAATGTCTTAAAAGATGGCAGAAACCATGTAAAAAACCATAAAAACTTTACTTAAAAAACAGTCATGGTGTACAAGAAGACTGAAGAGAACTGAATTGCAGTAGAGTTCCTTACCTTTTAACTATCACTTCTTTTCTCCTTTTGTGGACAAATATAATCTTACAACTTCAAGGCTATGCAGTGTAAGTCTCTGATAATGTATCTATCTTAGAATATTATGATATGGAGCATTTTAATCCTTCTTACCATCCAGTGCACAGAAGCAAAACAGATCAACTGCTTGAAATGCTTATATATAATGGATTATTTAATGAAGACCCCACACAGAACATATGAAATATCCGACCTTGTTTGAGTGACTACACACACGTGTTTCTGTGAGTTTGTGTGAAACGTTCACACACGGTCACATACAATGACTCAAATAAATCCCAGATAATTCCTAGGAACTGTTTTTGGTTAGTTAAGGTTCTTCTGTGGATGGGGTTTTTTTGCGGGGAGTGAGTTTTGTGTTTGGCTTTTTGTGTTTGGTTTTTTTTGGGTTTTTTTTTGGTGGTGGTGCTGGGTTTTTTTGTTCTGGTTTGCTGTTTTGGGGGTCTTTTTTTGGTTGGTTGGTTGGTTGATTTGGTTTCTTGGGGTTTTTTTATATAACTACCAACTGGTATTTTATAAAGTCAATTCAGTGAAGAACAGTTTTAAATCACTCACAGTACTGAACAGTCAAACTAGAGACACAATGAAATATTAAAGTAAAGTAAAGTAAAGTATTTACCCTTAACTGTCTTATTCTTACGTATCTATCTTAAATAGCATATTGTATATACTCTACTTTCAAAATATCTACTGATACCTTCAAAGTACTGTGAATCAAGTATAACAAAATCTACAAAATAGAATTTTAAAAGAAATTCCATTTGTGAATGTAAAATAGCTTCAAAGCAATGCATGATATTAATTTAGCTACATATCATGTTATATACAGGTTACTTTAAGAAGTATGAAGTAAAGAAAGAGGTCCTGAAAATTCACTTTAGGTGAAACAATGAAATGATGAACACAATATAGAAGATGGGACTTCATGATAGAAAGAGCACATTGCAAAAGACCAAGACAATTTACTCAAGTTGAGGATCTGAACTGAGTTGTCTCATAAGAAAAAACTGGTGTATTGCACAGTAGTCAATACTACCATTTGTAGCATGTCAAACTCTCATTAGTAATCACATATCACCTAATTCATAATAGTTACAAATTAACAAAAAAATTCTGTCAATTTTCCATCTGCAAGAATTTAATATACTTCCTTACACATGAATTCAAATTAAATATACACAGTGTAGAACCAACAACCTACTTTGTAACCTGCGTGTGGGGCTCTCGCCGTGGAGTTGTCTGCGTGGCAAATATGGTGAGGGGTGGGGAAGTGGCAATGAAGAGACATCATGCGTTTGAAGTTTGTACCAGTGAGGTTCATCATCTAGTAATGCTGTTTCTAACTCAATTAGAATCTAAAAAAGAAAGGATGGTTAAAAGTAGGAAAGCATTACACGACGGAATATTTTAAAGTCGGTATATTCGTAAATGTTATTCTATTATTCTCTTATTGTTAAGGACTTTGAAGTTATATAAAAATCTTGCATTTAATATGAAAGAAGCCCCTGTGCCTTTTACAACATCAAATGCAAGAAAAATCTTTTACAAAACCTTTGTTACCTTATGACAGCCTTTACAGTGTTCAGATAACTTGTAGCAAGTTGGTGAGCAATATACCAAAATTTTGGTAAAATACAACTATGGCTAATACAGATTTTAATGAACAACTAGAAACTGAGAAACCATGTTCATGCTATTACTAAAACAGAACAAACACAAAAAGAATCTCCTATCAGTACTACATGATAAGCGCAAGATCACTATTTGTTTACTACTAAGTGAAAGAAAGAGAAATAAAACCAGTTTTGCTTCGCAGAGTCAGTAACTTTTTCAAAAATATTGTATATATACATGAGTATGTGAGCAACTGTATTTCTGTAGTAAATAGCAGTACTTGTATACCTCTCCTAAAAATTCACTTTCTTCCTCTCGAACTCGTGCTTGGTCCCAAAGAGTGATTTCTAACATTCGTTCTCTAAACTCTCTCCGATGAACTGGAGAATAAATAAATGTCTGATTCCACTTAGGTTCCAGTGTTTTCTTCACTGTTTTTGTTCTTCTTTTATTTTTATCACTGAAAAAAACAGTTAAATATTAAATATGTTCAAAATACCATTATACTGCAGTAAGTGTATCATGGAAAACAGGAAATCTTAAATCAGCATTTCAGTTTGTAGGACCATGGGTACTCTAATCTACATCAGGAATTTTCCTTTATTGTAAAGTTCAGCGCATATACTGAGGATAATTAAAAACTAAGATTCGGTGATTTTGAGTTTATGTGCCAATTCCAATTTTATGAATTTCCCCGAAAACCAGAAATGTTTTAATATGTTTGTTGGGTTTTGGTGGTGTTTTTTTTCAAAACAGCATTCTACAAAGCAAAATGTACTTCTGTAAATGGGATTTCCACAAGGCACAGTCTGACAGTAGAACATGTATGCTGACAACATTAGGCACAGCAAAACTGCATTTCAGAGAAATGAGCCAGCTGGTTCACTCAGGCTTCCAGTCCTACAGCAGCTGACTCCAAGTGCAGAGCAGGAAGGAGCAGCTGGCCCACACGAAGGAACGGTCAGGGAGCTCGCGGCACTGCGTGGCCTTCTCGGCAGGGTTTCCTGACTCAAGACTCCAGCTCCACAGCTGGGAAACCAGAAGCTTTGAAAATGAGTTACACGTTCTTTTACAGCAATGCTGGCAGGAATAGTGTTTGCAAAACAGCTCCCAAAATCCTTTGATCGCTGCAAGGAACCACCCACGCTGAAGGTGGATCTCCACTACACGGTGAGGTCTCCATGCAGGGCTACCCTACCATGGCAGTCCTGGCTCTGGCTCCAGGGTGTTGCTGAAAGCAGTGTTTTGCAGAATATTTCTACTTGAAAGAATCAATATTTTCTGATGGAAACAAATTTTGCTGGAAAACACCCACGCTCCTTCTACTGAGAATACTGACAAAAGTTCTCATAACAATGCCTAATTTTAAACCTGCTGATTGCTGTGTAATGCAGTTGCCATACTAATTTATGAGGATTTTTTAATAAGCAATGCAGACACAGTCTGTTTTGTAATACTTGCAACTGTAATACAGTTATTATAATTTTGAACTGTTACTTAGAAGCTGGATCAAAATACTGAGAAATAATATTTTATATACATTGTTAAAAAATTAATAAAATTATTATTATTATACTAAATATTTGCTTACCTTTGCTTCAGGGGAAGTTTTCAAGATATATATGGGCAATCTCAACTGAGTCCCCTTCATCCCTATCACTTCTCACTTATACTGTGATAACAAACCTGTAGGTTTCAGATGCCAAATCTGTTTCTGCTTTGTTGTATAAAGGTGGGACAAACCAAACTGCTGGACCATCAGTCCAGAAATCTACGAACTTTGCATTTTCTTCGCACTAAACAGGAATAGCAGTCATAGGAAATAAGGGCATTATAAAATACTAAAAACATTCTCTGCAAATAACAGCTACTCATTCAAAGGCATATGTTTACCTTTCCTTCTCTATTCAGTATTTTACAATATAGCCAGGGAAAGCAAGTTTGTGGATAGTGTTCAAAGACATCTTGCCGTTACAAAGCTTGTTGAATACAGCAACTCCAAACTGCACGTTTTTCCATGTAAGCACAACCATTAAGCTCTGTGATTGCCACTTGAGTATCAGATTAACTCTTATTCAAATGTTCCTTGTCTTTGCATTCACCCTACCTTCTGTCTGGAAGAAAGTAAATTTTAACATAAGGATTCCTTGGCCTCCCATCTTCCCTGGAAGGAAGATCCTTTGCTCCCAGTATTGTCACTATTAACTGATGACCAACCTTGTCATACCACAGTTTTATCTGTAAGGAGAAAATATTAATTAGTGAATTCATTTCTGCAATGAAGTAGTATATTTGCCCTCATAAATAAGTTTGCTCATAAGCATCTATTTATATTGGTTACTTTAAAAGAAAATATGTTCTACTCAGCATTCATAACAAAGAATAAAAATAAGCTAATACTGTAATAGCTTCAGTATGCACCTGGAGTTACTCTCTTTTTTAAAACCCTGTACAATAAGTGCATTATTTCACACTACTTGTTTTTCACATGGTGCTCTGGTTAGGATTATTCTCTCTTGTATTGTATTACTTGCATTACTAATGTATGATATTCATATATATATATTTCTGAGGAGTGTATGCACAATGAATTAATTAATTTTTCACATCCTGTTGTGCTAAAAAGACTATGGGATAAGACCATAAATATTTCGTATCATAAAATGCCTTTCAAGATGTATAGACTTATGCCGACATCATATAAGCCCTCCAGAAATCGTAAGAGAGGGAGGCCAACCCTCTTAATAGTCCAACTAAGCAACATGGTAAAAACTCATCTGTAGAAATTATTATTAACCAGTCTTAGGCTTGATTTGCTATTTTTTTCCCCTACAGTCATCAGAAGCTGCTATTTTAGCTATTTTAGTTTGAATTCTATGGCTGCAAATACATCCGTCAAGGAAAGGATATATGTACTTTAGAGCAGCCACTGCAGAAGGGGGAAATGGTGCAGTTGGAACAAAACAAAGCCTTCCACATAGCCAGGAAGCCATGACATGGTGGTAGCACTGCAGTGTCATTAACTACACCTTATAGAGGGGGCTCTCTTCATGAGGACTTTGCCTGAGACAGGGGACAAACTAGGACGTTTGAAGAAAACACTGACCCTGCCTGAACTTAAGGGAATCAAAGGAGATAATGCCCAACTGCACATCTAACCAAGCAATACACCTTCAGGGAAAGAATAGCTAAGGTAGACATAACCAGGGGAAGGTGCACTTGCTGTGGAAACCATCTCACACAATTTCAGAGACAGGATTTCCATCTGCTGTCATAGCTCCTCATCTTCAGCATTTCAGTCACTTAAAGAAAGGTCTTGATGTAATTCTCAAGACTTCTAACCCACAAAGAAGGAGCTGATTTAGCTTTCTACCATTCCTAATACTTCACTAAGTGAGATTACAGTAAGACATGCCAACTCAATCATTGGTAGCAGTGTACTTCTTCCATCCCCACTCCTTCAGATCTTGCAGTTCCTGTAGTCATCAACCAAAAGTGTTTGAACGGATATTAAAAAGGGGTAGGTCACCTATAATCTATTATCATGTCATTGGCCCTACTACAGACTTTATAGGTTTCTGATACCAACAGTTAAAGGGCTCTGGGGCTACTAGAGCAAAAACCTGTGTGAGAAATTATCCTTAACATGTTAGATTTAAGAGAGTTTTAGATGCTGTTCCTACATTCCTGCAAAACAAGGGGCTTTGACAGCATTTTTTCCTAAACTGTGAATTATCTGGACGTCTAGGTATCTCCACTCAGCTACAGATCAAAAGCAGAAAGCTTTGTACCAACAGTATAAATCCAAAGCAAAGCTTTAATGACCTCTGAAGTGCAAGTCAGCTTAAATGTTCTCCGACACTAAATGTATCCACCCGCAGGCTTTCTTGGGAGTCCTCAGGCAAAAGACAGACTTGGCTAGTCCCACATCCCAAAGGGAAGAGCAGTGAAGATAATCTTCATTTGCTTTTTTGGGAAAAATTATGCTTGCTTAAGTAAAATGCAATATATTTGTGATATACACTATCACAAACTGTGACTGAAGGATGTGAAATAATCTAGAGAAGGGTGCCAAAAATACAACCAGAATTATGTGTTCATATTCAAGCTAAATATTTCTTAACTATATTTGTTTCTGACTGAATTTTTGCATGAAAACTTCAGTCAAAATATTTAGAGAATTACTCTAAGCAGAAACTGAAATCATCTCACACCATTTCTTTGAGATGCTCTCAAAACTGTATTTTGGAACAAGAGCTCAAAATTTGCATTGACTTATACCTTCTACTTTTCTCTTGATGTTCTGAAGAAAAAAATTGGAAAAACTTGTACATAATGGACATATTTTCCCTGAAGTTCCCCTTAATTTGGCTTTCTACAGGAAAGGTCAGGACTCAGAATTAGGATCAAAAGGCTCTTTCTCTCCTCTCCTCTGTTCACACTTCTAGCACTCCAATACACATTACAGGCACTTGTAACCAGTCAGTCACTTGACTAGGATGCAAGGACAAGAAAGGAAGAAACTGCAAGAGAATGGTCAAAGAACTCCATAGAGGGGAGGACGGGATTGAATTCTCATGGGGTTAGAAGAAGGAAGAAGGGACACATCAAAAACTGCTTAATAATTACTGAGTAAGTAAAATGCACAGAATACTTCTTGGTGAGACACAGGAAGAATGGAGACACTAATATCAGGGACCAGAGAAGAACAGAGGAGCAAAAATAGATTGAAAGAGAAATGGCATGAAGTGACAAAAGAACCAGCCATGATGTAACTGGCACAAAATATGTTGAGAGACGGGGATGAAGGAAGCTGATGGGAAGTCAAGGCAGGAAATTGGAAAGGAAAATGAGAAGTAAGGAGTTAGATTAGAATACTGAACATGACAGATGAGTTTAAGAATACGATTGATTTAATTCTGACTCTCCTGTGCATAAACATTATGACAATATTTGGATGGTATGGTATTATCCTACAAGAACTTCTTTCTATTCACAAAGAGAGAAAGGACAGCCATTTACAGCAGCCATGTGCAGTCCAAGAGGACTGGATTCCATCTCTTCCACTTTCCCAGAGCTCTTATGTATCAAAGGGTGCATCCCTTAAAATATTTTGAAAGGCATTTGCAATTGCATGCTCTTTGGTGTCTGGAAGCCTGGTATGAAATCCTGGACCCTGATTTGTGTGCTAAGTAAAGCACTGGAATTGAAGTTTGAGGTGCTTCTTAAGTTTGGACAGAATCTGGTTGTCTAAGACTCTGATCATAGTTTCTCAATTCCTAATCTATAAATACAGGACAATCCTAGCACATCTCACAGCACATTATAAATGTTTCATGTTGTGAAATAAACACAGGATAACACACGTATAACAGAAAAGTTGATGAGGAATTTTTTCGTTTGTTTGCTTTGTAGCTTTGTTGAGTTGCAGAAAAGATTCCTGACACCAAAAAGTAAAGAACACTGAATTATTCAATCTTGTGAAAGTCCCACAAGAATGTACAGGTGTGATGGTCAGCAGTGAAAGACTTAAGTAGGTGACCAACAGCACAGAATCTACATAACCTCAGTTCTGCATTTTTACACATATACTTTTAAAAGCTTATAACATCTAAGAAACTGAAGCAAAGTGATCCTGATCTAAACAAAGGAAAGCAAAAGCTAAACTTACAACACATAAAATGCACTACAGAAAAAATTATGCTGGCTGATGCTGATCTGGAGGCTAACATGTCAAAATTCTTCTTGAATAGGACTTTGTCTATCTAGATTATTTAGGATGTATGCACCTAAAATTCACTTAGAAAGTGATCCAACCTGAATGCTTCCTGAAGATCTTCCCACTTAGCAATGAGATCCTGGAAACTTATTTGCCATGCACATGCTCATATACTTTCCTCCCTTAGGCTCCTTTGCTAGCCAGACATGCACCTAATGCTTCACTAAGCTTCTGCTGTAACCTACATTCAGGCAAACAGGCATCTAAATTCAATGCATGCTGAAACTGTGAGAGGGTCTGTTATTCACAGAACGGTGCATCTGCTGCACTCCTTGAGACAGGCTTCCAGGTAATAACTGCCACACAGAAGGCAGGAAATAAGACCTTTTCTGCAGTCAGATGATTGGGGGAAACGGAGATGAGGGTCTGGTCCCAGCTTCATATGATGTTTTCTATTTCTTGACCCACAGTGGTCTAATACAAGAGCAATACTCATTATGGGTAGCAGATCTGGAACCCGCTACGCTAAAATTAAGCTTGCTTTGATAACACCACATGCTTATACTCCTAGCCAAACAGTATCTCAGCTTCAGATGAGACTTCACACTCCAGAGAAGAAAGGGATGTGGAATAGCTTGATGATAAAGGCACTCTTCTGAGAGACAGGTTCAATCTCTTCAGTCTAAACAGTATTTAAACAGCAGATGTCGTGTCTCTGGAATGAGCTTCCTACACATACAACAGTATACAAAAGCTGGCTGCTGGCATTGCATTCTGAGAAGTGAGGATGCAGTTATCTAGTATATACAGTATTCCTTTTTTGCAGGATCACAGAATAGGAAAGGTCGGTCCTCTGTAGCCTCGGAAAATGCCTCCCTCTGGAGCATCAACTCACCCTCTGGAGTAGCCTCAGTTTCAAATAGCGTTAATGGGGTTAGTTGCCTTTTATTTGGGTTGATCACTCATGCAGGCATTGAGGTAACTTTGTTCCTCTCTTTAACTGTATGAGTCAAAGCTCCTCCTTAAGGCACCTCAGACTTATTTGAAGCTAGCATAAGTTACATAAATTAAGGACATAAATTCAGTTTATTAGACAGTCTGCCCTGCATCTTGATTTTTACCACCACAGCCTACTCAAACATCACTGAATTTGAGAGAAATCTGGCCAGATATTTTTGTTCTGTTGCTCATTATAATTTTACATGTAACCTACATAGTTGTTTATTAGTATAATATTTTGAAACTGAGATACTACATTTCTTTCTCACATTATTGAGAAATGAGATATACCAGCAGGACATGTTGTTGAAAAAAAAAGAATTCTCAGTTTATTTTTAAAAATGCTTACAGTAATCATTTTACTGGACTTAAGCTTATGTAGATGTGGAAACAGCAGGTGGTAAAGTCTTCAGCACAGCTGAGATAGGCACTGGATGTTGTTAAGCATACCTCTAACAAATTTTGACTACTGAAGGTTGCTAAATCAAACTATTATTGCTATCTGCTTTAGCTGCCATCTGATATGATGAAAAAAGTACAAGAAAAGGCTGTCAAAGGGAAAAAACTTGTATGATGTTCTGTATTAAATCAAAAAGAATGTCTGAAATTTTTCAAGTTAGAAAAAAAACAGTGGTCTCATGGCAACTCTGGCTCAAAAAGAGGCTCCATCAAGTAAAGAAGAGATACTGCATAGACAACACAAATGTAAGAACAGATTGTTCCCTGCAAAGATGTCACAAAGCATCACTTCGCGACTTAGAAGATTGCTCGTATGCTAAACTGAATCTAAAAGTTCAGGAAATAAATACGCACTTTTCCAAGTACTGTGAAATTAGTGAAAGATGAACAGGGTGTACGAGAGGGGAAAAAAAGGATTTGAGTGTTTTTCTTCCAGTAAAAAAATAATGGTTCTATGAAATCATCCAGTGATACAAGAGCTAGAAAAGTAATGGAACGACATAGAGAGAAGCGTGGAAGAGGAACTTTTGCCAGAAAGGATCAGTTTCAGACTGTCAAGTAAAGAAGATGCAAGCAAGAATAAAGATGTGCATCTCCTGTTCAGAGTGATGAAACAAATAGATATAAACAGAATGTTTGGAGATCCTCATTCTTGTAAGCAATTCTACAGACACAGCTATACCACAGCCCACAATGAAATGTATACTCCCTGACAACTGTAAACAGCAGCTCAGAGCTCTGAGTAAGTGAATTTCTCATGCCAAAAAGTAACCAGAATTCTGCACTGCTGCTGGACAGCTTGTTTAAAGACCACTGGAGAATTCCTGTTCTTCTCTGCAGTCTGCACGATAAATATATCTTACATTAATCCTTTTTAGACTATCTACCATCCCTACTAAAAGTGGGCAAAGGGATGACTTTTTGTTTCAGTCTAGCTGTAAAGATTTTGCCAAGGTCATAAGTTTGAGTTTTTCAGGAACTCTTGTCACAAACCTTATGTTTAGCTTTGACTGTTACTGAGCTCTGAAAAAAAACAACCCATCAGAGAAGTCCACAAGGACTCCCTGGGCATTGTGTAGAAGAAAAATTGGGGCTAAAGACAATTCTTATCTACAATATCAAAATAATCCAACCAGAGGTGAGATAGTAAGCCTCATACACTTTCAGCTCTTGGATATTCTCTATCAAACATGACATTTCTTCTATTTTCTCAAATGACCACCATAATCACTTGAACAAGGTAATTTTTTCTCATTAAACAATTTTTATGTGTATTTATTTTATATAATATGATTAAAATAAGGAACCACTACATGTTATTTCTACGTTACAGTATTTCATGAACATGCAGGTTTCAGGCAGGTGTTTCCTTTTTAAATTGAACAATCAACTGTCATATAATTTCTTAATTTATTTAGCACATATCTAAAAAGAAAATAAATATTAAAAGACTACTTATGTCATATACAATATTTACCTCTATGAACTACTTAACAGCTTATGATTGTACCACTCTGATTTCACTATCATGAGCAGAATCTAACTTTCTTAATCATGCTAGAGGATACTTTTAATTTTTCATACAAAGTGAAGTTATGGCAATAGCGTATAATAATATATTAACCTTAAACAATACTATCAATACATTACTTTTTTAATATCTCTTTTTTTTCCCCTTAGATTTTTTTATTTTGGATTTATATTTAAGCAGTTGTGAGGATTACTTTTGTGAAAAAACATGGACTTTACCAAATACGATTAATATTTGATATCTTATTTAGATTCTATTTGCAATCCCTTTATAGATATATATACGTATGATCTCTTTTCCATTTCAATATGAAATTTAGTCATCTCATTCTGATCACTTATATCATCCTTTACATCTTTCCTTGAGCAATTGATCAAACCAGAGGAACATTTATACATCTCCCACACAAAAGATTAACATCTCCATAAAGATATTTTGTAAGAAAAGCAGAGAGTATTCTATTTAAAAAAAAACATGCAGCAAAGCAAGATAAGCATTGTAACATGTTAGTAAAACCTACTTTTGCATTAATCTATAGTACCTTAGAAGCTTCCTAATGAAAAAAGGCAAACAACTTGTACCTAAACAGAATATCAAACCTAAATAAATTCAGTACCACAATGGGAGAATTAATTTTTTATTCAAGTAAGGTTTTGGTTATTTTGATGTACTTTAAAATGCAAAAACCAAGTTTCATACACAAGAAATTTGTTTCTTTAAACAAGGTACAAATTTTTTGCCCATCTTCTACTCAAGGCGCTACTATTATGTGGAAAATGCAAAATGTATGTGTTAATGAATGATTTAAAGAGACATTCATCTTTATACAATGACCTCAAGCACAAAATTATTTATCGCTTAAACAGTACACAGATTTTATACGTGGGATGCATAGCCACCATCACTATTGAAACCTGTATGAGTTTAATATTGGGCAGAAAGCAAACAAAAACTAGTTGTCTCTTTAAATTTTAATTTAATATTTTCACCCCCATGCAGAATTTTACAAGCTGCTCACAAGATGACATGAAAGTTGTTAATATGATTTAAAGAAACACACTCAAAATATGGGAAAACGGACTATAATGTAACGTTTTCCTACTATGCATTTTCCATAACAAACAAAAGAAAACCCCACAACTTTAGTCTCTGTCAGGCAGACGAAGTCTTTACCTGAACCCTAGGAACAAAAGGCGTTGTTCTTCTACTAAGGCTTTGGCTCTGGTAAGCAAAATTAAAGAAAAAGCAATAAAACAAAACCAAAAAGGACAACACGCTGGAAACTAAAAGACCAAAAGTAAAAACAAAGACACACAACTATTACTTTAAACACAGCTTTACACCAACAACATATTCATCTAACACAAAGTATTTTAATGCAATGCATAAATTAAATCTGCAAATCTGTTACCAAATCATATCAAAACCCTGTATTGGAAATTCTTGCCTTAGGGAAGTCAGCAGGAATTTTACCGCTGATTCCCCAGGAACAAGGATTTCTCCTCACATTTACAATAGATTTAGAAATAACATGTAACAAAAAGAACAGGTCAGCAAAGTGTGATTTAAAAGTGGGGTTGGAAACATAATTTAAGCTTAATCACATCTTTCAGGAAAATTGTAGATGCATATTCAGAGAGAAACAAGCACAGTAGATGCACTGACAGCTTTGGTTGCTTTGTAAAGTAAAGCAAGTAAAGTAAAAGGTTTTCTCTTCTCTGCAATATTAAAAGGCATCTTTATAAAAAAACCTTCCTACATAATTTTAGAGTTATTAAAAGAAAGCTAGTGCTCTCTGGTATTATCATTACATGGGGGGAAGGTACAATCTATGTATTTCAATTCTCCAGGAATAATGACAGAAGTGACATACGGTATACACAGAAAACCCTTGCATGAAATGGCATCCAGAGCATTTAGCAAACTGCATAGACACTTTTATAACTCTTATTTTTGTGATGTAACTATTCAGACCACAAATGACCTTGTAGCTTCCGGTGGCTACCTCACGACTACATCAGTACAGGAAACACTCCAAAATACTAATTCCAAGCAACCACTCTCCATCCTTAATTTAGGGCAACAGATAATGGAGGGGCACAGAATTGGTACAGAGTATGAGGTGTAAACAGGAACCAGAGCACACGTTGATACCTCAGAGGGCCAGTGAGTGGGAGACCAGGAGCATGGACAGGCATCTGACAGATTGGAATGTCCTTCATCTCCCTGCTCAGTTTTCCTGAGATTATCTAATTCAAAATGACAGAAAGAAGCTACTATTCAATATTCACTTCCATAAGAAGTGTACCCAAAGCATGGAGATAGGCAGCGTGATGATGCTTCTGCCACCCTCCTTGCTTATTTGGCATGCACAGATGCTGGAGAAATCTGTTCCATGAAATGTGTGAAGTAATCTGTTCTTACACCAAAGCAAAAGGATATATAAAAAAATTTGACAGTCTGGATCCCAGGTTTTGTCTGATGAGCTCCCTGTGCTCTGTGAGGTGCAGCAGCTGCACCCTGCCCCCTACGATGCATGGGCAGGACTGCAGAGCCTGGTGTATGGGGGCCAGGATGTGATCTACTCACATACAATAAAAGTAGATCTTCAGCTTGCTTCTGCTCCATTTTACAAGGGAAAAACAGATATTCCAGAAGTATGCAATCCTAAGAGGGTCATCTCTTAGGACATATCTCCCACCACACACCAAGGGTCCTCAGCTGTCATATTCTCCCTTGGAAATGGAAAGCAATAAGCATCTTGTGTGCACTGGCTAGAACTTTCCATATTTTGATGTTAGAGCAACAGCAATTTAATTGCATAGAGGTAGAAAGGGGAGGGGGAAAAAAAAGGAAAGGCTGAAAGGAGTAAGGGAAGCCTGTCTCATACTATATCTCATCCCCTCATCAATATATGGCCTTCACAATGTACAATAAACACTTTCCAATATGCTACAGATATTATAACTATAATTAATATAACTGTATTTTTATTGCTTTATAAACTGAATATCTATGGAAAATCTATTGAAGTGGTTCTATGGTTCAGGTGTGCAATTGATTAATCTCATAAATATCATCCTTTTTCTGTTAGAATCTCCACCAGCATAAAAATTAAGTATTGTGATTTTATACTTCGTTCCATTTACATGGTCTTCTAGTTATGTTATTATTCCTTAAACCTAATTTTTGCAAAAGCATTCCAAGTTATACTTTTCATGCAGTAATAAAAATTAGCCAAAATGCAGTAATGAAGCTAAGAGCACCAAGACACAATACTTTTGACTTTTTCAAAATGATATGAAAGGAAAAACAAATCAGTGAAAAAACACAGAAACAGGAACCAGACAAAGCAAATAATAATAAAACTATAATTGCACTAACAGTCAGATTCTCCCCTGAATGAACAATGTGGATAAAAAGTGCCATAAAATAAAATGAAGAAAATATGGATAAATTATTTCTATAGCTTCGTAAGTTATAACACACAATAGTTTACTGAAGTTGCACAACATTTGTTCAATTAAATATGTATTTGAGCAGAATAATTATAAAGAAAATTTCCTATCTATGTGAGATGGTTTCCTTCATTGACAGTCCTATTAGTCAGCATCACTGTAACCTCAACAGAAGAAAACAGGTACACAGACCAATGCCAATAGAGAGGAAAAAACGAAGACTGAACCAACAAAGACATCCTTGAATACTAGAGGCATCATTGCAGCTTAACTCACTAAAACCATCCAGAACATAAAGAAACACATTCCAAAATACCATTAATATATAAAAATCTCTTAAGTATCTATAGCACTGTCTGAATAAGAAAGCATATATCCAAGTATTCAAATACTTCAGACTTCCATCTGAACTGTAGTATCTCCACTTCTGCCAACAACTCTTGTATTTTGCAACCTATTAACCACAGCTGTCCTAACAACAGCCCTTCAGGACTACATGCTATTGTCCAAAAGAACAGAAAATACAGAAAACACTTCCAAAGTCTTGCTTATCATCTGTTTCCTGAGATTCATTATACCTGTCTGAATTCAGCCACCATCACCCAGAATGTCACTGACCAGCCTCTTCCACAAAGAAGAGTATCCTGTCCCCATTTACTGCCAGCGTTCTGTAGTTATTCTCCTGCCTAGGCACTCACCTTAAAGAAGAGCACATTCATAATTGCATTTGGAATAGTATTTCCTTTCATTTCTATCTTAATCAGCTATTTGGAATGAATATGTGATCTGTCAATTGTTCTGTTAGAAAACAACTGATTAAAACTGAGAAAACCAAAATAATGAAGCATGTCCATTTTGTAGCTGTCTACTAATCTTAGATGTCTAAATTGAGACTTTAGAGTTACAAAGCATTCACTGTCAGTCAGCTGGATCTGTGGGTTCTCAGATATCAGCTGCTCTCTCAGGGAAACACAGATAATATGTAGTAGGGAGTATTGTATGTAAAGGACAACAGTTCATAAGGAAGTAGCAAAGAGGACAAATGTAGAAAAGATCTTTGAATGTCTCTTAACACTATTTGGTTTCCTTAGATGGAATTAAACTTATTAGTAAAGACATTTTTATATGGAAACAAACAAAAATAAATAAAAGTAGGAATTGTGCCTTCTTGAGTTAAACATCGAATTTATACACCATTCTGAGAAATAAAACCTTGGTATTTCTATTATTCTCAGTAAACTAGAACATACTTCCAAATTTCCCAGTACTGCAGTATCCTATCAAACCACTAAATCAACAGACTTACTGATTTTACTAGTAAATTCTAATCTTAAACGCATGAATATTTTTATCTGAAACTGAGAAAGTAAGAAATTCAGTTCTGCGTGGTTCTTATTTGGACCCTCACTGCACAGTGTCTGTGCATTGGTCATCTGAGCAGCTAACTATGGATCTTGAATTTCTTGGTGGGAACCAGGCACCAAAACTTTCTGACAGCATAATCTTTTACAAAGTTTAGACAAAAGAAATTTCTTTCCTCCCTGTCTCCACTATCAACAATTTTTGCTGTCTTCTAAAGCTAAAAGGGTTTTCAGAAACCTTGGTCTGTTTACTTTCCCTGTTCATGTTTGTGTTCCCTTGTCATTGTATTTTGTGCAAAGCATTCTGCACCCTACAGTCAAGATTTCTAGTTTTCCATTTATCCAAAGGATCGAGTCTTTCAATGTATTTAAGTACAACAGTTACAGAAAATTAAAAATTATGTATTGTAAATGGTTGTTCTGATGAGCAAACAAATAATGTCTCATGCACTGCAAAATGGAGCCAACACAGGTCACTGAAGAGACAGAAAAACATTTCTGTGAGGCCTATAAACAGTCTGCTTAGATTTTATGCATGTTTTCATGGCACAGTCAACATATACGACTTGGAATTAAAATGAATGTGGCATTTCCAAACTTGTTTAACACCAGTTTTGCACTGTTTCCATTCCATTTGTCTTTCCTTTTCAATGTAAGCTGTGCCACAACTGAGCACTTTTGAAAAATCACACTTTGGAAATGTAAATAACAGGGGAAGGTGTACAAAACCCAACTTCTTCAGTTTAGAACAAAAAATTACCCTTTAAAAGGAAACATTCATGTAATGAACTTTGTTGTCAATGAGAGTATGGAACAAAAGTGAGTAACACTGGTACAAAGAATACAGCATTAGTAAAATATCAAAGGAACTTGGGGAAGGCATATATTAAACTTAGTGCATAAGAAATGACCAATATTAATGTTCAAGCACACAGGTAATAAAATCTACTGAGTCTATATGTAAGTGTGATAGTTGAAAAAAATGTTTACACTCAACAGTACAAATATAACTGGAGGTCAAAATTAAACCTGTCTGAAAATTTGATTTTACCAGTCTCGCTTACCAGATAATTATACATGTATAAACCCAATTCAATTTATATAAAATTTCCAAAAGCTAATAAAATAGAATACACTTACGACAGTATGGTCCTACCTACACTGACACATATAGCATTAAACAAAAATTTAGCTAGTTTAACAAAAAATTTCTGTTAGAGGTAGTTTGCACTACAGATAGAGTTGTATATGCTGCAAAAGTACATTAATATCAATTAAATGTTTACATACTGAAAGTTGTCCAGACAAGAACTGTGGAACATCCCTTAACATGCCAGGACTCATAGGAGAAGTCACTGAAATAGAAGGTCGGTCCATTTTTTGAGATTCAAATGAACTTGAACCTGTAATTATAAACAAAAATATTTTATAAATAGTAGCAGTTATGCATTTTTCACAAAATTCTTTAAATAAAAATTTTAGAAATATAACCAATCATGCAATAAAGTTGTGATAAATATCACTTTCTTTAAATCTATTTAAAATTATCAAATAACGAAACTCAGTCTTTCAGTGCTCAAATGCAATCAAAAGCTTTTATTTGTAGAATGGAAAATACTTTATTCAGATATTTCTGACTGTAATTATGTCAGTAAGTTGAAGGCCCCAAATTCCTAAATAATAAACACTTTACTGTGGTCAAAGAAAGTCAGTCTTCTTATCTTATATAATCAGACTAATCTTGAATTAGATTTTTACAAAAATACTAAGATGTATGTGATGTTTCATGTCCATTTTGCTTCAAATCTAGAAGATCTGCAAAGGGTCAGAGGACAAGTTTTGACATATAAAACGTAGAGCAAAAGTAAAGTATTTTTATAAATACAAAAGACAATCCACATCTCACAAAACATAAAATGAATTTTAAGAGTTGGCTGATGAGTAAAAAGTCACTGGATGAGTTTTTCATATTATTATAATCAAGATTATGCCACTTCATTTATTCATGGGTTTTATTATAATAGAGTTCTAAACCAATGATAAAAAATAACTTCAGGCTGAAATCCATCTTACCAGATTTAAGCCAAAGAACAAGTTATTTTTCCCTACATGAAATACTTCTTTCCCACTTTTAGTTTATAAGATTAATTCGAAATGCAAAACAACATAACAGGAAATTAAAAATTGCTATTAATGTTCTTATATATTACTTAGAATTATGCTCTTTTTTTCAAACAAAGCCAGTCTAAACTTATAACCAATTGTCAAACGCAAATCAAAACATCCTGACTTTTGATAGCTTATTATTAAACAAAGGTAGATAGATAATACAGTAAGATGATATATTGAGACAAATACAGACAAAGAGACAAGAGCTATACTGACTGCAGATGACATTTTTCGATCTATTTGTGCTTACATAAAAGAGAGAGAAGATTTTCCTACCCCACAATTGAAACTTACTGGACTCCAGCTGTGCATGTGTGCTGTCAGGTATTCTGGGAATGTCCCTGAAATTAGGAAAATTAAGACAGGCTGATCTTTTATCTAACAAGCATATTCAAATTTCAGTTACACTATAACACTTCTTGATCCAACATGGAACGCCTCAGGAAAGGTGTATGATCTGCCGGCTGTCTTCAGCCATTGGGACAATTTATCCCTTATCCCAGTATAAATAATTTCAGTGTCAAATTAAATTCTACAGAACAACTGGTTTGATGAACACAGGAGAGAGGCTGCACAGTCACAAACAAAATTATTCAGTAAATGAAAGAAAAATCTCAGAGTTAATGATAGACTAAAACTGTGAGTAGTAAATCTTATGATGACATATAATACATTAATGAAAACTACTGGACCCTCACTCAAATATGCTCAACTGCCAATAATGGCTCTCCCAGTACCTTCTTTACTGTCCTTGAACCCCAAATTTGAGCAATCTTACTTTTTCCATTTCTAAATAAAATGTACAAGTTCATTTGGCAGAATTGCTTACTTGCATGTACATGACATGTCACATCACCTGTATAAAACTGCACACAGTTACGTAATTTTAAAGCATTTGGTGGCAATGAGTGAGCACCCAACCACACCCACACCCTGCCAAGGAACATGTTCTTCCTCTAAGGGGCAAACGCTACCCCATCAATATGATTAATTAATGATCTCAGAGGTACTTGAACAAAACCAAGCAAGATGAAGAGATTGAGCAGTAACAATATTTAAAAGCAGGTGGTGTGTTTTGGTTTCTTCAGGCTGCCTCGGGTGCCAGTGCCCCTGCCCCGTGCTGGGCACAGCCAGTCCCAGGGGCTCCTTGGCCACGGTGCCTCTGTGGTAACACATTTAAGAAAGGGTAAAACAGCTGTGCAGCAGCTGTGAGAGAAAACAGTGAGGAAAAAAGCCATGAAAGAAACATCCCTGCAGACACCAAGGTCAGGGAAGAAGGAAGGGGGAGGAGGACTGGGCTGCAACTCCCATTCCCCATCCTCTGCACTGCTGGGCGGAGGAGGAGGCAGAGAAACCAGGAGCAAAGGAGTGAATTTGAGCCTGGGAAGAAGGGAGTTAAAGATAAGGTGGGTTCCGTTTTGGT
This sequence comes from Myiotriccus ornatus, assembly GCA_036023395.1. Lineage (NCBI taxonomy): Eukaryota > Metazoa > Chordata > Aves > Passeriformes > Tyrannidae > Myiotriccus > Myiotriccus ornatus. The sequence goes on along the minus strand of JAYRBT010000082.1, from coordinate 132,570,442 downwards.
TTTATTTTTCACTATCCTATTCTTTTCCACAACTTACAACAAAGGTAAATGAAAAATGCTTTCAGTGATCTCTATCTACTGTATCATACAATGAAAAAAAAGTCTGCATGATATATAAATAAAACTTATCTACTTCCTTTAGTATAGCTTTTCCAGAATACCCTTAGTATACCTTTTCCAAACATTTTTCCAGACTCACTAGAAAAACACCTTTACTAAGCAGATTGAGTGAGCTGATGCACAGTATCCAACAATTCAAGAAAATCAGAAGGCAGGCAACTGCTTTAAGTGCCTACTGCAGACAAGATAAATCTCTGTTTTTAGTAAACCAAATTTGTCAGAACTCACTAGGGCTATTGAAGAAGCAAAGATTTAAGTCTGTGTATTTGATATATGTAGAATTTATAAAGGGATCCAATACTTGCCTATTACTTTACTCAGAAACAGGCTCCTTAGCTAAACTTGTAATTTCAAAAAAGTATTTCTAGCATACGATTTTGAAAATAAAACCATGAAAACATATATAAATATCATTGTGAACAGAATAAACATGAAAGCTTTGAACACTGTTCCTACAGCATACAGATCCCAGCATTTCATCGTAGCGTGAATTCTATTTCTTACAAAGAACTCTCACTGAGGTAAAAAGATGTAGGAGAAGGAGAAGGAGTTTTAGACATCTTGCATTTTAAGATATATTCCATTGCAAGCAGATTGTGTAGCATAATTATTAAAACACAGTGCACCATTTCTACCAAATTAATAATAGTAGAAACCAAGAAAACAATGTGCACTTCAAATTAAAGATTTCTGAGAATTAGAAAGCAAAAAATATGTAAGTTCTTGTGTATAAGGAACAGCCAGCTCACACTAATAGCAACTTGGCCATAAATTTTTATTTTAAAATGAAAAAAAGAGGTCAATTGCATGGCAAAATGGCCTGTTTTCTGCTGTTGTTTTTGTAAAATGGCTTTTCATTTTATCTGCCTTTATCAGTTTAGCTTGTCATTTTCAGCTGTCATAGCACTCAGCCTATAATAAAGAGAACTAAGAATTGTGTTTGCTGGAATTTTTTTTGTACTCAGAATATCAGGATGTGACAACAGGTTCTCAGTTAGGTTAATTGCCAGTAACTGAAGACTTGTGGCATGATTTAGTGTGTTGCTATGAGACCATCAACAGACTCTGTAAGTAACAGGATATATCTCAATGCAAAATGAAATCCTTCAACTGGGCAGTAATTATTCTAATTGAAATAAATATCACTTCTGACATCTTCAAATATGAACTTTTAATGATTTTAAAAACACTGAAACTTTATTTCCTTGGGTGGAACACAAACATATGATGTTATGCTTTGCTGGGCAAGCAAAGGGTATTAATTTCTATTGTCCATTCAATTATGAACTGAAATCTTCTAAAATGAGAAGCGAATACGGTCTTTCCAGTTCATCCTCTCAAACTTAATGAAAAACAATTCTGAAGTTGTCGATATCAGACTCCAAATAGTTAAACACACCTACCCAGATTCTAAAACCTTACCAATTTGTGGAAAGCATTCATCACTGAGACTCTTGTACAGCTACTGCAAAAAGACACTGGGAATCAAATACACTGAACAACTGTTTGCTCACTGATCTCTCAGTTCTTCAGACTATGAGGCAAACAGTGGGGAAGAAGGCACCTTGAGAGCCCACATCACTTTGGTTAAGGAATTACAGAGGTCTAGTGACAGCAAGTGGAGCACATGGTAACATAACAGAAGACATGATGATAAGGAATGTAAACAACAGACAGTAAATATAAAAGCACAGGAAAGAATGCGGGAGGTTCCACACAATGAAGAGAATGCAGAAAGATTAAAAAATCGAGTATTTTCAAGACATGAGTGAAAGGTTCCTTGAAATTTTCCTACAAACTTCTCTTTGAGAGATACTATGAAAGATTTACACCTCTATGAAATTAATTTGAGACCTCTTTTTCTGTAACAATATTCCTCTAGTGATGTAGTTTGTCCCTTAGCATTATTATTATACTTACAACTCCCAAATTATGCAAAGGTGTTTAAGGATAGGACAGATAATACAGCCTTTACCCTAAAGGGGGTTGCAATTTCATATGTATGAAATTTCATATGTATGAAATCTCATCTCACTGACAAGATAAAGCAGTTTTTTTTATTATCAAGTTTGTTTAAAATTGTCATGCCAAATTAAGTTCCTGATGTGTCAAACATATTAAGTTCCTATTATAGCTGAAACAAAAATTATCCTCACTGAAATTCCATTCTCATATTACAGGGTTCTAGATTTTTTAGTACTTCTCAATTTTTAGTTGTTATGTTACCCATGCCTTTGTATATAAAGGTATGATAATTGTGTGCATCGTATAAAAAATAAAGGGTTAAATATATTTATTAAAATATAATTATAGAATCCTTCCAGCCCAGGGCGGAAGTGATCTTGAAAGATTATCTAGTCCAACCTCATATGGAAAAGGAAGTCTAGATGAGATTACCTAGCACCCTGTCCAGTTGTGTCATGTAGATCACAATAAATTCTAGGGGGAAAAAAAGAAAACTCTTAACAACTGTAAGTATCTTCAAATGCAAAAGCATTCCCCTCTTCACAGCCCTGGTGTGATCAGATATAGACCTTTCAGTGGAATAAAAAAGTGATGGATATGACCCTAGCGTGTAGGAACTTGGGAGAAAAAGAACAGATGAAGAAGGGGAAGTATTCGCAGTCTAATATAACAAAGCTACTATTGCTATGCAAGAAAAAATTAAGTTTAGACATTGAGAGATAGGTTTGAAGGTTAAGAAAAATAGTCAATGTAAAGCATCGAAGAAAAACTCCCACACAGTCCTAGCTATTCATTCAGATATATTCTGTAGTAGATAACAAGCAATGATTTAATCAATTCCATAGATGAAGATGATGCAAATTTGGATTTAGAACTTTCTGAAGCATATAGATTACGCCATTATCATACTGTAATTTGTGCAAAATTCTACACTGCAGACTCCCAATAAATAGAGTTCATCAGTCCACAGACCAAATACGATCCTATTATTTTATATATATATTATAAATAATGGGAATAGAAAAATAAGAATCAACAGTCAAGAATTACAACAAAAAGTATAGCCACAGTTAAAGAGCCAATATAAGCTGGATCACCAACTGAATAGTCACAGAAGGGAACCTAGCAGATAATGCCTGGGACTTTCTCAGAGAATACAGGATTTCACACTAGCTCTTTTTACTCACTGATATGATCTCTCATTCTAGCTATGCTTTTGGTTTACTGAATCCTGCCTAAAAGTTTTACTGTTTACAGTGTTTATGAGTGTTTGATCTCTCTGCCCTAAAAGGGAAATTTAGCAATACTTTTATCATGTTTAATACAAAAAAATTATTACATTACTTACCCTATTGGTCTTGAAACTACAAGCTCCACTTGTGGCTCAGGTTTGGATTCTAAAATGATGTTATATACCTCCTCAAAGGTGGCTCCTTGTAGTAGCCTTCCATTCCATTCTAACACTTCATCACCTGAAATTTCAGTAATAACATTACACTTAGGAAGTTTGCTATGGAATGCATTTACAACGACAATTTAGGCCATTCTATTGTCAGTTTTCTGGATTGGGAAACCTGTGTTGTAGAACAAGTTTGAACTCCTTCATGCAGTAAAATCCCGAGTATTAAAGGTTTATACTTTATATATGTAAAGTTGGGTGAAACAATAATATTGTCAGTAGGACCCCTTTTGAGTAAGACACAGCTCAGGCTGTTTGGCAGCTGTGGCTTACATGCTTTTCAGAAAATTCACATCTTTAGAACAGCGTATCTCATCAACTTACTGTTTTAAAGATCCATTTACTTCTACAGGTTTAAGGTTCAGACAGTTCTTATGTTAATAGTTAATATTTCTTGAACATTCTCCAATCTAGCAATCTATGGTTTGTGTGGTGGGATAGAAGCAGCTTCTTAGCCAAGCTGGTTCTGTTCATACATTTATAATAGCTTGGTTTGCTCTAAATAAAATATACACCACAAAATGACTGGACAGGATATCAGGACATTGATATAACCATGTGCAAAACTTTTTAAATAGTTTTTAAACAACATGAAAATATATATATTTCACAACAGCAATGATCTAGTAAATGAATGTCAGGTTGAATTCTGCACTCTTTCATCAGACCTACTTAACATAATTTCACATCTAATTAAACTCGCTCACTTGTTATCACCTTCAGGAAAGCAACTCAGCACTATAGATCTGAAGTAGATACATACCTGGTCTGAGATGTCCCACCGTATCAGCTAAACTTCCTTTTTTAACTTTGGTGATAAATGCGCAGAGTCGACCTGATTCAGTCATCTTTCCTCCTACTACCTGTTTCAAAGAGGAAATATTTTCATAGAATGAAGATTACTTTAAATTACTTAAATGTACTGGCAACAGAAAGAATAATTCAGCTTTTTCCTTAGGTTTTAGGTAGCTCAGGTAAGAAAAAAACAACAGAATTTTGGCTATGACAGGTTATTTTTGCAGCTATTCTGGAAATTTGTGCAATTTAAAAACAATGCAAATACAGAATGCTAAAGCTTTTAAATTTTAGCAAATACACACATAGTATTTCATTGTATTATAAACTGCCACCCAAAACAATGTAATATATTAGTCTGCTTACTTCTGTAAGCACTTACTTCACTTACTAGACTGCTTACTTCAATACTTTTTTATCTGGAAAAAGTTATATTAATATAGCAGAACTCACAATGTTCATACTAAGCATCAAACACCTCAATAGATGAAATTCCCTTTGGTTGGGCAATTTAGATGAAAACACTTGTCATACCTAAGATTTCTCTATGGGAAACTTCAGCAGCTTTAACTTTAATATTTATCTTAGAATCAAGAGATTAGTAGGTCAGAATCAGTCACAACTGCATAATTTTCAAATTCCTAAAGTTTCTTAACAGTCTTCTTATTGGGATTTAAAATTTTTAATATTAAATTCAGTTTAGTTTACTTTCATTATGTAAATATTTGAAAATTGAGGTCAGGAATAACTGATGAAAATCACTCTTTTCAGATGTTCATTGAGATTAAAAAGCAGTTTACTCTTAAATCTGAACTACTAACGACCCTCACTGAAGAGTTCACCTTAATAATAAAAGATTTTAGAAATTTTAACATAGATTTTTAAACAAAAAGTATTTCATAATGCCACTGTTAGTTGCTTCTCCCGCATTTTCTGATATTAAGACAAAAATAAACACAAAATTTGATATCCCACTGGCATGTTAGTATATAAGTAACTAGACTGATTTAATCCCTATTAATAGGGTATGACGATAGCCTAACCTGTATACCCAAAGTGAAGTAAGTCATGCTAAATAGAGAACAGAAAATTAAAACTTCTTAATAATTTCTGACAACAAGGATGAGGAATCAAAATAAATACATGTTTGTTTCTTTTACTCAGTATAATTCATTCTCATCCTTGTACTAGTATTTCTGGAACTGCAAATAGTAGTACCTCACAAAACTGAGATCAAGATGTGAGCTAGAAATAACTTCATTACATGTTTAAAGAGCACTGAATCATGAAAGAGAGGTGAATATAGGAATAAGAGGTGAATACATTATTTCGTGATAAAAACCAATAAATACTAAATAATTTTTGGTTGGTTCGTTGGTTGGTTGTTTCTTTTTAAATGTGGCAAATCAAACAATCAGAAGAGAGAAAAATCCAGAAAGAGGCCGTTACATTGGCAGACTCTGATCTGCATTGAAATGTCATTAATTTGCAGATGTCCCCCTGGTCTTCAAGAGCGATAATTTATTTTTCACTTTTCTCCTCTCTTTTGGGAATAGACACTGTACCACGGTGCAGTGCTCAATACCAAAGAGCAAAGACAGCACTAGGCTTGCCTAGCAAGGATGCAATTAGTACTTTGCAAGAAACACATTCTCAGAATACTTGTGAAAACTTGTCTAGTTTTTCAGCAAAATACAATTTGTTGAGCCTGCCAAGGACCCAGTAAAACTACTCGAGGTAACTGAATATAAAACGTCTCTCTTTTAACTTTCAGAATGATAAGACATTATTGATATTTTCATGCATATGCTATATGAGAATATTTTCATTATAAAGGTAGTTAATTTAACCAAGAGAGTAGTTAGTTCCAAAGTTATTCATTACCAACCTTCAATCCAAGCATTGCTCCCGAATCTCTAGGCACACTTCCATCTTTTAGTCGCTTATTTAACAAAATCCGACCAATGAGACGATCTCCATCTTTGGATGGTTGCCAAGTTACTGGATGCTATCATATGGTGTTAATGGAAAATACAGTGAACAGCATTTTAATGAAAAATATTTCAGTAATACTTTTCATTTCCTGATATATTTTTAAAATGCCATGAAAGTATTATGATTACAGTAATATTTAATGTAATAGCATGACAGAAAACTGTGCTGGAAAATATTTATTCGGGTATATAGTTCATTACAATGTATGTCTAATATTTAATAACATTATCTATTTTACTAAATCCAATTTGTTAATATCTAGAATGATTTTTGCATCTTGATTTGACAGATATAGACAACTACACACAGTTATCTACACACAATGATAATCACACCTGAGTACTGAGAAAAACAACTGTAGAAGTCTAGTATATGAGTAATATTGGAAAAGAAGTTTGACTCAAACCAAAAATTTGATCTAAGAAATTTCTTCTTTTTCCACTATTACAAACATATCAATTTTTATCTGACCAGCAAACATATTTAGTGTTTTACATTCTCAGTAGTAATATTTTAAAAAATTACAACATACATGAAAAGGTATAGTCATTACTTCCTTTAAACATTCTGTTTCTTTCTTGGAATAATTACTTCACATGTGAAGCACAGCTACAGCGAACATTATTATTCCATTACTCCACACGGACATAGTTATACTTGTCTATTGGCATAATTAATAATTTTTTAAGATTTTCTTTTGTGTAATCATAGTACTTTTTCATAGAAGAACACTATTTCATGCTCTATTTCATGCAAAATTAGCAGGCAACAGATAAATCTGCTCCCATTACAACTAATAACTCTAAAAAGATTTAGCATAATCTCTACCAAACAGAAAGCAAAAATAAAATATACCAAAGCAGATGGCAAAGCTTTTAATTCTGCACAATACTGCACAAAAATTGCATGGCAACAAAACAAATGAACAACTATGACAGTGAAAGGGAAAAAAGAAAAACAACTTTTCTGTGCAGAGAGACCCAATTTTCTCCCTTTTTCACCTGGGCTTTAAACTATTAATTTAATTTCAGCCCCAGGAGTTTGAACATAAAAAATCAAATAAGCCAATTGGTAGAATCCTTATTGTTAATTACTTTATGCTTTAAGGTAATACCACGATATGCCATTTTGCAACAATAAGAACAACATTCCTTTATGCCTCTCAATTTTTTTTCTTAGGCTGCCAAACGGTAAAAGCTGCAAGCATGCAAAGACTTTTCATTTGTTTTTCTTTTCTGCACCTTAAGAAATGCTATATCATCTCTAGAAACACCCTATCTTTTACTTTATGCACTATTTTAATGAGTGACAGAGAGCAAACAAAGACCAAATGAGCAGGTTAAAAGGCAGGCTCCGAAATCTCAGTACCTTCTCACTATGGCTATGTTCCTCGTTTAGAGTTGTGCTACTACACGTATCTACCCCAGAGTCTTTTATCTGAGGCTCAGACCATTCCAAGTCCTCTTCCAAAGAGTGGCCACCAAAGCACACCATTTTCTTTTGCCTCTCGGATAAGGTGTTAGAATCCGACAAAACTGCCTGCTCACTAGTTTTTCTTTTTCCCCTTTGACTGTTCCCTATAGGTGTGGGATAAAAAAAGGATACAAAAAAGAAAACATGCAAAGGTGTAAATAAAACCAAGGAAATGTGAAATGATAAAGGAAACTAAATGGTAAGGCTCCACATGTCTCACCAAAGACATTGGGGATGCCTCACTGCTATGCCAAGACGTATGGTCCAACCAGTTGTAATCCATGTCCCCTGTGAGAATCAGACAAGATAGTGCAGTAAAGGAAAGGGGAAAGAAAGGACAGGCAAAGATACAGTAAAACTGTAAAGATTTCTGATAATCCTATCTGATTCATAACCTCTTCCAGCTGGACTTGCAAAGGGCTTCCAAGAAAAAGTTAAGGCTCCAACAACAGAGTACATGGAATATGAAAAACACTAAGGAAGGAGACAAGTTTGTGCGTGTCTGTGTGTGCACAAAACTACATACAGTGTAAAGCATCATTGCTTCAGAGTTTTTAACTGTCCCTACAAAGTTACTAACAGTAAATTAAATGAAACGGAAAATTGTGTTGTATTTCTAAGAGAATATTCATAAGGGAAAGCACTTGAATATGGAATGAATTTTCATTACAATCTAAAGGAACCATTCTGTCTTAAGGAATGTATTTCTTTACTTTTCTGACACAAATTAGTATTTATTCTAATCACTTCAATAAAATACTTAAGACAACGGTACTATGCATTCACTGTATAGTAGATGATGTTTTAAGGAAGGTTAAATGAGAAACAAATCTAGAAACTATATCTAGAGTAAAAAGCATATTAATTTTTCTTTGTCTACTGGTTAAATATCAGGAAGAATTCTAGTAAGTACAGATACCCCACAGTTGGCAATGTGTAGGGTTTTTACAAAATATATAAATATTTTATAGAATCAGAATTTAACCTACATGGCAGATACATGGTAGAAAGAAAGGTTTGAAAAACAGTTTTGAAGAAAAGGCCTAAATTAATGCTGCTGTCCATAGAATTGGGGAATGACTCATGTATTTTAATAAAACATTCTCTTTCATGTAGGTACTTTCAACTGCAAATTATGCTCACACATTTTGCATTATTAAACTTCTCTTTTTTTTCCTCACCATCATTATTACCTGTTACATGAAAAACATTTTGTTACGACATGCTACATAATATTTTTATAATACCATATGCAGGAAACAAATGCTTAGTTTTCTATCAAATTTCATAACAAAAAGAACACTAGAGCAAAGTAGCTCTGCTCTTTTTAGTACAGACCACAAACAACATTTTTTTATTTCCATTACTTCAGATCCTGCTTTGACATTATTCAACCTATTTCTTTGGACTACACCAGTGAAGTGGTGAAATGTAACTAAGAAGTCTTTAGAAAAGTAAAACATACTCCCTTAGAGGGATAAATGTACAATCAAAAAAAAAGAAATCTTTTTTTCACTTGTTTTCTCCTGATATATAGAGTTGCATATGCTATATGAAAAGAAAAAAATTAATCTCATTTTCATTTTAAAGAAGAAAATATTCAGAATACAAAGGCCTTATTTTGAAAAAGACACTTCAAACACTTTCTCTCTTACACATTGCAGAACTATTCTAATGTATTAAATAGCCTTTTCTTTCATAAAAACAGTGTTAAAGTGACCCCATAAAATTATTTTGAAGTCTTAATTCATTTATATTTTCTAGGTAATACTTAGGTCTGCTTTAAATCTATTAACTAGGTTTCTTGGTTTTTGAAAGGAATTTTAAAGGAATTTAAAAACGGGAAATTCATACCAAAACTTCTTTGCTGTGCATGTTAATATCTTGACTGTATTACAGACAAAAGTGTGGCTGTCCTGCTAAAGGGGAAAGAAATATTCTTCTGAAAGCTAATAACATTTTGCTCAATGTACTTCTGTCACAGAATTTCTAGTCTTACCTCTGCCTCCAGACATTGCTTCAGGGGTACTGAGTGAAATCATCAGTGAGTTCATGAAGATCTAACTCTTCCTCATAAATATACATTTAGAGATAACCAGATGATAGCAAGAGTTCCAGGCTATATATTGCCTATTTTACATATTACCTGGGGCCTTTAAACATTGGTCCACGCTCCTCCACTGATGTAACTGATTTCTGCTTATTCCAAGAGTCCTCTCACACAGGTATTAATGTATGGCCCATCCACACACCATATGTTTTGAAGATTAGACACATGTAGCCCAGCATACCCATTAACATAGAGAAATTACTTACATTTTCCAAAATTCACTTATTTTGCAAAACATTTACTCTTCATCAAATGACAAGCCCTGAACCTAAACCTGCACAGAGAAACACTTGCAAAGTTGAACCTGCTGCCTGATCAAAGCACTGCCACTTCTTGCTCTAACATTTTCCTTTCTCCTTTTCAATCAATATGTAGAAAACTGACTTTGTTTTTATTTTAGTTGTGTCTCATTTAGTGTGAGTAGATACTAACTACTTGGTATCTATAAAATGAAAATTAAATGAAAATAAGCAATAACTCCATTCAAAGACTTTAGGTTTTATCTGTATTATTTTCTTCATTAAAATATGTAGTTAATATGTTTCCAAAAAAAATTGTCATAGAAATTAGAAATTACAAAGCCCTTGTAGATCTTACAGATTTTGCCCTTAACACTGCATTAAGTGATCTAAATGACAGGCCTAAATAGTACAGAAGTTAATAAAGGATAGCTGTCTGGAAGTCCTGTAGCTTAATATATTTCTGTGAGAGGTATGTATGGCTTAGTACACTCACACCTTCTGAGTTACAATGACTAGCTTGATAAGTTCCCTGGACATACATTTTTCGAGTTTGATAAATATTAAAATCTTCACTAGGTAAGTGATTTTTGAAATCTTGTAAAATTGGAAGTAGTAGATGTAAGGCACACAGATCTTTGTTTGCCTACAAGAAAAATTGTTAAATCTTTCTATAAGAAAGACACCGTAGTTTTAATTGTGAGTACCAGAGAATGCACTTGCTGCTCCCTTAGATATTTCTCTTCCACAATAGAAGATGCCTTATTATTAAGAATATGTACATTTAGGTTATGAAGCAGAAATCACTCAGGAAAAAAAACACCACCTCACTGATAAACTACGCAAGTTATAATATCAAAACCATCTTTCAGGGAAAAGGAATTAATATATTACTAAGCAAGATACAATCTGAGACAATGTCATTATAAGAGCATTCAGATGCTTTGAGAGTCCAGGAGTGCAGCTGGATATAAGAAAGGACATATGTGAGGTCTACTCTTATTAATGTCAACGAGCCCTATGAGTATATGGAAAGTTTGCATGGACAAATCAGGTTGGGAGAAAAATCACATCAGTGGCCTAGCCATTCTGTATAAATGGTGTTAAGCTCAAACCTTTGAGAACTTACTGATGCTTGATTTGTTTTCCTTATTTTCTTTAGACAAAACCAAACAGGCAGAGGGAAAGGTTTTCTTCTTCTATATCCAGGAACCCGCAGCAATGGGACGTTCCTATAGCAATGGGAACTTGAAATGTCAATGTATGTTTTAAAGGAACTTCTGTCAGTTTCTGTTTCCCTTATATTTTAATTTTTTTTCTTTCTTCTTAGAATGGCTTTCCCACACAGAAACACAACTGAGCATCTTTTATAAGGCATTAAGTAATCTGCATGTAATCTGCATGGTATGTGTCTACTCTTCGAGTGTTGTCTAAGTTCATGATCAAGTTCAAACCCGTTTTCCAAATCGTTTAGACTTAAACTACCCAATTTAATTGGTTATTCTACATATACAGAGTCATTTTGAAGCTCTAGGGTGCTCAAAATCTTCACATAGGATATAAGAATGACCCGCGCCCTTTCTAACTAAACCAGGACCTATCTAAACTGAAAAGTGTTTCCATTTGGAAACTGAAAACATCATCTTGCTTTGAACCAAATAAACCAAAAACCTTTCCTCAAATTCAAAGCTCACTGCCAAAAAAGACAGGTCATATAACTTCAAATTCTTCAAGCTGAGAAGAGTTACCTGACTGCATATTGTACACTGCACACATTCTACATACTGGCTATTTGAGCCAGTGACGGTACACACATGTCATTACTCAAAACTACAAACAGTTTAACCCTGCAAATGAGTTAACACCTTTCCCCTCAAAGCTAATTTTCAGCATAAGGCTACAGTGAACTGAGCACATTCCTGTCTCTTCATCCTCCTCTTAACTGAAAGTCTCCCAGTGCAGCCCTGTACCAGAAGGGCTCTGGAGAGAAGTAAAAAGTGGACTACAGCTATTGAAGAACTTTCCTTTAAGCAGGTTACTGTTTGTGCTTGCAGTACTATCCATCTAGACTGCCACACAGTGGGGGACTCCAAAGAGGAGCCACACAGCCAGAACTGCCTGGAGGTGATTATGTGAGAGCTTAAACAATTGCTTTGTCAGCTCTGGACTCTTCAGGGACACGCTAGCTTTTGGTGCAGGAACAAATGCAAAGCTGTCTGGCACATGTAAAGTACAGAAATATTTTTCAACACAGTCACTAATGCAGTTTGAGCACTGATACCAAAAAGAGGCATCTTCTTGCAGGTCTTACAGCAAGCTTTGAAAATTCCTACCCTGTGTTTCAACATTTCTTGCTGGGAAATAATTATTCCTCTGAATTTGTCAACTTTCAACATGGAACAGCCTAGGAAAATGTCTAAAGGATTTGGTCCTACCAAAAAAAAAAAAAAAAAGAGAAGCTGTTCTTTATGTAAAGGACATGAAATACAGTCTTGACTTTTAATATGTGAAATACAGAGGAATGCAGCAACTAGGAGAAAAATGTATTAATTTTCACTAGTGATAAGTAAACTGTAGAGCATACTCTGATGCTTGTACTTAGCCCCAACTGTATAAATCAGTGGCAACTATGCTAGAGCTGTCTGTAAAGGCCTGCATAGCCTTACTATCAGGGGTTGGGAAGTCTCAGGGCAACCAGATAATCAAATGCAAAAGATCTGGGAGGTTTATTGTCAGATCTCTGAGAAAGCAGACAATGACCCACTGGTGAGATTCAGTGCTGCAGTTTTCAAGAGAAGTCAAAGATGAAGTACTGCAATCACGCTTCTACACAGGACCTTGACAGCCGTAAAAACCAAGAAAATCACTGTGCACAGTTCAGCAGAGACTTCTGATGTGGAGCTTAGAATACTAGCACACTATTGTAATAAGTAGGAAAGTGTCCCTCACCCAAAAAGTAGAGACACCCACAATCACCTCAGGTAGTTTTAGATTTCTATATCTAAACCAGTTACTCTTGTCTTCTTTCATCAGGCATACTTTATATATCCATTTTAAGCCTGACATGAATTCAAAAAGTGTATTCAAGAAGTGTATTCAATGACTGTAAAGCAAGTCAACATTACCAGCTTGGGTGTAGATCCCTAGTTTAAGGGTGTTTACATTTAATCAGATGGAATCCCAGCTCTCATATATGAATCTGCAGATTTATAGGACCACTACACATGATAAAGGGTCTAAGAGTGATTTTTTTTGTCATCTTGCTTAACTGCCCTTGTTAATGGTGAACATCCATAAGCACTTAAATTTCTAATGGACAAAAAACAAAAACATAGAAGAGAAGCTACAGACTTGGAAGAATATTTTGAATAAGAGAGTACTGCATCCCATAAGGCAGGTGAAAATAGACTGGGGGAGGCAGGAGCACAAAACAGTGCATCCCCATGTAGCAAGAATGATGACACTGGGAGCATGATGGCATTGAACAGAGATATTGCTACCAAAGAAACATCTGTGGTCTACAGGGTTAGTCAATAAGAATTTTAAAACATCTTGAATTTTTTTTTTTTTTTAAATGATATTTTTAAGGGGAAAATCTTATTAAAATTGAAGATCCTGGTTTACCTTCAAAAAAAATGTAACCCTGCTTTCAACTGCTACAGGTACTGCTTAAGAGAAAAGATATTACTCTTAACAGAAAGGCTAATCTAATGTAAAGGGGGAAAGGGTTTCAGCTTGTCTATTCTGTTCTGGCTCTTTCTGAGCCTGAGACTTAGGATCACTATTAATAGAAGAATATTTACTGGAAGTATTTTTTGAAGTATGTTTTGCTGGAAGGATTTAAATTGAGGGAAACACTTTCTTCAAAATTACATTTTCTAAAACAAAATTAGGCTCAGTCTGTTAGTCAAATATATTTTGATAAATGTCTTTCCTTGGGAATAAATTGAAAGAAAGCACATCAATATGGCGAATACATTTGTATGATAAATTGTCCACTTCCGTAGAAAGCTATTGGCATAATTTCTTAATGGAAGTCACCACTCACCAGACTGCCACTGGAAGGGATGCTTCCAGTCACAGCATAGCACACAAAATAAATGACCTTATACGCTCACAACCATGTCTCTCACACGACACCTGGATTGTGACCCTGCATGTCACACCACAGCCTCTTACGTGATCCAGCACCGAAACTCACACTCAGCCAACAAGAAAATGGACTGGTACTGTAAAGAATTTATGGGAAACAGCCACAAATTTTATACTGGGATCCCAGTTGTTATCTTATTTAAGCTTTTCAGATTTGCACACTTTTGTCATTTATTCCCTGCTACTCTATTTCTAGTAAGATGAGGAAAATCTGGAACGAGCTAAATGTTACAGTTGGATTTCTCTCTTGTGTGACTGTCTTTAAGATTTTGCCTTAGGAAGATGTTTACTCCAAATTACTTTCAACCCTACTTGCAGCACTTTCACTTTTTCACTTCTTCCTTCTTTCAGTAGGAACTTTTGAGCCTATGCCTGAAAAAGGAAATTCTTTCAGGAGAATACAAAGGAAAACACATACTGGAAAGCTTAGATAAGACAATATTTCTGGATCATGCCCAGTACTAAGTAATCAAAAGCAATTTACTACTCTTTTATTATTATTTTTAAAATATGTCTTTTGTTTTTCTTTTTCTTCCCTAGTCACATCTACAAAGATGATATATGTGCTCATGGGCTGACCTAACATATCTTCCCTGCTTATCTGTCATAACAATGCTTCCCTTCACCTTAGGGTTGCAACCAACAGCCTCATGCAAGTTCTTTACCATCAGCAATACCAGATTGCCTACATCTCAATGAGGGACCCATTAAAGAGAGAACAAGCACCACCAGTAATGCAGGAGAGAATAAAACCTGTTAATCTCATTAAAGAATCCCATATCTGGCTCTTGTTTCAACAGCTCAGTTTTATGTAACACTGAGATGATACTCCCATCAGCTAAAACCAGATAGGCCAGGTCAGAGCAGTGCTCAAAGAACACACCTCTTTTCAAAGACTAATCTACTGAAAATTAATGAGTTCTTGGATCTAATGAATACAGGAATTAGCATGTGTCTGGAAGGTGAGAAAAAACCCTACAATTCCACAATCACTGACTCAGAAAAATTAGTCACCTTGGAAAACCACTGCTAAGGAAGTACAGAATATCCAATGGTTCTATGATGTGTTGGAGCTGTTGCACAACTGGGAACCAATCTGCACATGCACAACTAATTCCTTTCTCAACCTTTGAAAATAGTCCAGGCAAATTCAACGAACTCAACAGCAAGGCAATGGTGAAACACGACAAGTCAGTTGGAAACGAGCCTTACAGCCTCCTGGAAGTGAGCACGGCTCATAACTGGAGCATTATGGAAATTTGTGAGAAATAGCTCAAAGTTTAGGAAACAGGTTTGGGTCTTGTGTGCTCATGGTACTATTTCCATCAGATTTTTCTTTTCATTACCATTTTTTATACACTCACGCAAGGAGACTTGGTTAAACTGAAGAAATAAGTAGCTTCAGGGAAACTCTATTTAGCATTAGTAGACATATTTGCTTATGCAGTTCACTTTGTGCTGGCTTACTCTATACTCAGCTTTTGCACATGTATATACTTTTTTTACACACTGAAGTTGTGATTTTGCCAAAATGACTGCCAGAGTAGCTCCAACAAGGCTGGCAACTGGAAGTCTCAGGGCAATAGGATTTAATTCAGCACACATACTGAATCCTGAATGTGAACGTATTTCTATTTGGACAGACATGAGCCCTCTGCCTTTGAGGGGCAGTGTTTACCCAGGTGCATTTTAACTCCTTTTAGAAATTAACATCTGCTGACAGAGAATCTATACTAATGCTTTCTACATGCATAGTTCCTTCTAATAGTTATTAGCAACAGAAAAAGTAAACCAACAAAAACACCTGGAAAAAACCTTATATTGTGTACTTATTTACTTTCAAGCTTTACTGTTTTGATGTCAACACTAATTATTACAGAAACTAACCCTAAGCTACTTTGAATTAGTATATCTTAATTACTAAGTAAGTCTCAAATTTGCAAAGTGAAGACAACGAGAAATCATGAAATACAGCAAAGGAATGGATTCTTCATGAGGCATGATGTCAAATTCACAAATGAGGACATAAACTCAACATGTCAGTTGTACTCATGACAGAGCGGTCTTAATTTCATCAAGAGAATAATCAACCATAAGTAAAGCTGAAATAGTGAACATGGCAGGAATATTTATTAATAACGGTTTTCTATATTTTATCTCCAAAGTCATGTAGACCTAATCCGAATGAGAGGAGACATTACTAACATAGAGGTGTCTCCTATCAGAGGCACACAATTATTTAGAATCAGTTTCCATCATCAGCCCTACAGCCATCCATATATTATGACTGAGGATCAGCCAGTTGTTCCATTGGTCACATCTTTTTCTTTTCTCTCCACTAATTCCAGTCAGGATCACTGACATCTTGCTACCAAAAAGTGATATTAACAAGTACTCATTTTGTGATTTTTCAGTATCAAAATACCAATACACAAATAATGTATCTGTTTTTCTAATAGAATAGTTCAGCAACAATGATAACAATAAATTTAAGAAAAAAATAAAAATTTTGAAGTGAAACAATCTTATAAAATAGTCAAAACGATATCTAATCTGATCTAACATTTCACATGTGGAATACCAATAACTTTTTGACTGTTTAAACAAGTGTAATTTTTAACCTGCTACTTCTCAAAACTAAACTGCAGGAGACACAACATACGTTCATTTCACAGTTAAAATTATTTGATTTAAGAAGCAAGAGCTTAATCACAGCAGTAAATCCAAAGCATCATCCGTCCCTGGCAGTACACATGCCATAAATGGTCTAAAAACACGCAGTGCATCTGCTGATTCAGTAAGCTGTAGTGACAGCAAAAAAAACCAGTGCAAGAGGGTTTTTCATCACTTTGACACTGCAATAAAAACCTTTCTAAACTAGTAATTGGATCATTAATTACTGATCTCCCCTTTAGTAGTCATGATGAAGAAAGCAATTTGGGATATGTAAAAACACCTACTGTTTTGAGTTTGGTTACATGTTATTTTTGTCAGACCATCTTCTTTGAGGGAAATTCATTATCTCTAAAGAGGAACAGAAAACCTGCAAACAGAACTCCAGTGGATTGTAGAAGTAACAATCATAATGAACTGTCTAATTTGTTTTCATACTTTCTATGCACTGGCTTGACAATGTGATACTATATAATCAAATTAGTTCAGATCAATGATCTGTTACACCTGGTTAACAGTTTAAAGAACAGATGTGCAAAAACAAAATACCAATGACCATGGCTGTTTTTTAAGACACCTTAACACCATCAAGGTTGTTTTGCTCATGTATATGTTTAAATGTACATGCAGGCAAATTCCCATACATGTTACGTTAAGAGGAAGGTTAGGATGCAAAATCAAATACTAAAAAGTAAGGATGATTGAGACTAAGCTTACCATGAAGAATTAATTTAGTCCCTGTACAAATGTATTAGTATGTAATCTTTCATAATATGATGGTAAAGTCCTCCATCCCCACAATCATCTTCTATGCACGAAAAAAAGATTAACTAAGTAACTAATCAATATCTTTGTTTCTTTAGTTAATGACCCTTTCATCAGTTACTGAAGAAAGTCTAAATGAAGATCTAAATGCAAAATTATTTGTCTCCGTAGAACATTTCTCTGGTGCTCTGAGCATGTTCTGAAGCAGTCAGGGTTAAATTTAAGGAATTGTTCTTTGTGGACTGTCAGCATAATGAAATGCAGGGGATGCCAAAATGAGCTGCAGACATACAGACATAGCATCAAACACCGTGAAATGTTACAATATTCAGTGCCAAACTTTAGAAATACAGGACTTGATTTTCTTTAATAACTTCTAGCATTGTAGTTCTGCCTTTTCCTAGCTCTGTTATACTCATTCTTAGTAAATGACAGGAATTTATAAAAATCTAATCATCAAATAAGCAATAATTTTATTATATGATTAAAACAAGCAAACAAAAACTCATTTTCCCAACATCCATCCAGGACTGCTCATGTCTCTGTATACAAGCTGGATGGAAAGTTCCTTTGAACAAAAATTTTCTAAGGATGTTCTCCAAAATGAACGAAAATGGTTAATAAAATGTTGTGAAGATATAAGAGTAAGATTGCTAAAGTAATATATAGATAAAGACATCATTAACATTTAAAAATTAATTTTGAATCCTAATGATAAAAAGTAGATTTCTTAACTGTAATTTTCAGTGTCTTCATTATTTCAAAAGAACACAGAACAATGGAAGAGGCTCCACAGAAGAGCAGTCGATGTTAATGTTAGCTCTGTAATTATTTCATTTCGCTGAATACATAAAGAAGTACGTTGCTCAGGGACCTTTCCACAGTCAACAAGAACTACACTCATAATTACAGCCTTCATGGTAGCTGAAGCTGCAATAAGTTACATAAGGGATTTAATCTTAGCCTCCTGTTTTTATATGATCACAATTGCCCAAAAATGTATCTCCTGAGGCTAAATATTTCCAGAATGAGTTTAAGCAAAAGGTCAGTGTTTTCCACTACTTTTCAAGGAAAATTCTCTCACATCCTCTACTCGCTCATCTTTCATTTTCTGGGAAGTTGTGGTGAGAGGAGAAAAAAAGTCATAATACTTAATGCCTGCAAAACCAGCAGAGAATTCCATCTCATAAATTGACCAGGTCCTAAATCATGGAGGCTCTCATTGCACAAAACAGTCCTTCAGCCAGCATAACTTGTGTGGCCCACACCAAAAGAATTTTTCAGAAGCAAATAAACTGTGTAGCAGAACCTGGACCACTCTTCTCCAGGCAGAAGAGCTACATTCATAGAACAGAAGTTGAACATCTGTGATGTAAACACAGAGACTATACTGCTCCTACTATGAGGCTAGTAACTTATTCTTATTGCAAATGTATCAAGGATAACAAAGCAAAATGCTTCAAAATCCACCAAGTGACTTCAGATAGAATTGTATAAGACACTTGCAGTGCAGCCATTTTTAAACCATTCTTTTCTCCCTTGTTCCCTTTCTCATTTCCTTAAATGTGCACCTTCCCTGACAATATAACTACCACAGGTTAGCACAAGCCTTCAAATGAAAGGGTTTTTTTACATTTGCCTGGTGACTCTCCTCTTCAGTTTTATCTTCAGATAAATTGCTGTTGTACTAACCTGCTCTACCTAAAGAAGACTAGCAGCAAATGAAATGCATCGCCTTATCTCCATCACCTGTCCAGAGAATTAAGCACTTCACTCATGAACTTATTCTCTGCAGTATGAAAGTGAAAGTCCTTGATGGAGAAGCATAGCAAGAAACAGGAAAATTGCATATAAACAATTTTCTTTATTTTGTTGGTGTTCTGAGTTTTGTTTGTTTGTTTTTTGGTTTTAATTTTAAATTAAACCACAGAGGCTGCATCTTCTCATCACACATTCTTGATATCTCTGTACAGGACTCAGATGTGAAAAAAATAGGTGTGGGATCCAGCTGGCACAGGTGACAACACAATGGCCTTAAAAGATACGGCCAGCTGAACTTGTAAACAACAGATGGATCATTCCCCTGATTTAAATCTGGCAGTGAATGCTTGGAAGTGCACCCATTAGTCCCTTGGAAGACTGCTCAGCAAATTTTTCGTAGACTCCCCAAAACACTCTTCTTTTCTGCCTATGTCTGCTCAGCACAGAAAAAAATACCATACAGCATCTTTGCTGTACTGTAAGAACTGCAGTCCTTGTCAGAGTGAAGGTTTTATAAAAACAGCAAAGAATGAATAAGCTATAATAAAGGTATTATGATTAGAATGTTGTATTTCCTGGATCTGCCTTTTTTTAAAAAAATAGTCTGTGATAATATTTTATGTATTTTACTGTGATTAGAAATAATTTTAAGCTCAGTATTTTTCTGTTGCTGCTTACTATTATGCAACTAAATTTGAACTATTTGTATCTATCTCAAGAAAATAAAATTAGCTTTAAATGAAACTTTGATAAGTAATACTGAAAACACAAATAATGACACTATTAACATTTACTACTATACATTTTGTAATGGACTATGATTTTATAATTTCCATTCTAGACTTTGCTGAAATAAAGAGATATCCCAGGATTTAGCAGACGTAGGATTGGCTGTACTCACAGCTACACACTGTAAACAACACAAGCAGTTAATGACTTTTTAGGGTGACATTGCTGTTCCTGCCTATTTTTTTTTAGATCATCCTCTGTCAAATCCGATAAAGAACTGGCAAGTATGATACGCTTTGG
>JAYRBT010000082.1:132537022-132549806 GCA_036023395.1 Myiotriccus ornatus | reverse complement strand
TGCTGTTCCTGCCTATTTTTTTTTAGATCATCCTCTGTCAAATCCGATAAAGAACTGGCAAGTATGATACGCTTTGGGAATAACAACTTTGGCAAACTAAACGTCTCAATGAAAACAGTTATAGATTTTAACTGCTTCTCTGCCACAATTCAGTATCTCTTCTTTTTCTTTGTTGATTTCAAATGAGATCTTATGCAAAAAAATGGCTTCTACATTTCGCAGAACATAGAATGGTTTGGATTGGAAAGGACTTTAAAAATCATGTCATTCCAACCCCCAATTTCATAAATGACTGCATTCTTAAGATTAGTTTCTCATAAATTTCTTCTTTGCTTGTTTTTGCAACATCCTTTCTTTTATAAGCAAAGTATAATAAGGAATTTGTTATTTCTTGAAGCAAAGTCAGAAGCAACAAAAGTTGGTAAAAAAAGGCTTCCACTCCCTGACCATATATTTCCAAATATAAGAGTGGTCCAGTGGGGGAAAAGTAAAAAACTCACTGCACTTTTTCCTTGATTTCAGGTATTGCACACACCAAGAACTTGGTAGGAGTTCTCCTGTTCCTAGGGAAAATAGGAGAAGTTTAACAGGATCCTTCAAAGCCTTTAAGTGTCCTTTGCAACCATAAAATCTTTTTACTTATCTCCAAAAACCTGTCACATGCAATCAACATTCTGTAATGAGATGTTTGTGCGAAATAAATAGATGATGCAATCTAGAGAAAGACAACTCTGGATACAATCTTACTCAGCTACAACAGTTGTCCCAACTTGTATCAAGCCATGAGAAAAGTTCCCGAGGCAGTGCAAGGCCACAGTCCTCTCCCTGCCAGCTGTAATTTTCGTGCTTAATTTTTTGTGTCTCTGAACAAGACAAGGAAGCATTGCAGGCAACAGTAATCCATAGGTTAAGGGTTACCAATCCATAGTGTAGCAGAAGACCAAAATGACCAATGACCTCATCTTAGCAGCTTGGGTACACTGAGGAACGGGAGTTATCTATGACAGTTATAATAAAATAGTTGACTCTGCAAGATTCATGCACTTTTTTGCTCCTGTGGAAGCTGTCTGTTGCAGTCATAAACACTCCAGAGCTGTTGTGTAACCAGCAAACTGAGTAGGGTGGATGTCATGACTAAAGTCCTTTCCCTGGTTTAAAGGCACCCATCAGGAGAACCAGCGGGCAGACAGCACAGGAAAGTACTGGTATGGATTGTTCTTCCTCAAATACTGTATAACAAAAGCAGACATTCCACACTGGAGACTTCAGGCCCTGTTCCCAGCCCTGGCCTTGTACAATGCCTCAGTTACTTAGTCTGCTAGAAGAGATTAATCGCAAAAAGATGAAATTTAGGAAAGCTTTGAACATAGGAAAAGGGTTATATGGTCAATGTACAGGACTGAAAAAATGCTAGCAGAAAAGAGTGAAAGGGCTATCACAGTCTGAGAATTTAGAAGATTTTAATTTTTGCAAAATTTTACAAGACCCAGAAAAAGGAAGAAGACTATCATACAGAAAGTCAAAGAACAAGCCTGGCAGTTAGAGGAAGGTCAACTGAACATAGGAAAAAGTTAGATCTCTTGTTTTGTTTAAATGCTTTGGGCCTGAATAGAACTGAAATTTTGGCAAGAGACCCCCAACTGGAACCTAATAATTATAAAAAAGGTTATTTGAAATGTAGATCTTCAGTTCTTCCCAAAACAGAAATGAGCAAAGAATTCAAAATATAAGGGATCTGAGGGCCGAGCGTTGTTCTGACAGTGATCCATTGATTTCCAGTCCATAAAATCGGGATAATAGAGCTTTCTTGCACTTAGAGATAAAGGAAAGAATATAAGCAATTCAAATACTACTGTGATGATTGTTCCGCAAAAAACAATCAATAAAGTTGGACAGTTAAAACAATCCAGGCTCTTCTAATAAGAATTGAAAGAATAAATATGTCTTATTTCTCCAGATAATATCCATTCCCTACAGTGAAAAAGGCAGATGCTGAAAAAGGACCTTGGGGTAATCATCTGAAAGATAATGGTACAAAGCAAACATTTCAGGAAGCAAAAGTATATCTGACCATG
This sequence comes from Myiotriccus ornatus, assembly GCA_036023395.1. NCBI lineage: Eukaryota > Metazoa > Chordata > Aves > Passeriformes > Tyrannidae > Myiotriccus > Myiotriccus ornatus. Next base: position 132,547,731 of record JAYRBT010000082.1, on the reverse strand, counting down.
CAATCTGGTTACTTAAATTTTTTAATTCATACATGATTCTCAAACCCAACAGTGTTGCCTCCAGATTCCAGTTCAAGGGAAGAAGTAATGAGAGATGGGCTCTGATTCTGTGCACAAAGAACCAAATGCCTTCTCAGAGGTAAATGTTCAGGGTTTAGATATATCAGGCTGATATGCAGAATCTTACTTTGTCACACTGTGAATTTAGTTTTCAAGAGTAACTATAATTTTTCACACCAGCAATTTTTTTACAAAGCTCCTATTTACAGTTCTTTTTTGCTTTTGAGTTATATCACATTTTAGTTGGATAAGTAGGGAAACAACGAAATTACATTAAAAGTTTGCCTAGTTCAGGCATTTCACGTACATTTAATTCAAATTAAATTACTCAGCCTATGTATAAATACAATAAAAAATAAACTCAGCTATGATGTTTGGGGGTATAAATACATACTTTTTATACTCAAGTTTGAGATTATTAATTTCAATATTAAAAAACCTTCATTATACCTTAGCAGGTATTGTGTTCTATTTAACAACATCAAAATACTGTTCTCAGTCCATATTTGACATCAGCCAGAATGTTGTCAGATTGCACTGCAAATACAGATGTAAGCAAGAATCTGGTCAACATTTCTCACATTGCATTTATGGAGTGGTTTATTTCCTCTGGCTTAGGAAAGTACTTGGCTTTCTTTCATATAGATATAGTCCTTTTAAATAAATGTGATGGGGATTTTTTTGTTTTGTCTTCTGCTAACATCACAGAAATAATGATGATTCAAACAGAAGTATACCCATTAAATACACTGAATGCTTTATTTTTTTTATTTTTTTTTTTTGGAACTGAGAGGGCAAATGTGTTTCTTCATACAAAAATTTCTCATTTTTGAATTTATAAAATAAGATAAAAATTAGAATATGTCGCTTTCACCTATCAAGATTAATTATTTTTGTAGCTTGAAACAATTTGCCTTTGGTGACTCGTGTCACATGAGTTATACTAAGCTGGAGTGTGCAAAGAAGCATTGTTTCAAAAGCCTTATATTAAAATTCACAAACCTCTTTGTTTTTCTGTAAGCACATAATGCTGTATTTAGTGGAATTGTTCCAGAACTTCATCATGTAAAAGATCTGCTTACTTTGAAACAACAATATTTTTCAGATATTGAATACTACTTTGTGAATCAGTTCTACATCAAGTATGTTATTTAGCTCTTCTGCACACAATGTACATAAATCCCCAGCGTGTTTATCATTAAAACTTTCTGAAAAATCTACACTATTTCATGCACCCTATGGAGAAAACAATGCAGTTGATAAAGAAAAATGGTAGTATTATCAGTCTGCTTCATCATTACTATCAACAGTCAGTATTTTAAAATATCATCACACAGTTTCAATTCTTATTCCCAGGAATGTATTTCACATTATTTCATGTCACCATATAATTTCACATTGTTAGCTACTGGGAAAATATGGAGTAAATTATAGGTACAAAAAAGTTCACTGAAGTTCTAGTTTTGACTACACATTAGCATTGCACTTAGCTAAAAAGATAACCATAATCCATACAAATGCCTCCAGAGGAAATGGAGAAATTCTCAGCTGACTTCTGAATTCATGACTTGCATATTCTGCCCTTCGCTCTGCCTTGTTCATTATTCATGGCTCAGGATAATGGATACCAGTACACATTAACATTTCAAATTGAAAAGCAAATGCAATTTTTGTATCCTTTTCTATCAGCGGAAATATTTTTCAACGACATGCAAAAAGTATCTTTGTGCGTATTTTAAGGCCTTTCCCTGCAGCAAGTTCCGCATTTTAATGAAGAGCTTTCAATAAGCCAGCATTAGGTATCACGTTCAATTCCCCTGCTGGACTTCCACTCTCAACTGCTAGTACTTTTCAGTCATTTACTTTGCAGTTTGTAAATGCCTGAAGAGGATGCTGGGTAAAAGACATGTAGCATCTAATTTCTTAGGAGCTGGTGTAAGTAGAAACTCACATAACTTTTACTTCCAAAACAAGATCTTCAGAAAGTGACCTTTGCTCAAAAGAAAGGCAAAGGTGACTGTCCCAGACAAAAGCAATCGTTGCCAATGAACATCACAAACAGAAGTTTTCCAGTCATTGCTCATCTGAAAGGGACTATAAAATGTGGAGCTCCACACTGAACGCTCAGTGATTTCTGGATGAAATCTGCCCACACTGCAATTTTAAAAGTCAGTTCTTGTCACTGTTTTCACAGGAAAATCAGCTTGTTCCTCAAGAGCCTCTTCAAGCTTGTACAACTCCAACTGTAACTTGCTCTGCAAATAGAACTTTGCTGATATTTGGGACTGAGAAATAAACCATCTCCTTCTCCCAGTTCTCTGGGGTGTTTACAAGAAGCACAGTAAAAAAAGACTTGACAGGGATGGCAGGTGTTTTCACTAAGATGCCAGTTTTAAAGTTGTCCTTCAGAGGGAAAAAAAATCCACTTTCAGCTGTAGCCAAAGAAGATATAAAACAACTGATATTAAATTAATACATTGTGCTAAGAATACAGTCTCCTAAGCTTTATGAACACTTTGCTTCTTTTCTGATTTTCTACACTGAATGAGAAAATAACTTCAGAGTTTATCTGTTCTCCATATTCTAATTTACTTATGTGACATATAAATCAAATAAAAATAGTATTTGATTATTTAGAACTAATAGAACATAATGAGTTATATATGAAAACAATTCTGTTATAAATCGTGAAGGTCACAAAACAAAGTACTAAGAAATGGAAAATGCTTTGTTGGTGTCAAGTTCTCTGATTTGTCTCTACTTTCTATTTCTTTATTTGTGAGTTCTGTCTACGACTGCAGAGATGTAAGCAAAAACACTTAGGTGAAGTGTTTAGCAAGCTTAGATTATTACATAGTATACAATTTGCATTTTTTTTCTAGAGACTTGACTGCTTAAGAAATGGGAAAAGCAGTTTTATCATATTTGTAACACTTCAGATTTTTCTGGTTGTTCTTTACTGATCTTACTACATTTTTCTTTTTGAAATAATAAAAAAAAATATTTGTATTGCAATTTCAAAGTCTGCAACAAGAGCCTTAACAGATAAATCTCTCTGGTATAATGGACTCATTTCATATATTAAAAAAAGTGTTTTGAAATATTGGTAGCATTCAACATGGAGTTGCAAATTCATCAGAGCCACTGTTATATACCTGCCTATTTTCTTCATCTAACACCAATACAGCAAATTTCACCCTTATATCTCAGAATAGTTTAAAAATATAAACATATTGCAACACAGAATAATTTCAGTTGGAAGGGACCTTTAAATCTCATCTAGTTCAACCCCTTTGCAGGGATATCTTCAGGATATCTTGTGGACAGGAATATCCTCACCTAGAGCAGGTTGCTCAGAGTGCCAGCACACCTCATCTTAAAAGTTTCCAGGGATGGGGCATCTACTACATCTCTGGGCAACCTGTGTCAGTGTTTTACCACCCTTACTGTAAAAACTGTCTTCCTTACATCTAGTCTAAATCTATCCTCTTCTACTTTAAAACCATTTTCCTTTGTCTTATCCTTACATGCCCTTGTAAAAAGTCCCTCTCTAGCTCTCTTGTAGGCTCCTTTAGGTACTGAAACGTTGCTCTAAGTTCTCCCCAGAACTTTCTCTTCTCCAGGCTAAACAGCCACAGCTCTCTCAGCCTGCCTTCATAGAAGAAGTGCTCCAGCCCTCTGATCATCTTTGTGGTCCTCCTCTGGACTTTTTCCAGCAGGTTCCCAACCTTTTTACTTTGGGGGCCTCAGAGTTGGATGCAGTACTGCAAGGTAGGGTCTCAAAAAAGCAGAGTAGAGAGGCAGAATCACTTCGTGGACTGCTGGCCACGCTACTTTTGGTGCAGCCCAGGATACGTTTGGCTTTCTGGGCTGCAAGGGCACATTGCCAACTCATGTCAAGCTTCTCATGCACCAGCACCCCCAAGCCCTCTCAGCAGGGCTGCTCTCAATCTGTTCATCCCCAGCCTGGATTGATGGAGGGGTTGCCCCAAACCCAGTGAAGCACCTTGAACTTGGTCTTGTAAATGTCATGAGATTCCCACGGGTCTACTTCTCAAACTTGTCCAAATCCCTCTGGATGGCATCCTGTCCCTCAGGCATGTCAGCCACAACACGCAGTTTCATGTCATCTGCAAACTTGCTGAGGGTGCACTCAATCCCATATATCATTCACACAATATTTCAAATTAGAATGATTTAGTAAGGAAGAACACAACAGTGGGAATTTGTATAGATTTATTTAAGAGTCTAGAATCTAACAGTCTTGACGGGAAGTAAACTGCAAATTTTGCTTCATAAATTCTCTCAAAACTTGATCATTCAAATGTTAAAAATAGAGAAGGAAGGAAGTGAAGTATGCATTTACTTTGTATGCAGAACTGCTTATTTTTATCTCTATTTTAGTCACTGAGCTGGCGATGGGATTATTTTGATCTGATACACAGAAGCAAAAGGATAAATATTCAGAGTAGAAAATACTCCTCACCCTACACACTACAGTTCATTTGCTCTTCAAAAATATATATCACCCTATCCTTTCTGTTGACCAAACTGTCCCTTGACTTCAGGAAAATGGAACACTATTTAAGAAGCTGAAATTGCAATAAAATATTCAAAGTTCCAGAATCAGACCATTTGAATTTTTCTTTTGTACTGGCCACTCAGTGAGCAGCCACGAGAGAACCTGGAGGATTTGTATTAGCACTGCTTTTAGCCATTGTAGCAGCCGGACTTACGGCAATGACAGGCATTAACTTCACCATCGCTCTGTTTGCTGCATTGCAACTCTGCAGCCTTAAGTGCAAATCTAGGGCGTTAGCCCGGATTTACTGCCCTCCTATCCCACTGCGCAGACTTAGATCAGCCCTGTGTCCCATTTTTCTGGTTTGCAAATATCTCTTTCCAGGTTCACACAGTTCCATTTTTCTTCATTTTCCTTGCTACCGCTATTATTTTTTTTCTCTCTCTGCTCTCCATTCCAAATGTTTTATCCCCCTTTCTTTACTAGGGTGCCATAAAAAGCAAAGGCTGATCCTGCCGTATGACTCTGACTCCCCAGGTTGTCAGACACTTCCTGACTATCTCATTATCTACTTTTTTTCCTGTCATTTCATATAATTTCACACCATGCTAGCATCACTGTTAGGAAATATCTTGCCAAGTGTTTTACCATCAAAATATGGGAATGAATCCATTGTGAACAAATTGTGAGCAAAGCAAAATATTTTTTTGTCTATAGTATAAAGGTCCCAAGTTGTTAATTTCCTAATGTAACGTCTTTTGTGAACACGAGTCCTTTGTTTGATCCAATCTTATCCTATGTCAGAATGATTTTTTGGAATTTAGTTGTCACAAACAGCTTTCTTCCATCCCTCAAACAAACAAATAAACAAAAAAATATTCTTAATAGTGGTACTTAAGTCTTACAACACAGCTATTATATTAAAATTATTTTTCTTAAGGTAGATGTTTAAACCAAGACTAGCAGGAAAAAAAAAACAGAACATGGAAAAGACTGAAGATTAGACACAGAAATACATTCAGATAGAAGGTGGTTAATCCCAAAGACTTGAGTTAGAGGATTATGGGCCTCCCATAGGGCAGATGTTTGTTTATTGATGTCACAGTAAACAGAGGAGAAAAATGAATAATTTTTCACTGACTACAGATTTCTACATCCTAGATACACTTAGTAATAACGGCAGTCTTCAAAACCACTCCACAAACTCTGTTTTGCCTACAGACTTTGCAAATGTACTAAGGAGTTTTATTTCTCATTTTTCAGTTATATCCCCCAATTCTTTTCCATAGTTTATAACTGTTACACTGCAACTGTTCAGTTAAGTTCACCTAAGTGCACAAGAACTATATTATAATCTTTGTCTCGTCCTTGCCATTCTTAAAAAATAATGTGTTGTGTTGTTCTCCTCACTGCCTTAGGAGAGCATCCCATCCCAAATGAACTCTTTCTGTAAATGAGAGTAATGTCAAACAAAAGATAAGAATGTGTAGGTTGTTTACTAATAGGTTGAATCACGAAACTAATTAGGAAAAATAAAAGCCCCTGTGAGTACAAATGTCTACAACTGCAAAATAAATTCTGGGACAGCAAACTGGGAAATTATTTTGGTTAAACACAGTATTTTACTGACACTTTAACTGACCATAGAATTAAAACTTTAAAGTCTGCAATCACATTATCTCAACTTTATCATACATAAGAATTTGTTGTGCCAAAAATTTTTTTTTTTTCTAGTTGAATGACTGGCTAAAAGCAAAACACGACTTACTTTTTTCTTTCTATAATTTATTCAGACTGTGAGCCTTTTATTCCACAAGGAATGCACATCAAGAAAGCAGAACATGTCATATGCACAATTGTCAACTGTATTACAATCCCATCATGACATAAATCAAGTTTTCTGACATTACATAGTTTAGAAAAAAGAATGTGACATGCTTTTTACTGCTTAGTCATACGTGTGATGCTATAAAAAGATGTAATCCTTACAACCTTCTTATCAGAGAGATATTTTAACCCTGGACTTCACAAGTCCATCTGCTATCCACTATCAGTTTGAATTTCCCTGGCCCAAGTATTACTCTTCCACCAGTATACTTTACTTTTGTGTTGCTGAAACTACATTTGTGATGATACTGTTTTCTAAATATTCTCATAAAAAGAAACTGTCACAAAAATCCTAAGGATAACTCACCAGCCCTCATCTCAGAGTATTTGTATAGATGTAATTCAAACACTTCCTCTTGCAAATGGTATCAATGTATTTGAAAAGAAGAAAAAAAAAATCAGTGATGAGGACTAGCTTTTAAAAAACATTACAGTCTGGGCACAGATGCAATTAATATTTATGTACAGATGATTTTCACAGCAGATGTATAAATGCTTTACTTAGGCCCACCTGTGCAGGCATTTGAGAACAGACTTTATTTGGTATGCCAATTCGTTATCTCCTGCTTAAGAAAGATTTAGCCTACTATTAATTAATCAGATTTTGGTTTTCCTTTTAGAGGAAACAACTAGAGTTTTCTTAAAAGCAACAAATATTTAATTCAAAATTATGGCTTCCTGAAAAAAGAGGTTTGATTTTCAAGACTTTTTCCAAATGAAAGTTACGAAAAAATAAACACTGTCATTGAAAGTGCACAATCAAGCAGAATATTTTCTTCTTTATTTCTTTTTTAAAGTTCTGTAGTATTTGATATACCAAGCAGAAGAAGTCCCAGGAATTTTACAGATCTTCCACATGAATGTGGACTTGCTATTCAGATATTTAAACATTTCTTTATTACTTAACAATCTTTTTTTCACTCATGCTTGTGCCTGATATTAAAAATTCCTGCCAGCTTCAATTTTATGTTGTTTTACTTGAGAAGAAGATTTCTTAAGAAATCTGACTCAAATGACCACTTAAAACTTAGACAAACTGTCATGGTCATTTTCTATTGGCATCTAACAGAAAAACATAGTTTGTAAACAATAATCTTTGCAAATAAGTGTCTGAGCATTTGTATTCGTTAAAATAGGTTACCTTGAAGGTGCTTAGATTACCTGAGATTAACTTTAATTTTTTGCAATTAAAACATAGATCCTCACTCCAATTGATGCATATGAGAAATTTCCTACTAAATTCAGGGAAGCCAAAAATATTCTGACCAGATGAACTCAACCAAAAATAATCTCAATGCATAAATTTTTAAGCAAACCCTTCAAATATAAATTTAAAAATATAAAATTATTTTAAAATAAAATGTTGGAAACACACTAGAATCAGACACTTTGATGGCTTTATAATCAATGATAATGCCTCTCTGACAGGCATTTATACTGAAACATGGCTACACCTAAGACAGAAGCACAACTTCCACTGACTGCAGAGGAGCCTAGATTTCTCTATTACAGAGCAATTTGGAGATACTGCTGGCCATCAGGGATCTGCAGCTCTCACCTTGTCATCCTGGTGACAGAACCTTTACTTTTAGACTGCTTTAATCACTTCTACTCATGGCACAGCTCTTCTTGCTGATTATCTATGTGGGTCAGAGCAGAACCCTGTGAGGTGGTTGGCTGGATGAATCTGAAACAGCCTTCAGGGATATGGTCACAATCATTATTACATTTTCTCCCTTCACCACATTCAGTTTCCTTTTCTGTCAGTTTCTTGACTTTTACATAATCAGTTCCAAAACTGCCCAGTTTTTGAATTGACTTCATGCTATCACCACCATCATAACTAGACGAGAAACTCAGACATAATAAGCAATATTGTCCAGACTCATAACAAAGTAAAAGGAGGGGAAAAGCAAAGCAATTAGTATAGTCCCAAACTAATTTCTGGAGATTCAAGCCTACCTATTCTCAAACAATATGTCACATATTCCTGTACCTATTTTACCAAACAAAGCAATGACCAATGGAAAAGGTTTCCCTATTTCTTTTTTCCTTTTTTTTTTTTATGAGTAACATGATCCTAAATTGAAGAAATAACATTAGCGACTATAAATTAGCCAAAACCCCCTCATTTTATTGCCTCTCCTTTTCCCCAGGAGTGACAATTAGCACCTTTGAGAGTCTCTTGAAGAGATGGGGGTTTTTTTCTGTCTGAGTACGTCACAGAACACGAAAGAGTTGTTCATTATTTGATGTTCATATTGCAATTATTTAATTCTTTTCTGATTTTGACTGTAGATGTTATAGATGTCAATAGAAATAACAGAAAATTATTTTTTGGTGAAAGAAAACCCTTTATCAAAGTCCCACAAACCATAATGAGCTGTTCTATTGATGCAACAGTGAAAGTAAAGCAGCAGTTTTACATATATTATTTCCATCTATATATTCGGTATCATCTGTAGAGACAAGGGGAGCAAGGCCAACATGCTGGTTCAGATTATGATTCGATAAACTACATTAGGAAGACATCTACTCGCACTTTAATCCACTCTATTCTGCAGGAGGCCAGTCTTGTTAGCAGACACGTGCAGAGCCAAAGTAAAGTTTCTCAGTTTTGTAGAGAGAACTAAATTTTTCTGCATTGAGGGCTAGTGATGTCCCATGGTATGGGGTAAGGAGGCAGAAGAGATGGAGCTGAAAGTGAGGATGAGAGTACATTCAGGGCCAGGTTTGCTGTTCCTGCTTCCTTCAGGCCATTGCAGTTTGAGGCAATTGCTCAGTTTACCCTCTCCCTGTCTCCAGCAGCAACCACTGCACCAAAAACTCTCTTGCAGTAGCAACAGCAAGCTCAGCATGCCAAATAATCAACTGGGCAATTTCACCAAGCCTAATTATTCTGAGCTGCTGCCTACTTAGATTAGTCCTGAAACCCATCCAAGACATTATCTACACGACCAGCTGCAAAGTCCAACATGCTTACTTCTTCTACCACTTCTGCCCAAGATGCACAAACAAGCCCACAACTGGAAAGGGCATAACTGTATTTATGCAAACTGTGATCATGCTAGCAACCCCAGCCACCCTACTGAGCTTATTATCAGTCACACACTAACATGGAGAAATGGCTGTTGGCAAATGCTGCTCTGGTTCAGAGCACACAAGGGGCTGGCACTTAGCTCTGAGGATACATTCAAGAGCTAATTTTACCCATTCACACCTTGTTAGAAATTCAAGACAATCCAGGTAACATCAGTCTTAGAGGCACAGAAAATTCAGTTCTTTTTAGCAAATATGAAATAATTCACTTATTTAATAGTCTCAATATGATATTTCTACATGAAAAGGCCTTGCAGAGTACATGATGCCAAGTTGATTGAGTATCCATAGTTTACCTATGCTTTGGTTTTTGCTTTGGTTCATTTCAAGTATTTTAGGAGAGAAGGAACCTTCACAAAGCATTTCAAGCTGTGCTCCTTCAGTCTGGTGTTACCTGTTCACACTTTCAGGAAGGTATGTGGATTCAGCACAAACCTTCCCTGGTATCAGCCTACAACAGGATCCTCTCAGCCACCAAGAGCTCAGTGTTTGCCACATAAGAGCTGGCAAGAGACTGCTTTTCCACTTGTCACTGCATCCCACCTGTGAGGAGGCTGGGGGTATGTGAGAAGTTGGGAGGGGACACAGCTGGCCCCAGTTTGACCAAAAGGGTGCCCCATACCCTACAATATTTTTTTCACTTTTAAATATTACCTGAACATGTTACATCAAATAATTACAGCTTTTATATCTGATGCTGTAAAATATTGCATTAAATTCAACAGTCATAAATTAATTTTCAAGTATATAAAAAATAGTTAATGAATAATTTGAATCTAATTTATGAATCTCTATTTCCTCCTCATATAATTTTAGAAATGCCTCCTATCACTGATTTTCAATTCACCAAGTATAGTTTTCTAATAAAACAAATAGTTAAATTATTATGTCATATAACTTATTCTCTTATTACTGGAATGGTAATGATGGACATAACCATTATTTTCTGATTTCTTGGATCCTCCTTTTAAGCAGGAAAATACTTAATCTAAATGCAATTGGTTTTCAAATTTTCTTCCAATAATTTTTATTTAATTTTAACATCTTTCTTTAAGTAGTATTGCTACCTTGGAGTTTTGATTTTTTAATTTTTGTAGATCTTAGAAGTAGTTATATAGTAAATGTAGATTTTAGAGTAGCA
>JAYRBT010000082.1:132454929-132536922 GCA_036023395.1 Myiotriccus ornatus | reverse complement strand
GATGAAGATGAAGAAGAGAGGGTCCCAGAACACCCCCAGACCCAATTCCCGAGAGGCGTGTCGGGGGGCAGAGCTGGGGGGGTGGCCGGACGCGATTGGATGAAAATCATTATAAAAACTGTGAACATCTGTATTTCGGGAGCGCGCGCTGGGGGGTATTCCGGAAAGCCTGGGGGCTCATTAAAACCTCTGTATCCTTATCTTATCACCTACCTAATTTGGCTTGGAGTCCTTTTTTCCCACAGCCATTTAGGCAACAGTATTAATCCATTTACAAGTTTGCTAGCTCACAACATCTAGATGGCTATGTTGAAAACATAAATCAGCCAGTTCATACGTAGCATACAGAAAACATATGCTCAAACATAATTCTATAATTAAAACACAATATAATTTTCTCAGCTTATTTCTTCATATCTTTTAAATTCAAAACTTCTCATATTAAAAGGTGGAAAAGACATCTAACTGAACTCCAGAGTAGAGTAGTTAGGAGATCTGTTTAGGGATTGAACTAAGAATATCTTATCCTTTTTAGTCAGGCTGAGTCCTCATAATTACTTATGAAGATGCATCCAATTTTAATAAGATGAATTTTTACCATTTGAAGCAACCCTAGGAGCCCAGATTACATATAGGTATGAGTGTTACACTCTGTTTCTGTTCCCTCACAGTCTTAGGCAAATTCAGAAACTTGTACTTTATGATTAATACCCCAGACTTTCCCAGGCTGATTTAGAATGCATAAAATTCAGACTGTATATTTCAAGATGAAGGTTTAAAACACATGCAAGGCTAGATGAATGTTTCGAATGTAAATCCTCACCTTAAATGACAACAGAAATCATCTATTGAAATGAACTATTAAGAGACATCATAGATTCTCACTTCTCCTTCACACAAACGCTGGATGCCTTTCAAGAAATGCCCTTTGATCAAACATGAGATGTTCTTCAGTCATACAAGTTATTGAGTTCAATAACAAATTAGCAGCATGTCACTGAATGGCCTGTGATAAATAGCAGGCTGTATTAGATGTTGTAATGGTAATTATTCATTCTAAATTCTGTGAAGCTATAAAAACAGTTCAGAAGAAACAGCAGAAATATTCTACAAGCCCTAAAGCAGAGCTTTCATGCTCAATAAAACATTGTCTGTTGACCAAGTTAGACTCTAGACAGCAATATATTGGTTCTATTGCAATAGCACCTAAAAGCAGCAGTCAAGGATTAGGGCCCTCTTGAGTATTCCTCAGCCTGTAATATGGAAATGAAGCCACAATTTTATGTTTATGTTTTTATCATAAATAGTTCTCAAGTACATGACCCAATAGGGCTGTCGAGTACAGCAAAATCTGCTTTACTTTTAAGGGAATATGATAGCCAAAGCATTTGGTGGATTATGCTACATAATACCAAATCTAAACCTCTAATAGACAGGCCAGATTCCTGGCCTTGAAAAAGACCTACTGTGCATTCCTAAGCCATTACAGTGAGCTTAGGTAGCCATCTGATGAACTGGCCAGTGTGAGAAAGTTTTGGGGTAACACAGAAATGAAAATGCCAGCTACTTGGCATACAGTTGTGCAACCAAAATATTTCTGCACCCCAGCAACCCTTACCTAATGAAAAATAAATTGGAGAGGCAAAGCATATATCTACATTTCCAGTGGACACTAGGACAATCCCAGCCGTGCCACATTAGACTGCAGCTGTGTCCACCACCAGTCCCACTGAGGCCCTACCCAATCTGTCCCCCAAGAACAGTGGAGCCTTAGGGAGCTCTTGTTTGTATTACTTCAATTACATATAAAATAAACAAACATGATGAGGTAAGATCTACAGATGAATACAGATCCAAAGCCTAAAATAGAAGGGAAAACTCAAATCCATCAATCTTCTACAACTGAGTTGAATTCTCTCTTGCCATTTACTATTAGACAATCCATTTGAAAATTATTTACAATCCCACTTGACAAATATGATTAGAAAAGATTTGGTAACTGTACTAGCTGCTTTCATACCAAGATAAATCTTTAATTACTTCTACTCTTATAGCAGCAGAGTTGTCAAAGGAAGTTGGAGAAAAAAAGTCCAGCTAGAAAGATCTAAACAACACTAAGAAAACTGTATAGAGCAGCTAAAAGAATAATGAAATACATTAAAAACTAAAAAGTTATTGAAGTTTCTTTCACAAAATGCAGTTTCTGAAGTTCTGCTTTGTGAGCTTGTTTATCCCATTGCTATAATCTGATAAGAACCACGTCATAGTGAATAGGAGACACAGTTTCTATGGCTTGTTATTGCCATAGAAATCACTTAATAATGTATTTTAGTGCATCTGTACCACAGGTCTGGACTGTAGGAATCTACTTAAGGAACAACATTTCTGAAAGGCAAAGTAACTTATGATAATGAACTTAATTAAATTTCAGAAAGTACTATCTGAACCATATTTAACATAATTTTCACCAAACAATATAAGAAGTCCTGGGGTCAGCAGGATATGGAAGGCATAACAAGAATACAAAATATGTAGTCTTCCTTTTATAATCCTGTACTGCCTTGATTCAGACTGGTTATCTCCTGTGGTTATGAGTACACAGGACAAAATAAGTTAATAATTCCTTAGAAAATGTCCCTATATATTTACAGTTATACACAGGAGACTCAAGAAGTTCAGCAGAGCCATAGATATTAGCAAACACTGACAATTTTCTCCTAAGCCTATGTGAACCATGAATTTTTGTTCAGAAGTTTTTAATAAACTCTGTGCCAGTTTTCATAGTGACATAAAATGGACACCCTTAGAATGAAGGTGATGCACCATTTCCAATTAGTGTTTTAAGTGTTTTAACATGGACAAAACAAGACATTTGCCTGTGAAATCACCCTTCAAATTGATTGAATTACATTTTCTAAATTGGTAATGGTTCTGGGTTGGTTTTTTTTCAAAAAAAGAAAAGTCAACCTGCAGCAAAAATCCAGCAAGGAAAACTGCAGCACAAACAGCCTGAGACAGAAACTACAGATGAAGTAGGAACCCTGAGACAGTGCTACAAATTGGAATTGTTATCTATAATTAGCAACTAAATTATTTAATTACAATGTACTTTCATAGTACTTCTTACAGCATGTTTTTACCATTTTTCAATAAAAAGACAACTTTAGTTTCACTCGGCTCTGTAAAATGCTCAGCGACCTGTATCTGTGCAGACTCACTGAAGGTCATTGCCTTCACAGGGTGATGGGATTTCACACTCACACTACACAAATGTAAATGGCTCAAAGAGGTAGGGCACTATCTCTTCCCAAATATCTAAAAAGAACAAAGCTTTGACTAAGCATTCTGTATTCTCATTAAATTTCATAGGCCCACGGAGATTTAGCACATCTGAAAAATAAAGCTTTTATCTTCTCCTGCAATGCATGTTGTCTAGTCATCTGATCTACTACGGAGTGAATACGAGGAAGGTGTTAGTGTTAATGTTAGCAAATCAGAATGTGAATGTTTTACACCCATGGTTTTGTTACTTTGTACAGATAAAAGGAGAAGGGAACAACAGAAAATCAGGGTCAGAGAATGTTGAATGAGAAGCATGTCAAGATGCCTTCTTGTATATCTATTATTGCTGCATTTTTCCTTTCTTATATAAAGCTATTAGAGGTAAAGGCGAAGGCATTGAGCATGTAATACATTTTTCTGGTACTAAGTTTTCCACAATTATACATTTTGTGAACTTAAACTACAGCAATAACACAAAGTATTGCCATTTTCATAGATGCTTTTTCTCATCTTACACAGGTGCCATTAAGGATTCTTATTTGCACAAGCTTACTGCTTAGACAAGTCATCTTCTTCTAGAGGCCAGGGCTGAAAAGCTGCTTATCTCACAGGGTATCTGTGCACCAGCACAGCCTCAGTAGTAACAAGGACATTGGCACAGCAGCTCAGCACAGACTCATCACGTGAATATTTACCCAGGGTCTCAGCAGTTAGCACTCTGCAGCTCCAGCACTATCAGCACTTTAACTATTGCCCTCAAAACCAGTTCTCATCTGTCAAGATGAGCTGCAGTCGTGCTTTGGATTGCAGTGCAGCCCTATCTTTAGATAAGATATGTGGTTTCAATTTTAGGAAAACAGGAGTACCAAGAGGCTCTCACCTACTCTATCACCTCTCAAGCAGTCATATGCATTATCCTTTATAATTTACACTTTTGCTTATGATGTTGCCAGTGTTGCTTGAAAGTCAAACTATTATTTACTGCTGTGTGCAAATGTGATCCATTAGGCAGCTGAGTTAGATAACAGCTCTTTGTCACTGGACGTGGCTGTCTCATTCCTCTTCTCCACGCTGCTCCCAGCAGTGTGACTGTGCTCTTTTGTGCCAGTTCTGGTAAAGGTGCAACATGCCATAGTAATTCTTCACCTTATTAAGGTGAAAGGAAAGTGTTCATTTTTGCTGCAGTGGTTCAGTTTCATACCAGTGTAGCGACTTAAACTAGTTCACTAAAAGTCAGGTAAATAATGGATTTGGTCCAGATCAACAGTCATGAGAGAGGATCAGGAATGGGGCTTTCATTTCAGATGACAATGAGCTGCTGGCTCACCACATCTTGCCTTACCGAGCCACACTTCAAAACAAAACCTTGTGCTCTCAGTCTCATGAAATGAGACTCTAGTACTTGGTGACTTCTCAGCTTTTAATGAGGTCTTTAAATCGATTCAGCCACTCCAGTGGCCTGAGTTTCCATGATGATTTTATGCTTTTACAATGAAATTCCCGGTTTTGAAGGGATTAATTTTTTATTTTTTTTTTTGCAACGCTAAAAACACAAAGCAAATAACAGAAAATTTGCTTCAGTTACCTTTACTTATACTGAACTACATCTATGAAGATTTCAACTACTGACCAGCCTTGGCTTTTGTAAAGGATCACAGTGACCTGGCTTGAGACAAAGGACATATGTCTGAAAACCAGGAACTTTCAGCCTCAGAAATATGCTTTCTACACTGAAGAGACAAAAGCAACCCATTAAATTGTGCTTGACTGATTAGTCTGAAGTTCAAATCTAGTTCTGGTGGCCTTCATCAGTGAAAAGCTTTCAAGAACAAATTCAGTTCCTTCAGTTCAACAATATACTAGCTTTAAAAAGTGCTTTTAGTTATAATTTTCTTTTTTAAAGTGTATTAAAATTGCAAGATGAAAGCAGAACATGAAGATTTTCAAAGGAAGTCAGCTTTTAGAAACTCTCAGTATGATCAGAGTTTCAGAACTGAGCTTAGAAAAAAATTACATCCAACCTAGAATATGCAGTAGAAATTGTAAAATTATTAGAAATTATAAAATCCAATGAAAAACACTGAATGCAGTCACTTCTTAGTTAAGGTATCGTATCCTGTAGTAACTAGACATCTCATACTGTGTCACAAGCCAAGCCTTTCCTTGTTGTTATAGATGTATATAAAATTGGCCTATAAATATGCAAAAGAGTAAATAGTCTTGGAAGTTTGTGATGAAAACTTTTATTTGATTCTATTTAGATTATATAACTAATGTCCATATATTTCCATTTTCCAAGTAAACAGATTATATAACTGTGAACCTAAAAGATATTCACAATCTAAATGTTCAGAAAGGCAGAAAGTATAAACACTGGAACTATTTCTTACAGAATGTTTCTCTAGAATAACATTGTTCTGAGTACATTTCTATCAGAATTGCTGTTTTCAATCTGGTCTAAACTTCAGTGTGTGACACAGGTATTTTTTATGTACATATTTATTCAGTTCATCTTTTTTTACATATCTCGAAAGAATATCTTAAACTAGAAAATAATGTTGCTTGAGTACAGGCTATTAAGTTCACTTTTCTATTGAAACAGATGACACATAAACCAGAAGCTCCATTACCACACACTTCATTCACAGTCTACTTCTCCATCCTCATAAATACTACTCAAACTTTCCTTGGCAACAAGTTATTTAACCAACAAGGTGAAACTGAGTAATCGGATAAATGTGATACTGACAACTTAGCAAGTTAAATATTAACTGAAATAAACTGTTTTAAAAGTATCTTCAAGTCTGAAAGCCTGCTAAGGGCTGCAGCATGATCAATCAAATCATTGCCTTAACCACATGGCTTCAAAAAAAGAGGAAAGGGGGAAAAAACCTGTGAGAGAAAACTTAAAAATTCAGTACAGAGAAAAAGAACCACTGAGTAATGCAAAGACTTTGATGGGTTATACAAAGCAGGACCAGGCTGCTGTGTAAGTAATGGCAAGATTGCCATGATGAACTCAGTGAAATTTTAGGTGATCTTTCTCCACTTTCCTCTTTCATGCTGCACTGGTTCTGTAAATATGTAACAATGCCCAACCATTGTCATCTAGTAGTTAGGACCAAAAGTCTGAAGACTTGTTTTCTCCTCAAGACAGCTGAACATTA
Organism: Myiotriccus ornatus; assembly: GCA_036023395.1. Lineage (NCBI taxonomy): Eukaryota > Metazoa > Chordata > Aves > Passeriformes > Tyrannidae > Myiotriccus > Myiotriccus ornatus. Next base: position 132,530,473 of record JAYRBT010000082.1, on the reverse strand, counting down.
TAAGACGTCTCTACTTTAACAGAAAAGCATGATCATGATACATTTTATGAGAAATATTTTCAGAAATATGTTATAAATTATTTTTTAAATGCTTTCACATTTCAAAGCCACACGGAGAACTTTACAACAAAAATAAAGTGATGATTAATAATCAAGAAAAAGTCATGTGGACTAAACATTATTCTTGTTTTCTTTTTGCAATAGTCTTTAACCTTTCCATGGCAAATAGGAGTAGTTGAGTAGAAAAGGTGAAAATGTTAGCATATATGTTAGAATAAAACTTCAGTCTTAAGAAAAATGTAGGTACTTTGTACTCCAAGGCAAAATAAACTTCTTAACATAACTTTATAACAGAACCACTGAGCAGAAATGAACCAATTCTCTTCTACCATTTCATATTTTCTAAATTATCAGAATACTCGTTATCATTAAGTCACATTTTTTTCTATTTTGCCTCTAAAATTAGGGTTTTAGTATCAAAACAGTGGACCATCAGGAGACAAATCTATTAACCCTCCTCTGAAATTAATGAAAGACACCAAAACCACATTTAAAGGGTTTTAAATATACTTTCAAGAAAATATTACTGTTGAAAAAAGGTATGATTTCACAAATAGGGTGAAATCAGGTTTCTAAATCAATAATCAGATTCCTATGCAGGTGGCCTGGTTTTCAAGGCACTCATCATTCAGCACCTGCTCAGGGCTCTGACTGGGAAGATTTCTGCAGGACTGTAGCTGTGACTGTTGGGCTCACCCCTCACACTTGTGCTGTTGCCTTCACCAGAGGACCAGCTGCAGTGTTAGAGAGCAGCTCCTGAACAGCTGTAGTTGAAATTACAGCCAGACACAGAAGGACGTAGGAGCTGGAGCCACTTTACCTAGACTGCTCATGTCAAATATTTCTTTCTAGTGGCTAGACTGTGAATTGCAATGGATGAGGCTTGGATGGAGTGAGAACTGTGAAAAGATGAAAAAGATATGTTTTGCTCTGACAAACATTTGCTTCCAGCTCTCACCTTCGACAATATTCATTTTAATGTATAGCAGCTTCTGTGACTAGGTCAAAGTCCTGAATGGCACATTTAGAGGAGCTTGGAACAACGGGGCTAAAGGACAGGAACTCAAGTTTTCATGTGAATGACATACATACAGTCCACCCCTTCACTTTGGTTTCTCTATTTCTTCCATACTGATTATCCTATCCTTAATCAAATACACATAAAATAACAACAGAACAAGAAAGACACATTTTTAAAGAAAATACAAAAAAAAAAAACCCCACAACATATATTTGATATACTCCCAACTAAATAATTATTTTTAAATTAATTATATAAAATTATTTTACAATGTCCCTTTAGTTTCTGATAGTTAACTGAAGAAGTAACAAAATTACCTGCAAAATCAATTTAAATACGCACTAACATATTATAAAACGACAGTCCAATCTGTGACCGATAATTTGAGTGGTTTTTTTTACTAGAAGAAACAAAGTATGAAGAAAATTATAATTAGAAAAATACATGTATTATAGAGCAGTATTTCTATACATACCCTGAAAAGTTCAAAGAAAAACTCCATGATGGTTTTTGTTCTATCATGGCATTGTAAAGAACTGAAATGTTTTACACAGAACCCATCAGGTCTTCATTTTGCCCTATCTGTGCCAAACCTGTATGATTAACAGCACTTATCCTTGATGCCAGACTTAGTTGACAAGTCCAAATTTCTAACTTATTTAAGCTGAAAGAGTAATTTGAAATAAGTAGGACAGTTTGGATAAGACAAGAATTACCTACATAGGAAGCCTTGCATTTTTCAGGATGAAGCCCTTCCCAGCCATGTTTGTACAGGAATTTCTTTCATTGTTATTAAAAGGCTAATGCATATTTATTGATTTTATACAGCACATATTCCACCTCCCAAGATGTGAAAGGATAATGGGAAATTATCTTGAAACAATATCACAAGTTTCTTATGTTTTCTATTTAAATTTGGAAAATATTTTTTTTAAAAGTTTGCACAGAAAGCAATAATCCTTTTTATGATATTTAAGAGTGGTCACCCAGATAATTCGATGGTTTACAGCTTAGACTGAAAAAAAACCATCTTTGCCTTCAGAATAGAAAATTTTCACAATTTTCAGGGCAATTGTAGTTAGAGTTAAAAATATAAACTGAAGACAGGATCCAATGATAAAAATTTTGCCCAAGTTAAAATTGCTAAAAATGGTGTCTTATTAACAATAAACTTAATCTCATCTGGAATCATAGATAACTAAAAAAATTGCACTAAAATACTTTAATAATAATTGATTGTTCTTCTGTTGCAGTATATCAGGAGATAATTAATCTTGTGCCCAGACAACATTTCTGCTGTAGTCATAGTTCCAGTAAAATCCCAGAGTACAAGGAAACATGATTAAAGAATTACAGTTTTAATGATTTGTGTACATTTGTATACAGAAGGTTCAGACTGTAATTTAGTAAAGGTTTTAATCAATAAAATTGAATATTAGACTTTTTTGGTTGAATCAAAGCACTATGAAATTATTCATGTTCATTTACTTATGATAAAATATTCTGTCTTCTCTGATTATCATATCAAAATATTTCTTCTTCCTTACTTCAGCAAATCCCTATCTATCCACAGATTCTGACAAGGCATAATCTGTTACACACCATCTTTTCAGCATGCATTATGATATCTTAGAGGCAAATCATTACAATTTTATCAGGAAGCTTCAAATGTTAATATTTACCATCTTTTTGCCTAATTAGAATTACCCCACAAAAGTTGCCTGGCTTTATGCAGTGTGTACCTGCCCAAATGCTTCTGCCAGGCGGAGTGATAATAAGGATGTGAATATGCAGCCAAGAACTGGGAAAAAGCAGGGCTTTTTCTGTAAGAGATATTATTGTCTTATGCCAAGTTTAAATTACCGCAAATTAAAAATATTATCAAGTAGATTCCTCTAAATGCTGCAGAAAATCACACCCCTTTCATTTATCTTCTAAGGAATATAGAAGTGCTAAGTAGAAGAAGGTTTGGCAACAATTCAAAAAACGTTCCCTGCAACTTGAAACATTCTAGTTCTGTTCTCATCTATGTGCCTGTGAAAAATATTTTTCTAGAAAAGGTATCATAGCCAATACTAACATTTTAAAGTAAGATACTTCTCATTCAATGTTGTAAGTACTTCAGAAGCAGTGACGTCTATTGCTTTAACACATAAGGACAAAAATGCAATATTTCTTATTCCTTGGTATTTCTTATATTTACACTTAAAATGGAGTTCATAGCAGAAAGGTTAAAAAAATAGAATAATAGAATTCTGAATTTTTAATCAAACCTTTTTAACGTTAATGCTGCATTTGCCCTACATAAGTTGTAGAGGCCTCTATGAAAAAATATTTACTTATAAACACAAAAGAAATCTACACTCCAATATTAAGTGAAATAATAAAAAGAAATTTTGTCACTCATTCAAATCTGGGTTTTAATAAAACATGTCAAACCTTTCAGTACTTTAAATAATTATTCTTCTTACGATCGTTCAAAATTTTATTTGAATTCTAAGGTATTTCTATACTGCAACTGTGTGCAATTTCAACACCTTTTTGTTCAAGTGCTGCAGCTCAGTCCTGAATTTTTGCCTTCTAGTATAATTTGTTCCACAGAAGTTAGACTTTCAGGAACTCTTTAACCTGAATGAAGCAAATTTTAGAAACAATGACCTCATTCTGATCTAATTTAGCTCAGTGTAACTTTAAAGCCAAAGCTGTTGAAAATGTATGAAACTGGCACAAGGAAGATTGAAATCAGGTCCCCTATCTCTCTGACTTTAAAGGGAGAGCACTGTGACGGAATCCCACTTGCTTGGTATCTCTGCTCATGTAAGACATGCACTGTTCTTGCAGTAGCACTCAGGAAATGTGCTTCCTGCTCCTCACACCATGAGCTACCATACTTTTTTTAACTTCTGACAAGAACATTGTTTCCAAATAGACTTTATTCTCTGTCTAAACCCAAATAGTATCTCTATCAGATTGGTTTCTGTACTGCAATAAACAAGTGGGTCCTGCAAGCTGTTCCAGACGTGAGGATATTTTAACTTCTATAACGAAAAAGTGCAGTTATTCATATGTTTTTAGATGACCATAACACAGCCAATGGAAGGTTATATATCTATGTTTTCAATGCACTTAATGACAAAGAACAGTGTATTAACACCTTGAACTGCATACACACATTTCTGCTCACACAACCTGCGCTCTGCGGCTTTCGAACAACAACACAAGGATGTTGAAGATTTTAAGATCACTGGAGCCTGCCTATCCATATGTTGTGTTGGGAGCATTGGTCAACAGCTGGCTGAATATGAACCCAGGTGACTAAGAAGGCCAGTCACATCCTGGCTGGTATCAGAAATAGTGTGCCCAGCAAGACCAGAGCAGTGATTGTCCTCCCTGTACTCGGCACTGGTGAGGCCACACTTCGACTACTGTGTTCAGTTTTAGGCCCATCACTACCAGAAAGATATTAAGGTACTGGACCATGTCCAGAGAAGGGCAACAAAAACTGGTGAAGGGTCTGGAGCACAAGTCTGATGAGGAGTGGCTGAGGGAGCTGAGGGTGTTTAGAATGGAGAAAAAGAGGCTCAGGGGTGGCCTTATCGCTCTCTACAACTCCCAAGGAGGCCAAAGCCAGGTGAGGGTCAGTCTCTTCTCCCAAGTAACAAGCAATAGGATGAGAGGAAATGGTCTCATGTTGTGGCAGTGGCACAGTTTAGATTGGATATTAGGAAAAAATTCCTCGCTGAAAGGGTTGTCAAACTCTGGAACAGGCTGCCCAGGGAACTAGTTGAGTCACTGTTCCTGAAGCTATTTAAAAGACATGTGGATGTGACACCTAAGGGATATGGCTTAGTGGTGAATGTGTCACTGCTAAGTTAACAGGTGGATGGTATCTCAAGGATCTTTACCAATCTACATGTTTCTATGTTTCTCTACATGTGACTTTCCTTGATAATAAAAACAGGCATCCATCTAGCTATCGTGTTTTAATAAAAGAACAGTGAAAGCAAACACTAAACTTAAGAACTGCACCTCTTACAAAACACAAACACATTTGCCTTTCCGACCACAGATTCCACCCACATCAGATGTCAGCCACCATTTGTGCAGAGATACCTCTCACAGGGTGCTCTGAAAGGTGGCTGGGAGCATGCTATGTGCGTATGCCTGAATTGTTTACCACCATTTGAAAATCTACTATGTCCTACTTTATATTTAGAACGAACTAGAGCAGTATTTAGAGCTATCTTGCACCTGGATTTCCTTGAGTGAATTCTCTTTTCCCACGCAGAGATTTTCTCTTGCTGGAATCCTAGAGTTTGAGAGATTTATAAAGCACTCTAGGACATCTAGGACCCTCAAATATTTGGGTAAGGCACAGAAGGAACCCAGCCCTGGTGCAGGTCACCTCTCTGGTGCCTGCACTCTGAGTGGGCATATGACAACCCCAGGGACCACTAGCTTTCCTGAGAGGCCGTGGTAAGTCTCTTCAGAACGGTCCTTTGGTGGACTGCAGAAGTGACAGTGTTGCCACATGGAATACATGGGCAGTGGTACTGTTTGATTTTCTAAATCTACCTGGTAAAGCCTGTGGACACAGAGAACAAGCCTGTAGCACTCTGCTTAACATCTGCTTCATGCTGGCTGACAAATTAGAGCGGCCCTTTCAAACCTCCCTTGGGGCCTATTCCTTACAATTGCACTGGCAAACATCTAACTGAAAGCACAAACAAAAAATACACCAACATTCCCTCTCAATAGGGACACTTAAATTGGACAAGCAATATAGAGAGCTTGGCCTAACTTGCACAGCACAAAACCCAGTTTTATTTGGAGTTCTGTAGGTGACACAGTTCAATGTCCACTTCACTGCAATTAACACCACAACTGTTCTTGCTGTATAAACCATGTTTCTTAGAGCCTAGGAACTGAACCACGTAAACTGAGATGGTTTTGAGAAAGAACTAGTGACTTGAACAGTCTAGAACATTTATAAATACATCAATATGATCTCCAGGTTTATTGATGGAGGATTGATTTTACTGCCATTTAAAATTTATGAATTCTTAAAAGCACTGAATTGTTTTTCTTTAACATTTTAAGCAATTTTGATCTTTCAGTGGTAGGAGACCTAATACTTTGGTCCAAAACATATAGTCACCTTCTGGGTTTTTTCTCTCCAAAGTGTATTTCCTATGACAGGCAGGGAATCCTGCAGTGGAGATGCAGCTTTGAACCATCTGATACACTGATCTCCAGGACTGGCAACAAGTGTTGCAAATGACGACACTGTCTTTACACCTTCAGAAGCCTGGTATTCACAGCAAGAGTAAAGAAGGGTCCCTTAGATAATATGGAAAAAATGTTGGAAACTTCAGAATAATTTGAACAGCATAATAAGCAAGAATTGTTCATCCTATGCACAGAAAAAGGCAGAGGCCATTTGGTAAATTGGTATTCAGTTGTGTCACTAAGGACAGTTTCAACCTGTATGAAGAGCTACACAAAATTCAGCCTTCAAAATATGTCTAATTCTGACACAACCTAAGTTTCAGGTAAATACATTTGTAATCTCAGCTATGTCTATTTAACACTGTTGCCATATATATTTCCTGAGCTTTTAAAGAATAAACTGGTTTGTCACACCAGTTTCTCCTCACCATGGTCTTACACTTCTCATCTCACCAAACACCCTCTCAGCACTTCAGGTCAATGCTGTCAGGTTCATGTTCCTTGCTCAGGGAGTTCCAGTCCCTCTTTGCAAAAAATCCCAAGACAAGTTTAGCCCTCCTGCCCTTCTCTCTGAATGCCCTTTTCCCAGCCACTCACCATCTCTCCCAAAATGCTGATTCTGCTTCTCAGAATCCTCTAACCTACCCTTCAGGAAGTTCCTGTTCTCACCTTACCAGTTATCTTTATCAGCTTGGTTTCCTTCACTCTAACTGCTCTTCTTAAACTACAGGTCACAGGTTTTGCCTACTAGATCTACCAGCTTTGCTCTTCCTTCTTCTCCTACAGCCTCAGTTTCCATATCTATCCACCAGCTTCCAGACAACCAATGACGTTTTGTTCTGCCATTCCTAAACTTCTTTCCCTTATCTGCTTCTCCTCCTGAAGCCTCCTGATTCCCATTCCAATACACCAGTTCTCAGCCTGGCATATGGCCTGAATATCCTGGTCCAAATATATTTGTATTACAAAAACTATGCAGGATCTTAAGAATCTAGCTCTTCTTTTCTGCAGCTGAACCTCCATCTACAACAATTCTTCACCATGCCTATGTTTCAGGTGACTGTCTCTGGGGTACCCAAGTCCTGTCAGGGTGTTCAGCAGCTTTCTCTGCTCACAGTTTCCCTTGTCCCCCATAGAGGAGGCAGGAACATTCCAAGACAAAAAAAATTTTGCCTTGTCCCTTCCCTGAAAAGAATTAATTACATTTTTAAATATCAAGGAAATTTTACCTGGAGGCAGACAGCTATTGAAATGAGATCAGACCCAAATACTGAAAGTCACAGGCATTCAGCAATAATGGATGCTCTTCCCAGAGCCCCTAATCCAGCAGCTGGTACCTGTCTCCATCGAACTCACAGAACCAAATGTCTGTCTTGATTTTGTATGCATATATATGTTCCAACTTATGCATGTAATGACCCTTTCCCTTTTGAAGATAAGGTTAAAAGGAAAGCTTTCAGTCCTTTGAAGAGCATATGACTATAATTTTTTCCTATATTTTTGGAAAATTCATGATTTTCAGACTAGTTTATTCAAACCAGTGTTAGGGCCTTGTAAAATCTCTGATGCAAATCAGTGAACACCTGTTCCTGCAGCTCAGGCCCAGACTGCTCCACACAGTAGAGCAGTTGTTAATATTTATTTGCAGAATCTACAAAAAAATATGGGTACTCCACAGAGAAAGAGATGGAGAAAACATTATTCTGCTCTTTTTGGAGAGCTCATTATTACTGCATCCTAATTCTCAAGCTAACATTGCCACCCTTTATCACTCCAAAGCCAAATGTTTTATATTTAGCATTTTATCTTTGGCCAAACAGACTTTGTATGTGACTTAAAAGGACATCTCAGATCTGGGGCATTTTTAAAGGCCAGAAACCAACTAATTTGGGGGGGGGACAAACTAATTTTTATGATGTGTTTAAAATAATTAATTGTATTTTATTCATTAAGGAAACAAGGTACTCCCATATAAGGAAGACTGATGGTGTTTTATGTGTTAGATTCATTGGGTGGTATTCACAAATAAATCACTTGCTTATAGGGACTCTGAATGCAGGCTGGTTTACATGCTAAGAGTGATTCACAAAAACAAAAAGAATGAGGTAGGACTTCCTGTGTCTACCTAAAGCAGCTGGGAAGTCTGGATCCAGGTAGTGAGACCCATTCCTCCTCAACCTAGAAGATCTCTTCTGCCTGGCAGAAGCCAAATCTTCCCAACTTCACTCAAACAGTTTCCTGGAGCTTTGACTCCAGGGGTTAAAGAGCAGGGGAGAAGTAGGAATGGGTCTGAGGATATTGTTTACTTCTGGGATGAATGCCTGTGCCATGCATGGTCACTGCCTCCCAGCCCAGGAGCCCCCAGCTCAGGCTGGAAGCAGGCACAGCCAGAAGCAGTCAGATGGCTTCCCCAGTTCAAGCAGTTGCTCTCATCCCTCATGAAAAAACAAGGCTGTTCTCCACACTGGTTCCACCCACAGGCCACCACTGGGCCACACTGACACAGCTACATTCTGCGTGTCATGACAAAGTGCTTACAGTAGTTCAGTCAAGATTAACAAAACATAGTTGAGAACATTTTTTTTCCCTGTAAAATTTTGCAGGCTTCTAAGATTAATTTATAAAATAAATATCTAGATTCATTCACTACCTCAGAAATCAGCACAGACACGGCATTGTCATTAACTACTGTTACACGTAAAAATGTTTTCTTTGACACTTAAAATAGAAAACTATTTAAGTGAAAGCAGTAAGTTTTTGCAAGATCGTTATTATGACAGAGAATCTAGCATCATATAGCATGTTTGAAACTACTGTCTGAAGGGAGCAGAAGGCCCGATATGCAGACTGGACCCATTTCTTGGCGAAGTCTGGTGCAGCTCTGGGACCAGGGTCAAAGGTGCAAAGGGAAAGGTTCCTATCCCAGAACGGCACTCAGCTTTTATGGATTTTTCAGGCAGGCAGAGAAGTGGCAGTAAGAAGTCCAAAGGCAATTAAGGACAGACTTCAGGGCCTTGGGATGACTCATTAAGGGATCAAGAGCACAACCGATCTTTTCCTCTATCCTTCCAGTTCTAGGAAATTGTGACGAAAGAAAGGAAGATTCCTTTCAGATCAGTACCTGACTCCGACACTGGTGCCACCAGCAGAATTTTGAGGTTTTTTGATCATGTTTACAGTTCACATGACACCAGTGCTGCTGACAACAAATGGGGGTTGCCTGTCTCAAAAGGGCAAAAGGATCTTTGGGCAGGTCTTAGCAGGGCTTGTTGAGAGAGCTTTAAACGAGGACTGAAGGGGACCAGGCATAAAACCGGGCTCGCTACAGGTAAGCCTTGGGGGCAACACACCAGTGCCTGAGGGACATTGTGCTAGTGAGGTCCTTCAGTCTGCTGTCTCAGTGAAGGCAGGGGATGGAGATTCCATGCAGTACCAAGGACACAAGGGTTATTGATGTGTTAGAAACCATGGAAGTCCTAGATTAATGGTTGAACTCAATAATCTTACAGACGTTTTCCAACCTAAACAATTCCATGCCTGTATAATCTTAAATGTGTATTTTTTTGTATGTTATGTGTACGAAAATATATATAATTTGCATATTATTCTTTTTATTATGTTTCCTATGCTGGATTGCCATAAATAAACACATTTTTACTACTTCCCATATATTCTTTGGTCATATTTTACTCAAGGTTGCTTCTAAGAACAAAATCATGAACACTATAAAGTTGGTAGAAGTTTTTTCTACTTATTAGGAATACTAAGGAGGTCAAGGTTTCAGCACAGCTGTATCACATAAGTGCATGTAACTGTCTACTACTTTGACCTGTGTGAAATTTCCTTCCATTCTACACTATCTTGTTCCTTATTTATCAGACCACGGTTGCTGATATTGACATATGAAAACTCAGACTTATTTCACTAACTCTAATTAATTTCTTGCTTCAGAATCAATTTGATAGCAATATTAATAATATATAGTAACAAATCTTCTATTCCCAATACACAGCAGCAGAAGACCACTCAGAAGAAGTAGTAAATGTTCACTAGTATAAGAGTAATAACTCAGAAAAGGTTAAAACTCATGTACTTTAGACCAACAACATACACAAAAGTAAACTAACTAATAACATTAATTGAGTTTAAACTGATTGTCTCCAATACCTTCGTATTTAAATCATACATTGCCTTTGTATAGGTTGGGAATCATTTCAATCAATCTTAGCTTTTCTTTCTGACAATGGAGTAACTCCAACACTAATCCTAAAAAGTACTAAGCCAAAAAGCACCATAGCACCAGAAGAAAAAGAAACCTCCATTGGTATAAACCACATCAGTCATTTCAAATTTGTTTCAAAACCTGAATGGCTTAACTTTACACACACAGGTCTTACTGCATACCAGACACTCTTCAACCTGCAGCAGGCAGCATGAAACCGGCACAAGGTCTGCATCATGTGCTCTCGTTAATTCAACAAAAATGTGGTCATGCACCCGCACTTGATCCAGATCAATATGCACTAACTGTGATCCAGGAGCACGCAAATCTGGTATTAATGGACATGAACCAGGGCCTTATGACAGACCAGCCCTAGATGCTTTGCAGATTTCATTGACAGGTTTTTCAATAGGCGTGCTTTTTCCTTTAACATATCCTAATACTTCCAGTAGCTGTGATGTTCTTTTGCATGTAAATCATTGACTTTAGATCTAAGTAAATGAAACACAAAATCAGAAAAAAAAAAAACCAACTCCCATCACAACAAAATTTGAGTCATCTGTGAAGGGCTGCAGATAAGTGGTGGGAATCAATTTAAACAGGTAAAATAAATATACAATGTAATAGAAACAAAATCACATCTAGATATTGAAACAATCAAAAATTAGAAATCTTACCTTTTTCACTAACACTTTCACTTTCAATCTCTACATCATCACAACTTGTATATTCTGGAGTGGATGCCAATTCTTCTTCTGAGCTACTTAATGAAACCTGGCGCATTTTACCTCCCTTTTTTGTTTTATGGGGCTTTGGTGGGGGAGGTCTGATAGATTCAGACTGGTCTGAGCTAAGTGAATCATTCCGTAACATGGTCTCCATTTTTTCCCGTTTTGTTTTCCGTACAGCAGAATTGGGATCCAAATGGTGCTGTTTCCTTAACGAATCAGAGCGCCTCATGTCTGGTCTTTCCAGAGGAACTGGACTCCTCCTAGGTGTAGGAGGGCTATGATTTGTGGTCCTCTGACGGTTGGGACTTGGCCCCTGAGCCTCTCGAGTTCTTTCCATAGAGTATGAACGCTGGTTTTCCATGGCAGCCCTGCGCTCAGACACCGATCTTTGTCTTGACGGCCGTTCCATCCTGAGCATAGACATCCTAGAATCTTCCAACTCTGTATTTGCCAATGAGACATCACTATGCCTCCGTTCATGACGAGCTCGGGACACTTCAGCATGGATACGCATTTGTTCCTCATATGGTTGTGGTTTGACTGGATAACGAGCCAAATTAGGGTCACTTCGGTATCGTGCCTGGTATTCCTCTTCTCTCCGTTGCCTTTCATATTCTTCCCTGTTTTGTGCATCTTCTTCTTCTACCGAATACTCCTTGGAACGCCTGCGGCTCCTTCTGCTGGAATCCCTATAATCACCCAGTTCAGGTTCTTCATATAACTGAGGCCCACGCTGTGACCGTCTATCTGAATAATCTGATGGTGACCTGGGCATCGCACTGTCTGATGTAGCATACTGTGAATATTCGTCTTGCTCGTCCCTTTGGTCGTATCTTCTGTTCTGTTCTCTTGATATTGATGGGCTTCTTTTCCTAAATAATCATGACAAGAAAGCAGAAAGAGAATTCTGTCAATACTTTATGCAGCACAAATATACAGTTAATGCTAATTAAATGATAGATTGATTTCATTGCATTTATTTGTGAATGCGCTGTCACACTTTCTGTACTAAATTAAAGAAAGCATGTCATGCTACAAATCTGCTTCGGGTGCACAGCTTAAACAAAAAAAAGCTTTGAAGGAAAAATGCTAATACAACATTATAAAATATAGAATACAAATACTTATGCTACTTTGTAGTCATAAATGCTTTACAAGTACCAACATTTTATTAATCCTTTGTAATCATTTTACAGCGATATAACTTGACCATATCCTTCTGTTTCACAGGGCTTTATAATCACCATAGAAATTAAGGCTAGAAGGGTCATTCAGTTAGTCTGCCATTTTAGCAGCCATTATTGCTGGAAACCACACATTTCCATTCCCACAAAATTATAATGTGTGCCAAGGGCAGAAAACAGACAAAGATCCAATGGCCGCACTTGTCTAAATCAGATGAACTCAGAATTCCTGAACTCAGAAAACAAAACACTTTTTTGTGCTGTATAGAAGGAAAAGCACTTCAAAGTGCTGTCTTTGACAAAAGAATCCTTCTCATCTCTACAGGGATGGTAATAATATTAGTCCAACCATTTGAGCAAGTCACATCAAAATATCAGAATGGAGTTCCTGTACCACATAAAGTCTTCGTCATAGACACCATCTGGCCATAGACAACACCTGAGGCTTCCGAGGACGGTGGGAAAAGAATTATCAAGATATTCTTTCCTGACACTGACAAATGATAAATTGAAGCATTTGATTCTTTCATATGTATTATTTTAGTAGAGGAATATTATTTTAGTTTCTGGAATATGTCATGAATGTTATGTGTTCTCTTTGTTTGATACAACATTGTTTGCCACATGATTAGAAAGGATCAGTTAAATAGGGAGTAGTGTTTCACAGGGAAAAAACAAACTGGAGCTTCAAATCCTTACAGGGTAATGAGCATTTAGAATGATACTTCCAGACATGTCCTGATTCAGGCTTAGCTTTTCCCCCTAGATGGATCTGTAGAAGTTACCTGCAGGAAACTGGAGCAAAGATCCCAGAAGTGGATAAAAGACACTGAGAGGTGGGACTTCTCTGGGATAATACTGATAACTCAAACTTTAAGTTATGAAAATACATATATGAAGCTATTTTTGTATTTTCAGTCCATTCTTCTTATATTTAGTTCTACTTTTATAATTAAGATCCCATTTTAAATGTTTTCTACCCTCACGAAATGGCCAGTGATCCTGAAGGGTAGCCTTGCAGGCAGCAACCAGGAGATCCTGCCTAGTATTTAGAAGGATGGGAAAAAGGTGAGCAAATACACAATCTTCTTGCTGCCACAATGGTCCTAGAAGAGAAAAGGAAACCCTTCAATTTAGTGAAGGGGAGAAAGAGAAACAGGCTCTCCCTTGGTATCCAGAAAAGTATAAAGGGCTCTGTGTTTAGCCTCTGTGATAGGAGAAGAATGTTCTTCTCACAGTCAGAAAGGAAATGCAGTCTTTTCTCAGTAAGGGAAAACCACAGCTGTCTGAGCAGAGTGTGTGTGGTGGTGGTGATTGGCAAACTGGCATTCTGCACTGTCTTCGGTATCACACAGGATCATTAAACTGTGCTTGAAAGATTGGACCCAGTTTTGCCTTGTAAATATTAAAGTAATTTAGCTTTACAATGGCATCTACAAATTAGAAAATCAATTCAGTCTTGCAAAAATGAAACCCTTTCTGTAAAGCAGGACAAGCAGTGTAAGCGTCTTGCAGATGCCTATTTGCGTATGGTGAAGCTAAGATGTCCTATGTGTCTTATTACAGCGTCATGTTAGTACCAGCACAAATCATAACCTCTGTAAATTTAACAAAATCTCTACAGATTCTGCTACTGGGGACTCACGTTGAATCGCTCTAATGTGACACAAACAGAGTTTCATAAGTCTAAAACCAGAATGGCCAACGGGAATGGACAATTAGGACAACAGAACTACCAGAATGCAGACAGTTTGCAAAGACATTAAAGTTTTCATTAAGACAACAGAGATTAGGTTCAGAAATGCTTTAAGAGGGATAAAAATATTTTTTCACTTAAATACTTCAGCTGATGAAAAATATGACACATCCCAAAATAAATTGTTCCAATAATAAATTATCTAATCCTTCATAATTTCTGCCATGCCTATAATAAACATTTGCATAACTTCTCCTCCCCAGTTGCATACCCCATATAGGCAAAATCTTTTTATCTCTATTCAAGACCAGTTGAAATAAATGGCACTCAGCAGACACAGCATTCATTCATATGGATCTCATTGCAAGATTGAGACCAATACACGTGCACATGAAACGTTCACATATTATGCAGTTCATACACCACGTATACTCAGTCTATATTATCCATAGATCAAGTTGGATTCACAGCCACAGATTTTTGCATAGATTTAATCCTCCAAATCATTAAAACACTCCAATAAGTATTGTTTATAGTATCAACTCCATGATGTACTGTAAAACACACAAAACTGTACAGAATCTAGTTTGACAAATCTCACACGTGCCTTGGAGTAGTCTGAGCGCACACATGTTTCAGTATTAAATATCTACATACTTGTGTCAACAGTAATGTAAACAACAGAACAGAGGATTTGTTTTAGCTACAAATAGATTATAAAAATACACCCACAATCCTCACATATGTTTGTGTATATATATATATATGACTACATGTCACAGTGTCCTCATATGGATGCACAGAATAATAGATCACTTCTGGAAACATTACTGCTATAATTTCATGGAGGGAAGGCTGAGAGGATTAAAGAGATAGATTTCTATACGAGTAAAAACAGTACTGCTGAGGAAACTGTATTTCTATCAGGAAAACACATCATCTGATGAACTGGCACAGGATTTACTAAAAAATCCACCTTTTTTTCTAGATTAATGAGAGTAGGATGTGCCAGTTTAGCATTATATTTTTACACCACTCACAGGAACGTTTTCTAATCTTGTGTGCTACATTTACCACAAACAGTCATTTTTCATCCTCCATTTTGTTGCTAAGACATGAATATAGGAACACCATCCATGGCTAACAGCAATGCAAAGAGCATCTGGATCCTCAATCCATTCCAACCTTTCATAAAGGAAAATGCTTTGTACAGGTGCCCTCCACGTGGCAACTGCTAGGCCACATGCAAGAAAAAAGACCTACCAGAAAATGGTGTGCTTTTCTTCAGAGAATGCAGCCTGACAGATAAAAGTGACTAATTTAATTCCTGGCCTGTGCTGACTGGCACCGTCAAACTCCCTTTCTAATTAATTTCATTCTTGTTGAAGCATCTAACTTGACTACTGGGATCAAATGCCAGAAGTTAATCCTATCCATCAGAAACATTAACTGTACCTGACCAGCCAGAAGCCTTGCTGTCAGGAGGGGGCTCATCCTGCCCTGCAGTCAGCACATCACTTAGTATTCCAGCCTGTCATTCTCCTTACTGGTCATCGTAGCACAATTAGCTCCCCTTTAACATTCAACAATTTTTTAATTTTAAAAATACCTGCCATAAACATAGTTGTACGCTATATATTTGAAACCAGAGTTATGAAATCATGGCAGGAGGAACAGTACTTGTGAAAACTTATGGTCAGTCACTCCTATTAAAAATCTGCTGTTATTTTTAGATCACTAGCTAATTCTCACTCACCTTCATGAGCCTCTGTCTAATCCATTTCTCACCATTAACTACATGAAGATACCTTAATAAAAACCTTCCATCATGTACCTCCAGCTGGATACGCCATGGAAAATGACAACTCCTGCCTTTCCAGGACTTTCCTGGAACTTTAAAAGTTAAGAGAACTTTTAGGGGTGTGATACACACCCGCCAGCTGCCAGCTCAACTAAGCACTATACATTTCCTATCAGAAGGATTACCACCCTTCCTGAAAAGGTTACCACACCACTGAAAAATCCTCCAGGCCATTGCGATTACTGCTTGTTTGAAACAACCATAAAATAAAGTCTCTGTTATGGTTAAAAAACTCTAGAACGCACATAAATCTCTTTGTCAGGCACAATTTATAAACACTAATTTTTCAGATGTATAATCTGAAACTTAATTTTTCCTAATTATTACTGTATATTTATTTTTACTGTTATTGATCGATACATGGCATTTGGTCTTTTAACACACAACCCATAAGCTTACACTGACGGAAATCTTATTTGCAGTGCACTACAGACAGCACTAATATGATGAAAAAGCAAATAGCTTGACTGTAACCTGACCTCCCGCTCATAATGTTAAATTATTCAACTCCCCCACACTACAATAGAATTAAGTGCTCAAAATATGACATAAAAGAATATAAGAGAGATATTCGGCTTTGATGGCTGTCATTTCCATAATGGAACTAAATAGCTTGAAAGTCTTTGGCATTCATTTGTATTCTTCCTTAAAGAGAAAACACTCCTCTCCCTTGATTTAGATTTTTTAAAAATTAACCCAAGTGTACTGTAGAAATGGAAATTTCAAAAATTAGGTTTCTATCATATTTCAGATGTCACAGATACTGAAAAATATTGTAATATTTATATCACTGTCAAAAGCAGATCTCAGGTCTTCCTGCAACTAACCTTGTCCTCAGACTAATAGAAGACACTGGAGACACTTTTTCCAAAAAAAATCATTCTAAAAATATGTTTAAACATACGGGTACCTGAATTAATCTGTGTTTAACTTGAAAATTTCTATCACTTAGAAGCTTTGAGGCAATTAAAAAATAACAAGGACTCAGTGGGCCTGAGCCATCATCTACTACTTGAAAAAATTAATATTGCTCATCTACTTGTAAGACCTAATCATAATTTACTAGACACTACTTTGATATTTTGTTTTCTCTTTCCTATAAATTAGCAAGGAATAAAATTGACTGAAAAATTAAAACTGGAAAAATTTCTCCTGCATATATTGCAATTTCAAAATGTGATCTTTCAGTACATGAAAGAATAATTCAGAGAAGGTAAAAGTTCACATTTTCCACTAGAACTCTTACAAAAACCATGCAAGAGACTGGACTTCCTATTAGAGACCTCATCAAATACACAGAGCACAGCTTTGTCTCTCCATTACTATAGGGCTCCTGTCATGGAAACAGCATTTGTTGGTTCCTGCGTGGTCATTTAGGAACAGTTCTTCTACCATTCAAAACTTTTCTATTTCTACATGTTGTATTCAACAGACAGGCACTTAAACAACGTTGTTTAAAACAACGGTGACAGGGAGCAGATAAAACACCATCACGAGACCTTGCAAAGAAGTTGAAGATGAACTGCACACACTCTGGACCTTGTAACCAAAACTCCCATGAATGCAATGAATGCAGAAAACTTGCTGTGCAAAATTAAGGTCTGGCTGCCTTTTCCAGGCAGGGTCCTACCCTCTCACTTATAAAAGCACTTCCACAGATTTTCATTGCCATACTGAAGATTCTGCAAAATGTTTACCTATTTTTGGCAGTGTTTTTAAGAGTCTTTCTGGTACTGATTTAACTCCTTTCCTCATTCTCTGCCTATAACTTGCTTTTGCTGAGTCACATTGTGCATGAGAATTCATTTTGCTCTCTGAAGCAGCTATGGCTCCAGCTCTTTGAAAAAAGAGCTTTTTCTGACTTCTAAGCAGTTCCAGTTCCTGCCAAGATCTCTTTTTGCAATTCTTGGTATGCTGTCTGGTTTTATACTAGATTAATCTTCTGATCTGTCAGTTCACTCTCCTTGTTTCTCACGCCCCACAAAATAAGATTAAGAATGTAAGCAAGCAATGCACAATTCACAAGTTAATTAATTTAAACAGCCTGCTCTGATAGAAAGAAAAGGTGCTTACTGCATTTCTTGACCAATACAGTTTTAAACAAATTGCCCTGAAGTACACCCACAACTCAGATACCTAAGCAATTCACTTAGTAAAGCTCATAGGAGACAATATTCCATTCCTCATTTCAGCCATACCTTGAACATTTTTTTTATAGCAATCATACTCTGAACCATTCGAATATCTTCCAGCTAAATATCTCCAAACAAAAATGAATTAAGTTTAAAATGATGATTAGAAAATTTACTGAAGCATGAGACTGATAGCGCAGATGTTGATCTCTATTAGATTTTATCTGAAAATACGAATTCACTGACTGCAGGCTTGTATCAATGGAATGAAAGGAAATCTGTAGTAAAATATTAACATAATTAAATTCACCACTAACAACAATTTTGCTTTGAACTCGACATGATTGCACAGACATATAAAACAATACTTTTCTATACAAGCAATTCAGCAAATATTCAGCACTGCCGCAGGGCTAATTTCAATCTGTGTGAGGAAAAGAGTTGTAACATGGAAAAAACAAGTAACTGATGAACAAAACTAGTGATTTTGAGTATCTACAAATATTTAGGTAATAAATTTTTTTCACTTTTTTTTAATTAAATCAATCAGATATTTCATTAAATCAGATAGGAGAATTGGACTAATGGTGGAAATCACTTTGTCCCCCTTACTTTGGCTGAGTATTCAGTGGCCCTTACATCATATAATCTGATTTTAGAGAACTGCAAACAGGTAAATAAAATAACTATCTTTTAATCTGAGTGTTCATTCAGATGTATTCAGATATATAATAAACACTATAAATAAGTTAAACATTCTGAGATTTTTCCTCATTTCTACTTTTGAACATTTGTTAATTGTTTCTGCTTAATAGATAAACAAGAAATACCTTACCTACTTCAACAAAAATTTCATGTTAAAAAAAAGCATTTAATCATAAAAAAATAGCAAATGGATTAAACTGTATTCAAGCATAATTGGTCAGAATTGCATTCTTGTTACCTGTATCAGTACTGACACCACAGAAATAATTTGCAGAAGGATGGAATCAATTAACAGTTGTCATACAGCAGGATTCAAATTAGTTTGAAACCCATGGTGTTAAAAGAATAGCAGGTAACAGAAACATTAAAACATAAGAAGGACTAAATACAATACTGAACTTTACTAAAAAGGACAAGTAATATAAAATACATTTCAAAAGTCCACATACACAATTTTTATTGAAAGAAATACAACTTTTCAAGAATTTTATGTCACAGAAAATCAAATACAATTTAAGAAACTAAACTAAAAGAAGACTTTGTTAACGATAATATTCTCATATATCTGATGCACAAGAAAAAGTTTTTCAATACTTGACCTTTTTTGCTAGAAGTAAAAGATATCTTCCTAATCAACCCCCAAAAGAACAAAAAATGCTGAGTGTTAGACATTGTTTTCACACAACACATTCAGCATCTTTCTTCCCTGCTTTACCTTTTGATCAGCCACTGCACATCTGGGAAGCTGGAAGCCTCTGGTTCATGAGAATACATCAATTTCTGTTCTCGCTAGCGCTTTCATTTAATCCTCTAGGTTCAGTGAAATCATATGAACAGTCTCTTAATTTTGAGACACAATTTTTTTGGTATATTTTACAATCTTTTCCCTTCACCCAAAACGCAATTACAAAATATAAGGCATCTAGGGAAAAAAAAATAGAGTCTAGTACGTGAAACAACAGCAATTCAAGTCTGAGAGCTGACCCAATGGGAAGCTATTGAGAGCATGAGAGGAGTGTTATAGTTTAATGCTGTTACCATGTGCTGTATATAGCTGGAGGTCAAGTAAGAATTTACCCTATAAGGAGGATTATGGTACTTAGCTGATTAGTGCCTTGCTACAGTACTATTGCCTACAAACGTACATGCTGGTCAGGGCATTTCATTTGAACTATTTTTAAAATTGTGCAGTTCCAGTATTTCATGTTTTGTGATACTAGTTCCAGCATTTCCTTTGTGTTCTAGGTCTCAAATGTAAAGTTACGTAATATCTATTATTTTTAGTTTGTAAGAAGTCAAATTTTGACATAATTTTCAACCATTAGGGTAAAATAGCTGTGGCATCTACTACAGTCTGATGTGCTGAACATCCAGTAAAACTGAAAACACCTTTTCTTACACACCATTTTAATGAAAAAATGGAGTGAAAATCAATAGACTAATTATTTCCAGAACAGACATTTGAAATATGGTGAGAATGTGAAAATAATAAAAAGCAAATGTGTAAATGCCTCATTTGCATTAAATAAATTAAAACCACATTTTTCCAGTTTTCCACAGTGTCTTCTATCTTTTCAAACTAGCTTACAAATAATGTTTAATATAAAGCACCATACCTAAACCAAATCTGACTGTAATAAATTTAAGCCAGAATAAAGTAGCATGACATGGGAAAAATACAGACTTTGCAGCAACCTGGATTTTCTCTACATCAATAACAGTGATTTCAGACTCTAGAAAAGGCACTCTGACATCAGAGTTTTTTCCCTCAGCCATTACAGAGAATATATCGTAATGCACTTCATGTATTCATCATTTCATCTAATTTTGAATCTAATCTTTTTAAGTGTATCAGTTTCTTACTGCACGAATTGTTTAGCAGGTGCTTTTACCAGCAGATGAAAGTATCCCCGTTCTTCAAAGGAAACCTCTAAGTCTGACAAAGAGGAGAATTTTCTTTCAAAGAAATACTCCATTATTACTAAAATACATTAAAAATATAGCTACTTCAATAATGAACAAACTAAGAAAACATCAGCAACATGAACTGTCATTTGAAAATTGTTTCATCTATTAACGTCTC
The DNA here is from genome assembly GCA_036023395.1 of Myiotriccus ornatus. Classification (NCBI taxonomy): domain Eukaryota; kingdom Metazoa; phylum Chordata; class Aves; order Passeriformes; family Tyrannidae; genus Myiotriccus; species Myiotriccus ornatus. Next base: position 132,509,549 of record JAYRBT010000082.1, on the reverse strand, counting down.
TAGAGGTGTTTTGAACTACTGAATTCCTAAAACTGGAATTTTGCTAATGAATGTGAGTCAGTGTATCTTTTCTTTGTTTTTTCCCTCTTCATTGTGTCCACAATTACATGTGATATCATACAATGAACTTTAGTTTTAAAATATCTCTGTGATTCATATTTCCGTCTGGAAGAGATTAAATAGATCATACTAAGCTGTTTTGATGCCTTCACAAAAGAGCAAGCAGAAAATAACCACTGTGAAAACGTCCGGTTTCTTCAGTAATGGGACGTAAAGGCCCATTATTAAATCTTGTTAATTAAATCAGTGGTGTCTCATCAATGAATGATGGGCTATCTGCAGCAGCCTCTCCAAGACAAAGCTGTCAGGCTAAACGTGTTCATGCTAGGGAACATCAGCTGGGCCACTATGCAATGAGACAGGTGCATTCTATAACTCGTGGAAATTACCACAGCACAGCAAACTAAATTTTCTATTCAACTGTCATTCTCAACATGCTGGTGGTAAAGGTTAAATGTGTGCATTTTAAAGCAACACAGGTCTATCCAACATAGAAGCAGATCACAAGTTTATGAAAAAATTATTTGTATTTGCATAAAAAGCTATAGATCCTACAGTATGTATTGGTAAGACATGATTCTACAATGTTTTTCAAGCCAAAGAACTTTCTCCACAGCAGTTTAAGCAGTCAGCTCACAATCCACAGTCATTGAGTGAGCCCAAATATGCAGGATCAAATAGTTATGGCTGCCTAGACAGAACTCCTTCAGTTTAGATCCCAGACAGAAGATAGGGATGTCCACCGTGTCTGTGCTGCCTGGGCTTTCAGAGAGACTATCTGACAAACCTCCTGTTACTGTGTCTCTGATCACCTCTTAGAGATGTCTGCACCAGAAAGAGGCTCAGCAGGCAGCTTTCCAAATTTATGCTTCATGCTGTATTACTGCCTTAGCTGGATGCTTGTTTATTCTGCACTAGGTCTGCTCTTGAGTCTTGTGATGACTCTGTTCCACTACACCATTTAACTACCTACAGTAAAGTTACACTGCACCAGCACTAATTGTGAGAGGATAGTTCCTCCCAGTGCAAAATCCCTACAGTCCTCTAGAGACAAGTGCCAGCCTATGTTCACCGACTCTGCTTTGAAATAAAGAAAATGTCAAGGGGGAAATTTTTACACTACTGGAATAAATATGAGAAAAAAGTCAAACTTCTGAAGTCATTAGGAATAGCACACATTTCTGCAAACAGCAAACTTTACATGGAAAACATGTTCACAGCCAAGAGATTCAACATTTTGCCAGACATTCTGAAAACTCTTTGTCAAGAATCATCAAAGACACAGACTCAGAGGAAAAGGCTGGTCCAGCAAAATACTTGAGGATTTTGCAAGGTCGGTAAAGGGTGGAAATATGAAATTTATTCTAATTCAATTTACTAAAAAATTCCGTTTTCTCTCTTTCTGGACATTTTCAGGTCAGGACAACCTAACACTGGTAGGTCCATGTTATCTCACTGTCTGCAAGTTGTACTTTTTTAGTTCAAAAATTCCGGATTTTAAAAAGAGTCTTTCACGCATACAACAACCTGGACTCAACAATTCAGTTCCAGATTATCAAAGATAATGAATCTATTCAACACATAAAATGACATAATTAAAGATTGTAATAGAAACAGTGAGATGATTGGCATTTTATGTAAATTATGTATAACCAGAGGGACTACCACAGGAGCTTATAAATACTGCAAGAACCTGGACTGGGAACTCATTCAGGACTATTTGGATATAATCTTAAAAATCCAGGGGAGCTGCAGGCAAACACAGACATATGCATTTCAGTGAAGTGCACTAAAATGCTTTCATTAATTATTTTATTTGGAAGTTGTAGGTCTTGCAATCAGTATTGATTGCTAGTGGATATGCTGGGCAAAGGAGCTCATCAAGGAATGACAAATATGATACATTCTGAGTCTAAAGAAGTTGTACTCAAAAAGATAATGACATTTTGCTTATTAACAATTTGAAAAGAAAATAGAACTGTAAAACCGTAACGTTACAGTTTTACAAATACTGCCTACAGAAATCAAACGGGAAAAAAATCAGTGCTAGGATATATAGGCAGAAAATAAAGTGCAAACCAGGATATATCTAATCTAAGTTTCTGTCAATATATTGTCTGTAATAACAATTCTTGTGGGAAATTAGAAGGGAGTATTCTACATTGTACAGGAGCTGTAATTCAATGGATGTAAGTACAGGCAGGAAAAAACTGTGATACTCTGGTTTATTAGTTGCCTAAACACATGCTCAAAAATATTTCCAATTTCAAGATGTTTCTCATCATTCACCCTCACAGATTTTCAAATATAATTTTGTTAGTTTATTGACAAACTTTCTTCTGGCTTTATATGATTAGGAATGATTTGCCCCTTATTCTTCCTTCTTAGAGTGGATTTTGCCCCAAAGAGCCTTGTGTTCTGGACTGGGACAGCATTTCTTGCCCGAGGTGTTTGATACCTCATTGTCTGTGAACTCAAAGGAAAGGAAGGGTTTAACTGAGAACTTTGTGTTCTAATCAACCTTAGACTAGCAACAAGACAATAACAATTTATTCCTTACCTTATAAGAAAAGGAAGAAAAAAACCAACCAACCAACCAAACAAACAAAAACCACCAAAAAAAAGCACCAAAAAAATGTACTTTTGCTCTCAAAAAATAAGGCGGTGGCCAAGATTAGGAAGTCAAGATCACAAGGGCCTTATCATATATACTCAAAAATTCTTTAATTTTCAGTAAATCTCCTCAATAGAGTTTAACAAGTAAGAATACAATCCATCTTTCATTGTTTATGGCAACCTTGAAGGTGCCTGAAAATGTCTCTGGGACAATTATCTTATAAAACATTGGAACGATGGCAGGGGTAAAGTTAGGGTCAGTATGTTAGTGATAGGAATCCCTACAAAAATGCTCATACGAACAGCTTTCAAAAGCGAATAACCACAAGTGCTTTTAATGGAGACATGTGAAAAGCAGTTTTATAGCCTGATTCCATGACCAAGCTCAAGCACCAGCTTAAGAGGGGGTTTTTAATATATATTACTTCCAAAGATCAAGAGACAATTAATCCTCTGGACTTCTTTCTTAAGCTCACTGACTATTAAAGGGAGCTTCAACACAGACTTGATTTCCTTTCCTGATCCACTCTATTGTCAAGCTACCTGCAGTCTAACAACAATTCCACTAGTTTCAGTAGCACAGCAAAACATAAATACTCTGAATATTTTAACACAGAGGTTCATTTGTTCTGGCATCCAAAAAAACAAACATAGGTTTCTTCCAGTAACACAACCTGCACACCGATTTTATTGCAAAACTTTTTTTCTGCTTATGCATTTTTTAAACTTTCCAATTCTTTATATGTTCAGTAGCTGACTGGCGTAATGAAGGCAATAACACCAGGTAGCAAAAGAGCAAATAAATAGAAATACACCTTATATAGATGCTTCTCATATGTTAGTTAGTCTTCCTGAATCCACATATATTCCTGTTCTTTGCCATCAAAAACATCTTGTGATCACCGCAAAATCACAACATTATCAACACCAGGGATCCATTTATATTCCTGTACCACTTTTTAACAAGAGGGTTTCAGATGCAGTGCTGTGATTGTGTCCAAGTGCAAATCAGATCTCTTCCATTAGAAAATCTGCATGAGACCTTGCAATAAAGCATATTTTTAAAGAATTTATCTTCAGAGCCTTTTCCTGAGAGATCATACTATCTTTCTGGGTCATCTTTTATGACTTCTTCTGAGGATAGACAACAAAAAAAGCAGGAATTGGATTGAATGGTATCTCTTCATATGAACCGGACTTACGAAGGCTTTTCTCGAGTAATGATTCAAGATCAGCATGAGAGATAAAACTGAAGAACACTGATATCAGAATTGGATAATAAGCAAATATTAAGCTTCAAAACACCAATTTAAATTAGAAAACTCCCAGAATTTTTGGTTTGAGGTGACCCACACTATTTTCTTACAGTCAGTAGTACACTGAGGAATAACGGTACAATTACTCTACAATTATTAACAATTACTTTGACAGTTAAAATGATTTAACATGCTATCTTCACCATTCTTACACAAGACTATGTTGCAGATTGCAGAGTGGAAAATGCCTAGCCTTGAACACCAGTTCAGGTGAAATCACAACACATAAGCAAAGCCTCCACTGCCTCAACTGTATGAGGAAGTTTCGATGCTGACTGCCCGTGTTCTCTGGTATGGAATTCACGATGCATATAACAGCAATGCACAGGTACTCTGACTAGAAATAACACTTCATTCTTCTGGATTTGAGCAAGAAGTAAGTCCATGGCAAAGATAAAACCTTTATTTGGAATTCCAATGGATAATGCAAAGGAGGAGAGGGATTTAAGACTCAGTCTTCACAAAAATTTCAGACAAGTAGCTATGCAACGGATGGGCTACTGAGCATTCGGAACGTGACCACCTTCAGATTATTCCTCTATGCCCTCAGCATAACATGGAATGGAGAGACAGAAGAAAGAGGGAAAGATACATCTGCAGAACTTCAAAGAAAAGGCTGTGGGAAAAGAAATGGGAAGAGAAGCAAGAGAGCATGTGCAGCATAATTTGCACCTACTGTAAATGAGGTTCTCGTCAGTATATTAGGAGGCCTATTAGTGGTTCTGATATCAATAAATTTACTCCAGCAAGGAGTCTGAGATTCTCAAAAATGCCTAACACCTCAGTCCATATTTCATGGCTTTTCCCAAAACCATTACTTTAAGACAGATAATCTTCACCAGAAAAACTATTTTCCTCTTATTATTTTTATCTCAGTAGCAATGCTGCTGTAGGGGATTTAAAGCCTCTTTATAACTTTTCCTGAACACCCAGCAAAATAGCTCTCTGAAGTTCAGAAATCTATGTGAAAAACTGTTTAAATTAAATGTATCTTAAAATAATAAGCTCTGATCTCTTTTTTTCTGAGTAAATTGTAATATGGAAAAACATTAATAAGTTTGAACATTACTTTCAAATATTCAGTATAGAAAATTTAATGAAAAAGTGAATGGTTGAAACAAAAATCTGGTTTTAACAAAAATTCTTTTTAAGACTTTATTATGCTAAAGAGTAAAGACTACTCTAATAATACTAGCCATGTTCTGTAGTGTGACTGCAGAGCATGCGTTGCCTCATCTTTGAAGAATTAGTCACCCATTCCTTGAAAGGTGATATTCCTGTCACATGCTTTGTAGTGGTGGGTAATAACACAGAGTTATTCAGTCAGGAGCCAGTAAGTTTTAAAAATGAAAATCAGGAAATCAAGTCCACATACTGAGTCATATTCAGAGAATTCAAGAGAGATTTATAACTGATTTTTACAAAAGGAGAGCTGACAACAGGAAGTAATTATTCCGTGTATCACTGGATTTTTTTCATTTTAGATGACTTTACTAAAACTTTTCATTTGATCTTTGCTGTTGCTATGATAAAAATAAGAAAACAAATTAAAAGCATTGAGCCAAATGCAAAATGATGCATTTATAACAAAGCTTAATCTGACACTTATTATCTGTGATCATCTCCTCCTGATACGACTATTAACAATATTGTGGTATCCTCTAAAGAAATCCAGACCCTTAAATCTAAAAAAATAATCCATTAAAAAAAAAAATAAAAAAAAAAATAAAAAAAAATCTCATTGCTAAATGTTACACAAGATTTTCTAAGGAAAAGCAGAACGTCAGGGAAAAAAGTCTCTACATGGATAACTGCAGCCTTCACTTTATGTGGCTAAAATTAAGTATTGGTGGGAAGCTTGATTTTTAGATGGACCAAGATGTCCAAACATTACAATTTCATTGCAGTTCTAGGCATGATTAACAGATATTGCCAATTTTTAAAAGACATCCAGAGATCCATCACTGAGACGAAAGCTGGCTGAGACAACGGGCTATCATGCCATAAGTTTAATAAAGTTTCAAATCTTTTAACCAGCAGAGTGCTGACAATTCCATGAGACAGTTTCTCTGTAAGTCATTTTCAAGGCTTAAACAGCTAACATCAAAATGCTCGATAAGTGCATGTTTATGAACTCTCTGGCCCACTTTATATAGATCAAGATTTATACCCTTGTATAAATCATAATATTGCTGTTTTACCACATTCTGATCAGTAAAACAGATATTTCTGTTATGTTTTCATAACGAACATAAAACCAAGCAAGGCAAGTAAATGTCTTTAGAATTCAGATCTCTTGTCCCAAGTCCCAGATTACATTACTTCTGAAATAGAAAACAATTTACCAGTACCCGTAAAACACTTTTGAAATAAACGAAGGTAAAATTAAACATGCTATGCTGTTGTAGTTAAAAAGTGCAACTGTTTTTCTTCTCAGCATTTAATGAGGACACTGTGCAGGGCATAAAATGACTGCTGGATCAAAAATGTGAGAGAGAGAGAAGATGCTCCCTTATCTACTTTGGAATATTGCACCTACATTTGTCACATTTCCAAATATATTTATATGGAAATTTCTCAATTATCAAAATTCAGTATACCCCTGAACTATGATCCTCAGGCTTAGAAAGCCTTGGAAACTTTTACATATATTTTCTCTCTTAAAATCATACTTCAGTGAGTTCATTAATTGGAGCTTTTTACACATCACGTATTTTTAAATCCATAACATCCCTTGCTTCTAAGCCTATGAGGTTGGACCACCTTTTATTATTAGCTTAGAACAGAAAGTATACCAAGATACAAAAAATTATATTTTTCTAGTATTCAAAAAAATATTTTACAATAAATAATTATTTCATTAAAATTTCCAGCCTTCTAGCAGAGAGTATTTAACTATTTCTACCTTCTTTCCCCAATATTAATTATATAATGAAATAATTATATAAAGTAACCAGTTTGGTGCCAAAGTAGTTTTATATTCTACTAATGCTTTTTTTTAAAAAAAAAAAAACAATTAAAGGGTTGGGTTTTTTCTCAAAAAGGGACAGTTTTTAAAAATAACAGAAGTATTTAGTCAATATTCTCTAAAACTTCATACTTTTCATACTGGAGAGTACAAGCTGGGGCTGCACTGTACTTTCCAGTTGAAAGAACAGCAAAAGGAGACAACTGCACATTTATTCTGATATTCACTAGAAAAAGCTTTCAATCCCTGCTAAACAAAAACCATACATGTTCACTCTGAGGGACACTATCAAAATGTGAATACAAGATCCTTTCAGCAAATAATGACTCATGCATTTAGTCTTTGTTCATTTTCTCTTATAGCTCATATGAAATGCTAGAAAATAGTGGGTCACTGAATATACAAAATATAACTGCACACTAGTATCACAAAGACATGCTGCTTTGCAGCATCTTTTAATAATAGGACATGGTTAACTGTTTCAAAATATGCAATGCAGTCTACTGAATAAACCATAAAATGATATGCCTCAGTCTACATTTTGTGGTTGTGCTTCAGAAATGTAATTAACTGTTGAAGAAACAACAGAAGAATCTAATCAGGGATGGATTTCTCACAGAATTCAGTGTTCTGCACTGAGGTTTTCAGCAGAATTCTCAGAAAAAGCCAGTGATAATATACAGTAATACATAAGCAGCCTGCTCTTTGTTTATTTTCCAAACTCCAGGCAGCAAAAGAGAAAAAATATCTACAAAATGAAGGTACTGGGTCACTTATTCAGAAGCATTACATTCTAAGAACATTTAGGAAGACCACAGAATTTAAATCTTCAAAAGGAGACTGAATTCTTTCGAAAACTATTATCTTTACTCTTCCATGACCCACCAGATATTATGCAATAGCCTGAATATGTGAAAACACACTTAGTTCTTTCACCTGCATATGTAGTAAACATTTCATTTATCTACTTATTGTTTAGCCACTGCAGATCAGGGAGATACATAAAAGTTTCACAGGTAGAGGAGAACAGAGTTCTGGTAGTTTATTTTTAAGAGCAAAGACTAAAAAAAAATACACCAAAACATTCAAAAATTATTTTTACAGGTAGCTTTTGCAGTCATCGCTTTCTCACGTAAACCCTTCTGCTCATACATAGAGACTTAATCAGTTTGCCTTTTTGTAGGAATAATCATGAGGGGGGGAAAAAAAAAAAAGAGAGAATAATTACTTACCTTACAGTAATTGGAGTTCTGAGAGATGTATCGCTTTGATGCACAGACACCTCAGGCACTCAACATGTAATCTTAAGGCCATCAATATTTGTTGGGGCTGTACCTAACTGCTCGTACCCTACTCCCTACCAGGCTGGAAAAGGGCGGTGTGAGGTCCTGCAGCTCTCTTGCCACTGCAGAATCGGGAGCCCTCAGTGGTGAGGACGGAGGAAGCACCATTGCTCCACACGCACAGGATGCCTCCAGGAACCACAGGTATTGACATCCGCTTTCTTTTCCAAATGACAGGATCATCAGCAACTCATTTTTTGCTGACTCACAAACGGTAACCTGATATGCAGAATCTAGATGCTCCAAGTCCATCTAAAAATGACTCATACAATTCTGCCAAAATGAGCAGCATACCTATAAACCTTTATAAAGGAATAATATTCCATAAATGTTCATATTAACCCCCAGAGAGGAGCTTTTTAAGAAAACCTACAATCCAGTCCTAAACGTGAGGACTCAAGTTTAAAACTCAGGGTTTCATAAACCTTCATCATAAACGTGTTGAAATTATTAGTCCCAAATAAACCTGCTTTCTTCTCAAATTCACTACAAAAGTAAACCTGAACGTAAAAGTGATCCTGTAAAAGGGACATTGAATTTCAGTTTTGCTAGCAAAGAAAGAATTATTTTCTACACCGTTTTTCTTCTTGAGCCTTAAATGGCATTAATCCTGTTATCCCTATATGTTTAAAATCATTTAATTTCTATTTTACTGCCAAATAACGTCAAAAAATACACAGGAATTATATTTTTTTCTTTTACTCTGAGGTACCTATATAATGGTATTTAAATAGATTTAAGTAAATCACATTTACCTACCAAAAAGTGACTAAATACTGTATCTAAAATTATCAAGACTACATGAGGATAAAATTAATAGCAAGAGAAAATTCATGACTAAATAAATTTTTGCTTTGTTCAGTAGCAATGAAATCTGATCTGTAATACAATCAGTGTGTGTATGTGTATTTGAAATCTCCTATCTGCAACTCAGTATATATAGAAAAAATGAGAACTAGGAAACTAAATAACACAGGTACCCAAAACCATATCATTCTGCACCTAAAATAAAAATTAAATCTAGCATATTTTACCCTAGAATTAACAGATTCTACTCGATCTAGCATGCTACACTGTGATCTGTTTTTAAAGAAGCTGCTTTGCAAAGAAAATAAATTGTGTACTATCTCTCTACAATATGGGACAAGAATCATCGTTTTCAACAATACCCTAACGGGTGCACACTGATTTACAAGTGTTTCCAGAGTTAGATTTCCTGTGGACTTACACGGGGATATTCAAACACTCTGTAAGTTAGACTGGAGAATCTGCTCTCCCAAGGTTCCCTCTACAGTCAGTGGAGAGAGGCAGAAGATTCTAATGGGCAGTTCAGTACAGAAAACTAAATTTAGGTTCTCTGAATCATCCCCTAGAGAACCCATCTCTTTTCATGGACTATGAACACAGAGTCAAGGGAGATGAGCTTCAAACTAAAGTGAAAATTTTTTAACTTGTTGCAGTGTGTGAGGGGTGAATAAACTATCACAGTCCTCATGACTAAGTACTGGCATCTACATCTCTTTTGGGCAATGCTTTGTGAAAAAGTAGAAGAATCATTCATTTACATAGCTAGTTTCCAAAAATACTAAATGAAATCAAAACTTTTGCCTGATACTGAACATTACATGTTAAGATATCCAAACTAGCAATCATCATCATTGTCATTAAGACTCAATTGTAAAGCCAGGAGAAAAGCAGCCTAAAAACATTATCAATGTGCTTATCAATAGAACACCTGCCTTTTTTACATTAAAAAAATATTAAATTTTCATTAAAACAAATGGAACAACAAACCACTGACTCAAGGAACTGGGTGATCTCACCTCGTTGAAAAAAAACAGTGCTTTAGGTACTCGAGAGCAAGCTCCCTAAGAGATCAGTCAGTCCCTTAAACTCACCAGGAAGAAATGGCACTTAGAGAATCTAAGAAATTTTAGATGTCTGTCCTAGAAAGAAATTAGTTTTTTCCCCTAACACTGCTTAATTCTCTCCTTTTCCTCTTAAGGAAGACTAGACAGCTAACACACAGACTTCTACACTGCAGAATTTAAAGTCAAATGAAATGAAGCCAAAAGCACTATCTCAATTTAAAAAAAAAAAACAAAAAAAACAACACAAACAAAGGCAAAGGCAAACCAATCAGGCAGGTAAATAGGGAATATAGGAATAGGAAAGACATGCTCCAAGCTCTAACATAAGTGACAGAAAAGAAAGTTTTATTAGGATAAGAGTACAAGGAAAAAAAAAAACACCTTGTCCTTAACTTTAGGACTATTATGGTGTATTATGGTGTATTATATATATTATGGTGGGGTATGTGGGATGTAGCTTCTGCATCATGAATTGAGACCAATGGCATATCGATCTCAAACTAAACCAGTAACACTATCTGTAGTCATACCTGATCTGGATGTTGTTTAAGAATATGTCTATTTCTAAGACTCTGCCTATGATTATAAAACTTGTCATGACATGAAAAGTTAAAATATACTAAACAATACTAAAATAATTTGTTTAATAAACCCCCTGTGCATCTTGATCTATTTTTGATGGTGTTTTCACTAAGCAAAAAGAATTGCACAAACAACTTATTTACTACTAGGACAGAGAGCATTTCATAGACATAGGAAGGTTCAGGTTGGAAGTGATTTTAAAGATTATCTAGTTCCAACTCTACTGCCATGAACAGGGACATCTTCCACCACAGCAGGTTGCTAAGAGCTCCATCCAGCCTGGCCTTGAACACTTCCAAGGGTGGGGCATCCACAACTTCTCTGGGCAACCTGTGCCAGTGCCTCACCACCCTCATCATATATTTTTTTCCTTTTGTTCAATCTAAATCTACTCTCTTTCAGTTTAAAAAAACTGTTTTGTCACTACAGTGCCTGAAAAAAAGTCTTTCTCCATCTTTCTTATTAGCCCATTTATACACTGGAGGCCACAATCATGTCTGCTCTCTGAAGCCTTCTCTTCTTCATTCTTTGACATTTCTCTGAAATCTTTCAGGATTAATTAGAGTCTTAGAAAATCATAAAACCTCTTGTAGAACGAGAATTAAAGTTGAGAAAATAGAGTGTATTTTTACATCGCCTCATGCTGGGCCTTTGTGTGCTGTAAAGCCTAGAACTAACACACACTGCTTTCTGAGACGCAAAGGGTGCCTGCCCTGCACTGGGATCTACTCCATTATTCTGCAAAAAGTGAAGACTTAAGTCTTCAGGATAAAGATAAGTTTGACACCCATATTCCTTGCCTCTGTCTCGTTCTCTTCTTGCTGCCTAACTCACATGCTGTCTATCACCATCACATATCTGATAAAAAGGATGAGACCATCTGGCACGAATGTTCTTTCTCTCTCTGAAAAACTGAGAGCCAGGATGATGACATTGCCCTCCAAATGTCCAGAGTGAACTTTGAGACAAAAAGAGGATTGACTCAGACCTCAGCAAGCTTAAAGCATGATTTGAAAGCAAGGCCTTTTTCCTTGATAATGCCTCGGCTGGTTTTGGCTTATTTTCCAAAACAGTATCAAAGAATTTTTGCAAAATAACTCGGAGAGCTTTGAATTCATTTTAATAAGAGGCTTCATGGAATAATTTAAATGTCAGGAAACACTGAAGGACTAATAAAACAGCTGTTATAGGATTGATGTATCTTGAGTAAATGTTTTATATTTAAAATATATCTTTTTAGTTCGCATTAACAAGACTTCATGACTTCTGAGTTGGTAAATACTCTTTTACATCTTTTTATCAAATATTCATAAAATTTGACTGGAAAATTGCCCTAAGCCAAAAGATATTTTGTAAACTGGAAAGAAACTGAGTATTGATTAAATGTTCCTGGAGGGTTCTGATTTTTTAATTGATATTTATTACATTTACTTTGCATTATTCACTGAATTTTTCAGTTTCTAATCCTGAATTGTGAATATCTCAAGACTCTGCCTACAAATATAAGATTCCATTTAACTGTTTTTTTAACTGAGTCACAATTAGTATTCTGGATATGTTACAGAGCCTTAAATGACATAGAAAGTGAATCAGAGAATCATAGAATAGTTTGGGCTGGAAGAGACCTTGGAGATCATCTAGTTTCAACCCCTTGCAATGGCAGAGACACCTTCCACAAGACCTGGTTGCTCAAAGCCCCATCCAGCCTGACTTTGAACACCTTAACAGATAAAGCATCCACAAATTCTCTGCACAAGCTGTGCCAGTGCCTCACCACCCTCAACATAATTTTTCATTTCCTTTTATCCTACCCTAATTACCCTCTTTCAGTTTAGAACTATTGTCCCTCACTATTACTATGCTCCCTTGTAAAGAGTTCCTCTCCAACTTTATTGTAGTTCCCCCCTTAGGTACTGGAAGTTGCTACGAGTTTTCCCTGGAGCCTTCTCCTTTCTAAGCTAAAGAACACAAACTCTCCCGAGGGGACTGATCCTCCTCCTGGCCCTCCCCTGGAGCAGGTCTATGTGTCTCTTGTAATGAGGACCCCAGAGCTGGACACAGTTCTGCAGGTGGGGTCTCATGAGGGCAGAGTAGAAGGGCATGAACACCTCCCTTGACCGCCCTTCTTGTGATGCAGCCCAGAACAGGACTGGCTTTCAGGGCTGTGAATCCGCATTGCCTCGAATACTAGAAAAATGTGTATTTCTAAGGTGTATGGGTGCCTCATGAAAGAATCCAGATTACAGTGACAATTTATTGATACTAACTTAGATACAATTAAGTTAAGCCCATTACAACAAATTTTATGGGAAATTCAAAATTTTTGTTAAACACTTCTGCACACTGTTTTCTTAAACTGGCATGCCAAAGCAAAACAGAGGAATAAACTTTAAAAGTCAGTGGTTTTACTGTGAAATTTTCCTGCCAATATGTGTTTTGAAAGAGTTTGCTGAAGTACTATATTATTATCCCAAATACAACAGCCAGTCCAACAAAACAGATCCAGCCAATTTACAATACTGTAAATGCTGGCAAGCTTAAAAACTTTCTTAAGGGCTAATGAAATATAAATTATAATTTTTCTAAGAGACATTCAGGCACTGCTAATTACCGACTCACTTGAGTGGGCATCTTTTGCAGTCAGTCTTGAAAACCCTATTCCCTAAGAGGGTCTGAACTTGGATGTCTTCATTAAGATATTTTACAGAGTTTAAGCATTAATGTGAGCTGACAGACCAACTGGCTCGTCTTCACAAGGTCAAAATGCAGGGCTGTGTTACATAGTTACATAGTTACAGGGGGCAGGAGAGAATAAGGGACTCCTGTTTGAGGTAATTTCATTTCAATAGAATCTGTATTGCTGTGCTGCTGTCTGCACTTCCTAAGAGGTTCTCAGCTGGTGAGTCAAGAAAAGCATGTTTCCTAAACAAGCAGTGCTTAAATATACACTTGAAAGTCACACATGGTTATTAAGGAACCATTTTGGTATTACCACATGTAATTTTTGTTTACTGAGATTACACTCGATAACACTCACAGCTGTATCAAACATTAGCTATTGCCCCTTACCTAATTTGCTATATCTCCTCCTCAATAACATCTTCAGTCACCTTTTTTTCTTCTTTATTCAAGTTATTTAGTAAGAGGAGATATCTTGAAAATATACTAAGGAAAAACAAATCATTTGCAAATTCTGTGTGTCATGCAGCTAAGAGGAAAAACCAATTTTATTATCACCTGATGTACATCAAGCCAAATCACTTAGATCAAAGTTTTTAAATTTTTAAACTTACACACACTTTTCACCCTTCAATTGAATTGCAGCACTTTCTTCCCCAGTTTCCACACACTGCTATGCTAGGAAATTACAGTACTACTCTAGTTCCAAAAGGGCTTTCATTGAAACTTGCATTCTTACAAGTCCTCAGAATCCAAATTTAAATATTTGTTTAGATTTTGAAAGAGAAAATGGGAAGTTATGTAAGCAGCTAATTAGACACGCACCAGGTATAAGGATCAGAAGAGCAAACATTCAGAAAGCTGGGAAATGGCTTAGATAAACGTTCCTTTCCTCATCCTCAGTCAAAATACACCCCAATATTATTTGTCTGTACTCTTTCACAGTAAAAAAAAAAAAAAGAAAGATATTATGAGTCAAAGGTAATTCACATTTTTATGGGAACTAAAGCCAAAATGAAAATTAAAACTCCATAATAGTTCTTTTTTAATGCTAAAATCAGAATAGAGAACTGCAATTTTTAACCTTTGTCATAAAAAGCTGTGGAACCTAGAATAATATACATTTAAAGCCCATTAAAAAAAAAAAAAAAAGAGAGAGAGATAAAAACCACCTTGTGTCAAAATTAAATACAACTGTTGGAAGTAAAGCCTTTTATGATAACACTAAAAAGGAATAAGAATATTTTGAGATCATATTATTTCTTTAAAGGCAAATGAAGGCTCAGTTCCTAGTAACACTTGCACAACGTACAGTGGCCCATAAGTAATTTACTGGGAAGAGGGACGCGATTTCAAATTTCAATTGTGTTACACGAACATTCTGGTAATAGAATTCAATTTTGTTCAGAGAGAAAAGGATGTTTCAGTAAAGTACAGTCCAATTTAAATATAGGATATCCAGACTAGCTGGTCAAATAATCCGGGCACTCCAAATTTTGAAAAACCTGTAGTTACAGTACAAGGAAATCTGAAATATTTTGCATTCTGATCATTCTCAGCATTCTCAGTTGTGCTTTCACAGCTCACTGCAACCTTAGTCAGCTATTCATCTCAAAATAACATCAGCTTCAGCTAAAATTTTAGCATTTACATTTTGTTCTTTCAAGTTGCTAAGTGCATTAATTCACTGTAAAGCAATTTACAGAAGAAAAAAAAAAACAAACAGTAACTTGATTAAAATTCCTCTTTTTCTACCATTAAGGAATAAACCCTGCCTTTTTGGTACTGGAATATTATACCATTAGGCTATATTAGACTTTACTGCATTCTATATTCTGTTACATGAATATTTTAGTTTAACATACTTGTGCCTCACATAGAAAGCCTATTCAACTGTTCAGCTATTCAAAAATAATGTGAGGAAAATAAAATGTCTTAAAAAAGTATGCTTAATATCTTTTGCCATTCATAATGGAACTTGCCAAGGGAAAAACTAACAAATATGAGAAAAAAGATATAATTATAATTTTCTTTTTGAGCCATGTTTTCATATGTAGGAACATCCACATTCAAGCCAGAGGCTGCATAAATACCTTACCAAGCAGAAAACATGATGAACTAATTAATTTACAGTAGGATTTCATTTTAAAATTTACTTCCCAAAAACAATGCTTCATCAAGCAAGGTCTATGTTGCCACATTTACCTAAGAGGTATGAGGAGCCAGTCATTAGTCAAAGAAAAAAAAAAAACAAAAAACGAAAGAAGTAACAGGAGAAGGTAAGAGATACCTATTTTAGCTGTGTAAGCATTATATGTATAGCAGTTTGTGATGCAGCCTGGCAAATGAAGTAAAAAAAATACAATGGTTCACAAGGGATTTTCTCCTAAATGAAGCTTCAAACAAAAGCTCAAGCTGCCTATGGGAGCTAATTACACAGGCTTCAAAGACAGTTGGTGTAGGTGTTTAAGGGCACTGAAGGTAAAAATAGAAGTCTGAACGACTAGTAAAGTATCTCTAATCCAAACTATTTTAAAAGTAAAAAACCTCCTACATATTATCTATCTATCTATATATATCTATATTATATATATTATTATATATAATGTACAGATGCATAACTAATAAATTACTGCTAAGCACTACACATTTAAGATGGAAGTAAGGAAGAAGAGAGTAAAAGCAATCCTGTTTATAGTGTAATTTCACTAAAATAAATTGAAGTCCATTAATGTATGAGCAGACTAACATATTATCTGTGACCTTTGTTAAGGAATATCTTTCAGATATTCCCTTCACAATGATCCAATACCAATAACAAATAACAGAATTGAAAGCTATGGCCTAGCAGAACTCTTACAGAGAGCACAGAAAATGCAAAGTACAAGGTCCCCAGGATCTATGCTTTCACTTTGACTTAACTACTGTTTATATATTAACTATCTAATAAAAATCCAACATGCTGCTCAAGCATGCACTGCCTGAACAGAAGGAGCTATGACTGAGCACTTGTAGCACATCTACCCAAAGGGATGGTAAATTGTGTCTTTAGAAGTGGGAATGTGTGAGACAGGATATGGGACAGATGAGAACGGACAAAAAATTCTTCAGCTGTCAAAGGCAACGTGTCATCTAAACTGTATTCTGAGCAGGCTAATTGATGACTCACACATTCAAAGTTAGGCACACACTTCCTCATCTTCCTGCACACAGATAGTCACTTGCATTTTTAAAGCTCTATTTCATCATATTTGTTATAGAGGGTATTTTTCTAGGACTCATCATATTTTAGCCCTTTTTTTTTCAACTCCAGTATTAGTAACTACTCTCATTTAGCATCATTAGAGTATTTAATTCGCATAATATTAATTCTAGATAATTTAATAAAAGTATAGCATATTATCAGATTAAACAGATCCACGTGTTACTCACTTGTCTCCCATCCTGAACATAACCAGTCATCCTAAGCTACTCTGTGATGTCATTCCACCTCTTTTCAATAAATGCAATTGTACTAATGCCCAGATGATTGGAAATGAAGTAAAGCAACTTGAAAGGTTTCATTGAACTCTTCTGTAGAGAAGAGTAGGGCCATGTATAGATTTACTTCTTCCTTAATTTTTTTATTATTTCACTAGAAATTGAAGCTGGAAGTAGGAGATGGAATTTGTCAGGTTTATAAGCCAGAGTTTTGAGGAGTCATACTACATGTCCTAGCTCATTCACCTACATGTTTTTTATCAATTTTTTAAAGCTGTGCAAATCCAAGATATAGTAACTAGGCAAATTAGGCTGGAATTCTTTTGGATATTTGAAATTGCCTAACTAGTGAATAAAGTTGGAGAAAGGCAATAGTCTATAAGAGAATTAACAGGGTCTGATCTATCTCCTAGTGAAGCCAATGTAAGACTTTCTTGTGGTCTCAGTAAAAGTTAAATTAGGATATCAAAGTAGATAAAGGCAGTTGAGTGCATAGAGTAGTAAACACTATGGATCTCCAAAAAGCACTTATGTTACCAGGGACTAAATATCTGGGGATCACATTTGAAGGAAGAAGGAAACACTTTAAAAACAAGGAAAACTCTGTGCATCTCTACCTTTCTCTCTCCTTCCATCACATTGCACATGGGTTTTATACCATCCTTAGAGCCAGTGTTTGTAGGGTAGGGAGAAGGTTACCAGATAGACTCAATACTCAAGAAAAAGGGTCCTTAAAAGCAACAGAAAAGTCAAGTAAGCAGAATCAGAGAAAAATTGTGCCTTTCTGATCAAACTATGCATCAGCTACCTTACGACAAATTAATCCACCACGTGAACCTGGGAGGTTTGGATGGGTAATAATGGCTGTAGAATTGCAAAAATACATACCCGACTTCCAAGTTTCCTATTTCTCCTTCTTGAGAACAATACGTGCGCCGATAATATTCAGTTTATTTATAGATGACTTCTAAACAGACTTAAATACTGACATGAAGTTTTCATGGTTATTTAGAATACAATGAAAACTGACTGCTAAGAATTGCTATAGAGATCTTACAATAATGCTTGGATAATAAACTGGCTGATAACTTGAAAAAAAAATAATAAAATAAAAGGGAAAAATAAACCTTAGTAAACTTAACTTATAAATGGCCATAAATAAGCTATTTTCTACTCAAAAGCCTGAGACATCATGGCTACTTTTCTGAAATATCAGCTTAGTGGTCAATAGTGGTCAAAAGCATAGATCAATGCTTTGAAATGTTGAAAAGAAACAGTGTAGGTTGATGGAAGAAGATGTTAGTTCACAAAATCATGCATAAAAAGGAAAAGATAAACAGGAAACACAACATCTCACAAAACTGAATATGTGTGATGAAGCTGTCCAATTACAGATTTTAAAACAAGCAAAAACGAAACACTTTTTTCCATGAAGGACATAATTCACATGTTACAGTAGTAGTCTGTGCATGCTAAACCACTAAAGGATCAAGGAATTTACTTAGAAATGGGAGAACGGGTATACCAGAGACAAGCCATCTGTAACATGCCTCCAAAATTCCCTGAATTTCTTTCTTGGCAGCTAAGCTGTTCCACACTTTTACTGCTGTTCACATTCTCCCTAAAGCTCTGCTGCTCATCGCTGTCAGAGACAGGACACTGAAGTACTCCAGTCTCTGATCTGTCTGGCCTTGCTTACATAATGAAAAAGTCAGTAGTGAAAGAAAAGAAAATACAAGGATGGTTCTCCAAAAGGCAGGAGGAACCAGACTTTTACCTTACCATTATACATCATAGTCCTATACCATTAGACAAGGTACACTCTTATAAGTGGAACTATACAGCCAAAAGAGTTGTTGTATATTTTCCAAATAATATGTTTGCTTTCCAATGGGATATCTAATTTTTTTTTATTCATTAAAGTATCAGATGGTGAGTTCTGTGCAGCTGACCATGTTTTACCCTCTATTCACTGATAGATTCATTGCTTCTTACAAACATACATGCAAGTTAAGTATTACCTTAATGATCTACATACTAAGCAGAAAAAAAAGGGATCTCAGCTCTCTCATTTAAAAGGAAAATAGATAATTTTTTAATAAGTTTCTAGTCCTCTCAGTTACAGAGAATCCTGAATAGCAAAGATACTAAAATGAAGATCTGTAATATCCATCCTTGGGAAAAGAAGTAAAAAAAAATTCCAAACCTGTGATTTTACAACCAGCCTGAACTGAACTTTTGAACTTCAGTTTTTGTTTGTCTTACTCATAGCAGTTGGCTGCACAAGTGCTGTTTTATAAAGTTATATAGTATATAGCAGAAACTAAACACAGAAATCTGCAGTCCAGAACCATTTATGTTTATCAGCTGAATTTGAGGGTTTCCAGACATTAAAAATCCAATGCAATAACAGAAACAGGGAATTTTAATATTAAAAATTGTAATCTTACTTAAATGCAAACCCTTTTGCTACAAAATATGTGGTCCTTGACTGAAGCCGTTAGAGGAGGCAAGGGAGACATTTCTAAATCAAGTTCAGGATACACGCAGTGGCCAATCACAACACTGTGATACAAAGTACAATACAAAGGTGCCAAACAGTGAAAAAGACAATTGGGGTTCTAGGACTAATCAAAAAGTTACTTTTGGCAACAGAAAGAAATATTAGTAACATTATATGAGGCACTGTAAGACTAAATCATAACAAAAACCTGGAATGACTAAGAAAATGGAGATTTTCATTAAAAAGTATTACTAAAACAGTTTGGCTTCTCTAGCTATGCAAAATGAAAGTCAAGAGGGAATATTAGGATGCTATGTAATTAGGTATAAACACAGAGAGAAAGAAACGACTTAAACTACAGGATAATGCTGTAGCAAGATGAAATAGATACAAGTCATGAATAAACTAAAACTGAAAACTGAAATGTTACCTAATCATCTGCAAAGTAATTTTCTATGACTGTGTTCCAAACGGTAGCAGAAGCATGAAACCTGCATTGTTTTACAACAGAAACAGCACTTTTAAACAAGGTGTCATCTGCCCAATGTATAGAAATATAAACTTGAGACACGAGCACATAGAATTCTGTTTAATTAACACACATAAGGAAATGTTGAAAAACAAGGCCTAGATCCTGTTTGCTCTACCATCTTATTTAACCAGTCCTGTGCTTTGTGACTTTCAGTGATCACATGTACATTCTTGTTTTCCAGAAGCATGATTTGATTTTAGTTTTGCTAGACTTTAGTTTTCACTGATGTGTGAGAATTTGGCTCTATCTAGCAACAGATTTTTGAGAGGAGGACAAGCATCCTCCAGATGGTATGAAAGAAATCTCAGCTGTCTTATTGTTGCATCTTACTTATCTTTTCACGGATAGCCTAACTGATGTAATTGAGGTCAAGAATGAATTTTAGGTATGTCAGATTGCCAGGGACTTATTTGCTCTTTCTCTGGAGTATAAAGTCTGGTCCACTTTTTTAGGTCACTTGTCATTCTTATCTATGAGTGTTTTATAAAATATATTATATTGGTAAAGTTCTTGGTAATTTCTTTTCTTTCCCTGAGATCTCACACTATGGGTCTCATATTTTTAAGTGTAAGAAGAAGAGAAACCACAAACAAACAGACAAAACCACAGTGCTTTGTAGCACGCAATTATTTTGTAAACCTTTGAACAGTATCAACTGCATCCCAAGGTAAGGGATTGGACTCAATTACAGTACCTTTCATCCTATGCTCTATTTGAGGATATATGATCTCCTTAGAGAAATTTTTTACATTTCTGAAGGGAAGGCACTAATTAGCAGCACAACCCAGCTAAGAAGAGCCAAAGGATTTTCATCTGAACAAAGACTGTAATACTAAGTCAGAGTAAGCCTATTTAATAAATGGGTGAATTCAGCTACAAAGAATTCTTCTCTATGCTGCAAC
Organism: Myiotriccus ornatus; assembly: GCA_036023395.1. Lineage (NCBI taxonomy): Eukaryota > Metazoa > Chordata > Aves > Passeriformes > Tyrannidae > Myiotriccus > Myiotriccus ornatus. Next base: position 132,488,697 of record JAYRBT010000082.1, on the reverse strand, counting down.
ATCGAATGTGTCTCAAAGAAATGTGACCATAGCCCTGCCTGACTGAACTTTTTATATGGTAAGAATTTATGTGTTCTAGTAAGTTTTATTGCATGATCTCATTCATTCGGAAAACTTTAAATGGAATCACCTTTGCACTTTTCCCCATAGGGTATAAACATTTCATTTTGGTTTATAAAGGTCTTTCTTCTCTCTCTCTCTCAAAAAGGGATTCTTTTTCACATTAAGGGCATGCAAAGGTTGGTGATTTGTTGCTTTGTTGGCTTTTTTCCTGAGTAGACAGGAGCCTAAAGGAAAAGGAGAGAAAGAAAAATAGGCTGTTTGACTTGAAAGTGTGCAAATACTAGGGAAGTAAGAAAGTGACCTGAGGGACACTTCATCCGTATATCCTGTAGCGATGTCATGTAGTAAAACACTAGGAGCTCCAGTCTTGCAAAATATCTGCCAGATATTATTATAGCTATAAGAAGGCAGCTTTAAGTAATAATTGTGCAAAACAAAAAAGTTTTGGAGAAAAAAAAAGATGCTTGCCTTCGCATTTTAAACCTCTGAGTTTAATTTCAAATAAGGGGCTGGTTTTCTCACTAGTAGAGAAGTTTAGGCAAGGTATTTTGAAAGTCTCTAAACTGTCAGACAAGGTTGTCCAAACTGTTAGCAAAGAAAACTAGCAAATAAAACTGTAACCACATCTATTCCCATCCTTGTTTTAATGGCCACCCAGCCCAAAGAGCAAGACAAACAGACATGTCCACAGAGAGAGCAATAAATGAGATAGGTTTGGTCTTTGATTATTTCTGTTGATAGGATATAATGAAAACTTAAAAAAAAAAATCTGTGAGAAATAGATACACTACTGGATGCCATACTGCCTTCTAAAGTCAAGATGCAAGCTACAATTATTGCCTGATGGGCTTCTGCTGTTGGTAATGACATGTATCAGAATTAATGACACTGTCACACAACACTTCGCAGGTTCCATATGATTGCAGAACACGAAGAACTAATGACCAATTTCAAAGACATTATTGATCACCTTTTGGAAGTGAGCATTGGCCTAGGTATGGATCTAAAAAGACTCATTTCTTCATACAATTCATGTTGCTAAATGGAGGTCAGATAATTCACTTTACTAAATGACTTTCCTTTAGTTCCTTTACCTATCTTCTGTTTTCAGAACTTTTAGTGAAATTATCTCAAATGTTTTAATATAAAAAAACCAAAAGACAGACAACAAGCTTGCTACAATTTCCAAGTCAGCCATGAGAATCATCATGCACATTCTTTGTGTCATATGCCAGGGTATCAATCAGCTGTACCATTTTCAGGGATGGTTGCTGATTTTCAGCCTATCTACAAAGCATTCAGTCACACTAGCTAAATAAATGACAAATTCATTAAGACTATCACCTATAGAGCAACAAAATAAAACCTTTTTAATCATTAGAATGACATTAGAAACTAGGAAACATTAGAATAAGCATATATGGCACATCGACTGGACACGTCAAGCTACTGATGTCAAAATGTCCCTAGAATTTTTTAGAAAGCTGTCAATAGTGAGAAGAAAAATACTACATCATCAGAAGATAGATATCATCCTGTGCGGATGATGAAGAACTTTGTATATGTTACATTATTGACAGTCAACTGCAAGCCTATAATGTATATATGACGAGTTTTAAAGTAATCTGTGCCCCAAAGCTGAAAACAACTCCTAATCAGGAGCCAAAACTAATGAGGGGAAAAAATGTGAATTGAAAAGTGGAAACACTGATCAAGTACTCTTCAGAACATTTTAGCAGCTATCCTTTACTTGAGCGTTAAGTGAATGTAGCTACACCAACGTAACAAGTGGAAAAGAGGGGAAGCTGAGAATAATTAACGTAAAGCTAGAAGTTAACAAAAATCTAGCCATGGAACCAGAAACATATAAGGAAAATCCTTTGTTAGATGAGATTAGAACAAAAAATTTATGAGGCATTTCTGCAAGTATATTAAGGGCACAGGAATTCTAACAGGTATATGAGTCTTCTTATGAAATAGAAAATTTTTCATTGACAGACAGAAACAATAAGTATCACTCTCCTGTGGTTTGGAAGTCAGATGATATATTGATATTAGGTGGTGATCATCACAATATTTCCCATTCCATCAGTAGCCAAGGAAATCTCTAATGTTAGTAATGATTGGCTTACATTTTTATATAATAAAGAGTTTATAAGTTTGTATCCAGTTGGCTTCGAAAGGGCTATACCAAGAGCAAGGTGATGTGTTAACAGTGATTTTCCAGACCCTGAAGCACTGGGGGTGTTCTGCCAATAGTTATTTACACATTGACATTTACATATCTCCCAAGTAAGCATGAACTTGTCAGGATGACGCTAACTGAATGACTAAAGGGATGAAGAACTTCAAAAATCACGTTGCAGCACAGCTAAATGCAAGTCTTAACAGCTAGGAAAAACAGGCAAGTCATACATATTAAAGCCATGAGTCCATTTTGCCTCATCATTTATGAGACAAACTGATAAGCATACAGACAAATTGATGAGAATCTTTATAAATATTTTGGTAAGGGCCATAGAAAAAAGCTACCTGTGGCTGGAGCGGCAAAACAGCAATACACCATCTGGGTGAGCTTCTTAAAATGCACAGAAAACATATCTACTACTAAAATTGAACATAAGGCATGTAATGCATACAGTGCAGAATATACAGTTGTACATATTTAAGTAATACACAAGATTTAAAACTATATTCTCAGGTAAGATAGCTAAGCCTTCAAGGCTTGTTTTAAAGCAAAATTAATGATAAAATCATTCAAACTTGAAATGTTTGCTATGGAAAATTTGCTTGAATTAAAATATTTATTCTTGATTGTTTGCAGCTACAAAAGACATTACTAATGGATGTCAATACAGTAATCTGGTTCACTGGGGAAAAAATGAATGTCATACAAAACAAATGTCAGAAGAAGAAATGAAATAGCATTATTGTGTATAATATTTTATTAACAAGATGAATTGTTGAAACTAATTCAGAAAGTTTACTTCAAAACTGAAATAATGTTCACCTACCTGTGCACAATTAATGTTGTTGCTTTTTTCATGGTTTTGTTGATAAACAAATGCCAGTTCAATATAGATAAAACAACACAAGAAATAAACACAAGAAGTAAAGACCATTTCAGACGATGAGAATATCGGGGAGTGGGGTATAAAATTACCCTGCTGACTGATATATTCACAGCTTTGACCTGCTGTGTGTCTATAAGCAGATTGTATTACTGTTATGTTCATTTATACTCTCTTCCTATATAACAATTTTATCTCCACTCAAACACTTACTTCCTTATGTTTAGTACAACCTCCTTTATCTCCCTTTGTCACAAATCTCTGAGGATATAGATTTTTTTGTATATTTATATCCTCTACTTTGCCTTTAGTTAGTTCATAAATTAAATTGCAAAGGAATTATTCTTATCAACACATCTGCTCTCTCAGATTACAAAGACCGAAAGATTTCTTACATCAGGACCATAAATTGCTTTTGAGTTGAAAAATAGTCTTCTGAAAAACATTCAATTGTGATTTAGAGTATTTTGATTTCAAGTCACCCAATCCTGGAATAAACCTTCCATCCTCTTCAAGTCTGAGATGCTGTTTTCCTTGCAGCTAATGGATCTTGTTGCACCCAAGAAAACTTGTCAGGGAGCAGGCACCTATCAACCAAGTGAACATTTCACCTTATTTAAATATGCTGGATCTTAAACTTTAAGGCAGGTTTTCTAGACTTTGAACTCCCCTGTAAAGCCTTCTTAAATTCTTCCCAGGAGGAAAAATCCCTTTGAAAGACCTGAATCTAAAATTGGCTACAGTTAATGATCTTACTAATATTTTTCACACTTATCTCCCACATAGGTGAATCTGGTCATACTTGATTTATGTTCACACCTCCCTGAATGACAGAATTTTGTCTAAATGAAAAAAAAAAGTCATGAAACAGAAGCCTAAAGTCAGCAAAAACAAAAAAGGTACTGTCTTGTCAAGCCATTACCTATTGTCAAACTCACTGCTCCTTTATTAGTCTTCTACTCAACTAATTGCCCTAGAATTTTATCCCTATCATGAGTGAACTTTGGAATTGCAACACTCCCATGAGCAGTTCCTGAAATGTTAGTAATCCATTCAATTTTTCAGACACTCATGTTCTTGCTCCAAAGCATACCTCACCTCCAGTCTTGCTTGAGTCTTCTCAGTTCTCTTTTCTCACACATAAGATTTAATTACAATAACCATAATGATGATAATAAGTCACACTCTGCTGAGAAGATGACAGATTTTTTGCACTTCACTTATGATATCCACAGAGACACTTCTTCCTAAACCAAAACCACAAGAAAGAGCCAACTGATTCTTCCTTGCCTCTTTCACCCCCTTTTATTACATCCATCACGTTGACTATACCGACTGCAGTGTTCTGAAGACAGCTGGACACCATTAAACCAATTCCACAGTATATTGTGTTGGAAGAAGATGTGCTTTATTACTCTCCTCTACAACCTGTGATTATTTCTGTCAGGATTTGAGCATCTTTGTGAGTGACAAAGCAATAATAAAATATTTTTCTTCAAAACAGAGAGTTGCATGGAAATTTTTCACTTTACTTATGTTTACAATTAAATGTTCTCAGAGTGTTTTAAACAATAATCAAGATACAGTTTTTTTCTAATCTAGAAACTAAGCTTCTAAATGCAAATAGAGAACATCGATTCTTTTAAATGAAAGGAGAAAAAAAACAGGTGCAACTGCCTTTCCCACCTTCTAATAAACAATACCATAAAATCAGAAAATAGGAGCTGACTATGTTAAGGGTGAAGAGTCAAAGATGAGAATACAAGCTAATCTTGCTTCCTTGCAAGAACTTAGGTATGCGAACAAGGACAATTACTTCCTAAGTAAGTAGTCCATGCCATGGGATATAAAATACAAAGTTAATCATTAAGCATTCTTATATAGCAAATTAGAAGATTTAGGAATGAGAGACTTCGACTCATTATAGTTCTAAGCAGTATATGGGATACCTAAGTCAACAAATAGATGATCCTCCTCCAGGACTCCATCAAATTCCTGGCCATATCACCAGCAGAGAAAATTCCCCGGAGGTTTTGGCATTTTTGGTATGCATTCTCGTTCCCTCATCTCCTGCTTCCGCTGATTCAATGGCATCTCTGACTGGGGCATCCCCCACCTTCCAGGTGCCTCCAGGAAGGAGTGACCACTACCTGGAGTGCTCTGCTGGTGTCTCTGTGATCAGCTTTGAGCCTCTGACTGTGGTCACCTTCCAGGCTGTTCGTATGCTTTTGCTAACAGAGGAACAAAAGATCCCAGGTTGCAGCTGTGTATTCTCATAATTAAGCTGTTAGGAGCATTTTATAAGTGTTTCTGAGGGAGCACATCCTCGGTCAGTGTGCCTTGTGCTGGTTTTGGGTCTCTCTGAGTGTTCTCTTGTCTCTGAGCACACCTACTGCCCCAGAGTTCTTCACCCAGGAACCTCATACAGTACTACAAGATTTTTAGGTGATAAGAAGTTCCAGAACTAGCAGCAATTTCCCAGAAGTGCAAGCAGTATGCAAATTGAGTCATAAAAATGTAGGTGTCTGTGATTTATCAGCTACCTACGTACTTATCCACAGATTTCTACAACCTGTTTAATTTACAAGATGCACACAGATTTATTTTTCAAAATGTAAGTCAAATATTAAAAAGGGCAATTCTTTTTTAGGACAGTCATAAATTTGTGTTAATTATTAAATATATTTTTAAATATATGTGTGTGTCTATGTATACATATTCTGAAAAATATCCTTGATGTTTTTACCATAATTTATAGTCTAACAATGCATCTCTGGATGACTGAACAGAAAACTTATCCAGAACCAGACAGTCTGACATTGCAGTTGGATATGTGTCCTGAAGCATTTGTTGAAGTATGCTTTTTACTTGAGTGAATTAATTGTGATTGTCTCTGTACAGTATTTCAGAGCTATTCAATTAAATTTATGTCGCTTCTACTTTACAAAAAAAAAAAAAAGAAAAAGAAATTTCTGGAGACTGTAGCATAAGAAATGAAAACAGAAATAAACAGATAATGATAAATCTAATTTTAATTTTAAACACTTATATTACATTTTTCTCCTGTGGCTATTCTTTAAGCACAATCAGAATCAATGCAACCATCTTATTAGACAAATAAATCTGACAAGCATTGCTCATTATTTTTAATGAATTAGTATTAAAATTTTTTCTTTCAGTGCACAGATTAAATTAATATTCTGGAAAATGTGGCTATGTTTTGTGCTGATTCTTTTTCGTTTCAGTGGTTTGGTTGCAACAGCTGCTGTTGAGAGCTATAAGGGAAGCAAAGGTAGGCAGTACTGTAGCTATCATTAGGCTGTCATGGATGTAAAATACACTAAAGTGAAATTCAGATAAGCTGAAATAGATTATTTTTAATGTACCCTCTTTGGGAATATGATGATTTTTTATGAGTCCGCAATATTTTCTGAGAATTTTTTGTGTAAGATTATATTCAAAGTTTTCAGTTTAGAAATCGATCTCTGCAAAGTACAGGAATTTAAATGGTGTTAAACAGTGAAGGTGTTTGAAAAAATAACTCTGAGAACAGCATATTGATATGAAGTATTGTTGGAAATAAGCTGCTTCTATGGCAAATGATACAGTACAGAGCGCACTTTTTGCAAACCACATTAAATTATTTTTGCAGTGAATCATCTGACAAATTTGCTTTCTGAAAAGTTCCACTGCTGTCAAAGCACCCAAGGATAAGCAAATGTTGCTGCAGGTTTGGACCCCCCATTAAAAGAGGGTTCAAAGATTTCTTTGTATTTCAATGGATTTATCAGAGTAGCCTCGATCAGCATTATACCTCTTGCAGACTCAGGCTGTGGTGATATGAATTTCATTAATCTTATATTACGTATTTCATTTAACTTCTATATAATAAAATTTTTATGTTTATTCTGTAAGAAGCACTGCTGCTCCTCTCAACAACTATAGTAGCTAAAGAATAAGATTTTTTTTTAATAGACATTACATATCAGCTACTAAGGAAAAGGATAGGATTTCTCTATAACACTATTTGAGACATGATTTCTTTCCTATATATGAATCTCAGACTCTAAGTAGAACGAACTGTCTTTCCCTAAGGAAAAATAAAGAAATTATTAATGTTATAAAAAGTTATTCTTTAGCAACTTCTCTTTTCTTTAGAATTTATATCATCATTAAATATTTCTATACATTACAGTGTCAAAATAACCACTCAAAATCCCTGTAACAAGAATACACCGACCTCATTTAGACAACTGATTCAAAATCTTGGTGCATCTAACAGTCATATTCACATGAGGTAATTAATATTTGTCTCACACTCCTTTTCTCAGAATACTCTGAGTTTCATTATAATTACCATTAACTGGTTAATTATCTTCAGCATGTAAAGTGCTGGGCAGCAATGCGAGCCAGGAGCATGAAGTGGGGATCCAGGCAGCAAGGAAATTTTCAGGGAATAACAATTGCATCCTTTGCACTCACATCCCTCTGTAAATGCTAGCTCCCCAAAACAGTGAGGCTATTACTACCTCACCACTTCTGGTCAGAAATACACTTAAATTAATGTAGCTGCATAAAACACGTCAGGTGGTTCTGCTCTAAAATATTGATGTCTCTCCACTGATTTCACAGGAGGCCTATAGTGCTTCCAATCAGCATGTGAAGTCAGATAAGCCAAAAGTCTTATTTCCTTCTTGGTGTCTGATACCAGACTCCTAAGTGAAGTGTTAGCTTTTGAAATATTCCTTCTATAAACTGAACTTTCAATATAAGCTCCGTTTCATGTGTTAGTAAATATGCTGTCTGACTCATAAAGTTTACATAACTGAAAATTATTTCAGCAATGCAAAGGGTAAAACTTTCCTGCTGAAAACTTAGAAACTCCAGGTAAGTGCAGCAAGCATTAAGAATGGCTTCAGAACCTATACACTCTACCCCTGGATTTTTTTGCTATTTCTTTATATAGATATTTGATTTCTGAATTAAGTTGTGTAAAGAAAGACAATATATAATTGAAATTTAAGCAAACACAGCTTCTGATAATGTTTTAACTACAAACTTCTCACAGGATCAGGTGACGGTTGCCTCTTTGAAAGAAAGGACATTGGATTGGTGCTAGGTCAAATTAATTTTTAACCTCATGGGAAGAAACACATATTTCATCCCCAATATTATTCCTTAAAGAATCCCGTAATCAAATAATTTACTCTATAAGATCTTGTGTTAAAGGTGATATACAAACACAGCCTACACATTTTTCTGAAAACAAGGTCTTTCTTGTCAAAGGGATAATTTAGATAAAGTACAAATAAAATTGATTAATTTTAGTTTCAGTTCTTTGACTTGCCTTCCATTGGACTGATAGACACCAGAACTAGCAAAACATACTAGAAGTGATGCTCACATGATACAGAAAACAACAGAAATAGTAGTAGCAGTATTTGCTCTATTAATAATGTGATTTAATTCATGAGTTTTAATTAGGCATTCATGTATTGTAAACAATAATTCCTAGTTGATCCTAAAGAAATATAAACTTCTCAAGATAGTACTTAAATCTCAGTTGTTAGTACACTGTACTGTAATGCAAGACAGTGACAATAATCAAAAATGCCTCCCTTTTCTAAATTCACCTGAAAGTGAACGGCAGAAATAGAACACAGCTGGAGATGGAAAACTTTAGATCATCTAGTTTCCATGACAATGAAGGATCTTTCCCCACAGTACATTTTCTAAAGTTTTCTCAATCTAATTTCAGAATTTTTTATTTTTTTAAAGGCTTATACCATTTCCTATGGGATTTGTTCTATAGTGTGGTAGCTTAAGAAATTTGCACGGGCATTCAGTTGAAGCCACTCCCTACACCACACTTCACAGTTGTTTTTTTTCTTTAAATCTCAAAAAAATCGTTTTTCTTCTTGCTGTTTCAGTAATCAATACATATATATGCTGCTAATCCGTCTCCTTTCAGTGGTAACTAACCAAGCTGGACATATTTCCAGATATGCTAAAACTGTATGTCCAGAATTATGCACAGTTATCCAAGTATCAACACCTCAGAGATGTGCAGCATGTTCCCTCTTGTATTTAACAGTTAGAAATACTGCACAAAGCCTAAGACAGTCTTCAAAACCTTTCATTTAGCTGATAACCTGCCAGTCATGGTCAGCCCCAAAAGGCACCTGTGGGCTTTATGTGGAAAACATTAGGTTTCCATGCTACAAATTATGTTTGTCTAAAGTTCACTGCTATTTTCTAAAAGTCTATATTATCTCAAGCTGAGTGACATACAACAAACACACGTTAATCACTAAGAGCTCAAATATAAAGCTCCTTTTTCCAGCTAGTTCAATAGGAGCCAAAATTCTTATCAACATGTAGAAAGATGGTTTACGGAAGAATATATGGATGCTTGGGAGGAATACTGAGGGATTTTGTGGCAAAATACATACCTACTTCATTGCATTAGGTTTACTGAGGACAGCAACATTTAGGCCACATTGGTTGGGGCACTGAGTAACCTGGTCTAGTGGCAGGAACAAGGTGATCTTTGAGGCCCCTTCCAACCCAAGCCATTCTATCATTGTATAACAATAGATATTGAGTCCCCTTTTAACAAATAAATAATTTCTGAATATATAACTTAAAATAATTAAACCACCAGAGTGAAAAAACCCTCAAACGACTAATCAAGGTCCGTAACAATTAATGGAGAACAACATTAGGCAGTTGTGATCTTTTTTAGTTAGATCATACATAGCTATATGGATCATATAGCTACAAAGAAACTGGAAAAAGTTATACAAGTATCTTATTCCTTGTATAAGGAGTAAGGTACTTGTATAACTTCTTCCAGTTTTCCAGTTTTCAGTAAGGTACTTGCATAACTTTTTCCAGTTTGTACAGAGTTTTTAAAAAAATAAGACCCAGTATGTAAAAGATTACTTTACAGAATTAGAGATGCTTTAGATTAGACAAATCTAACTTTCTCAAGAGAATGTTAGGAATACCTGAGATTCTTCTCCTTCATACAAGCAAAAAAGTTAAATTTTCTCCCTCAAAAGAAAAAAAAATTGCAGTAACTATAAAACCATAATTAAACCATGATAATATATGGATAGTGAATAAATGTACTGTGATTACTGGTTAAATATTCAAACTGTCTTATTTATTATACATGATTATATACCACAGATAAAATGCAGCAGCCCAGCAGCAGAAAGTACAGCTAATCAGCACAAAGTATATCACACACAGAAAATATAATCATGTGAAATGGAGCCTATGCTTTCACCGCAGAATTGATACAGACTTCTGCTGTGATACTGACAACATCCTCCTGCACAGCAGCTCTCAGAAACCTCTTTTTCCAGTTCAGTAATGCTTCTAAATTGGCCTCCTGAAATGTTTTGAGTCCAGGCAGAGTCCAGGTCTATGGACAAAGGTCCCTACTATGACTGTTTCTTTTTTATATAGACATATATAGGTATATAAACACGAAATCAGTTTCATACTTGCATATTGCAATCGTTATAAAGTGCATTCAAATTAACCATTGTAGCATTTATTCAGCATATCCAGTTCAGTCTTTCCTAAACATGCTCTAAAAATACACTGCATAGAAGTAATTAAGTACAAAGTCTGTCCAAATAACAGAAAACAAAATTTTCTTTCTAGATCTGCTCAGTACATAAACTAATCCAATACAGTGCTGATTAAAAAAATCTGAAATTAGTTTATTGGCCTGAGAACATGTTTCTTTCTCTTTGGTTTGATTATATAACTTAAAGTAGTGCATTCTCCTCTGGAAAGTTAAAAAAAACACCCATGGCCATTAGTGCAAAATCATTTGGAAATCTGAAACAAAGTTTATCTAGTGATATCCGCAAGAAAAGACGTGTTTTTATGCAATAGATTGAGATTCAGCACCATATAAAGTAATGAGGAAAGAAATTATTTTCTGCAATGTCTTATTTAGGTACGTGGAGATAACAAAATATTCCACTCTATTGCATAGTATAAATTTTGCATTGCATGAGGGATACATGACATGAATATGATTTATTGAGATATTCTATTATTTTGCAGCATTTTTTCACTTCAGCAGGAGAAGGAAAATAGTACAGATAGGCAAGAGGCAGAAATAACTGCAACTCAGTGAATAGGTCTATATGGTAAACTCCATTTCCTATCTTACCTACACCCTGTTGCACTCCTTAGATTTCAGTGGACTTTTTCCACACATTTTCATATGAGTTAACACTATTTTCTGGAGACAAAACCATATCACATCAATAACACATCACTCCAAATTTGGAATCTTTATAATGAACTTCCCAGAGTTCAAGTAAAGCAAAAGACTTATTGAAAGACATATTTTTCTTTCTTCTCCTTAGTTAACTCATCTCACTTCAACTGAAGCAGCAGTAGATTATAGATTATTTCTCAATCTGATCTAAACTCTTATTTCAATATCACGTTGCTCCAATCAAAAGTGAATACAGGCAACAGGCTTTTTTCTATATGACACAAGTACAGTTCAGATATCACCCATATATAATCAAAATTAAATACAGACTAATGTATCTTGCATAGTTTCCATTTAAAAAGAAAATTGGTTATTGAGACAGCATTTATACACCAGTGTTTATCTTAAAAATTTCCCAACTAAAGGTAAGTAGGAAATGGGTTTATTTCTATATTCATCCATTTACTCCAAAATACAAACTTACTCGTAGTTGATTACTTCAACAGACGAAAATCCAGTAAAAATCCCTTTGCATTAGTTGCATGGAAGTACTCCAACAGTAAAATCCACAAAAAAATCCAGATCTGTTGTTTTTTCACCAGTATACTACCAAGAGGCCACACAACACCCCCTGCAGAATTAATGAGGTTTTTTGTCTGTGCTTAACAGGAAAACAGGGTATTTCTGTACACTACTGCAATCTTGTGAGCATAGTCTGAGTCTTGTGTGGTTACCCAAGTTTTTAGTGTCTCCATTACAGTTTATATTATGCAGTCTATTACATTATAATATTTATTATATTAATATATGTGTGATACATTATACTCAAATCTTCGTTTGTGAAGACTTGCCTGTGATGATGATAATTTATTAAATTTTATGTCATATTATTATTGTCTGTTAGGGACATGGTTTAGTGGTGGACTTGGCAGTGCTGGATTAACAGTGGCACTCGATGATCTTAAAGGTCTTTTCCAACCTAAACCGTTCTATGATTCTACAATTGTCAAACGTGCTTACTGCACATCCTCACACTTAAGAATTTATTTGAAAATACAAAACACATTTGCTTTATTTGTATATGAATACATAATTGATAAATTATGGCAGTATGTAAGGAAAAAATCTAGTTAGTAACATGAAGCAATTTGCAGCTGGTATGACAAAGGGTGCAAGTAAGGGCAAGGCACAAAATCCTTGTGTATCTCTAAGATATTTAAGTTACTCTGCCACATATCCTAATATCTAGAGATGAACCTAAATTCCCAAAAATTAGAATGAAAATTTAATTTGTACTTTAACCTATGTATACTTACAAACTCAAGATAATGAAAACCTTTGCAAATATTTATAAATTAAAATTAATAAACTCCCGTGAGGTACTAAATATGACATATGTCCCATAAAACCCCAGCTGTGAAGTTTACATGATTTTCCTGGCACTACAGAGGAGATGTTAACAGTGGCAGGTGTAGAATTCAGATCTCTGTACCCACCCACTTCTTTGACTGAGCAATACTGTACTTTCTTCTCATGCTTTATTATAAAATAAGAGATCTGAATTCCTGTTGCAGGTACTATTTATACACCCTGATTATGCTGTGCCCTACAAAGGAGCAACTTTAACGTTAGATACGTGTTAAGCACAAGCAAGATTTTGTGCACATAGATTACTTGAATTGCTGTGTGTTTAATATCGTAATTCTTGCTGCATTTTGAAATCTTTTTTGTCCTCCCTGACACTTTTCAAAAACTTCCAGAGTATGACAGTTAGATGAAGCATGTCCTACTGGAAGAGCTCCTGAGAACAGGGCACTTAGAAGCTTTTACTGTAGGTTATTTGAATAATGATCAAACAATGTTAGAGTCACTGTGATACAGAAGAGCTACAAAAATTGAATCTTCTCTGAAACACTCATTGTTCTTATAATTTTACAGCAGAACAACGCTACCATTAGCAGCGAAAAAAATGAAGTCCTTAAGTGAATGAAACAATGACTACCCCTGAGGTCCTCACATCCATGCAAAATGCATTTGTTCTGAGTGCAATCTGAAGACACAGGAGCAACAGCCTAAAATATAATAGTAGGAAAATCAAAAAATGTAAAGAGAAACATAGCTGTATAGAAATGGAGAGGGTAAGATGGGAGGAGAGATTTTAAACTTCCTGTTTCAGCCAAAAGTTTTAATGTTATTTTAGTTATGTTTGTATACTTATACTGAAAACATATTTTGTAGGACCAGACATAATAAATCAATAACTTGGAGTGTCAAGTCTTCCGGAAATTCAGAGGTTCCATCTTTTAGTAATTTTTTATTCATCATCTCCTTAAATCACTTCAACGATATTTTGAATGTATTACATAGATAAAAAATACTAAAATTTGGAAGACATTTTCTAATTTCATTATTCTTCTACTTATTTAATATTGAAATGTGTTGTTATTTACTGACAAATATATGTACATAATACATGCCAAAATGTCTCATCTTTGGTGAACAATAGTTAAACCACATACAAAACTTTTTGGTTTAGAGTATTTCTCTGTGACTTTTTATACTATTTTATAGGTTAATAGGGAAAACTATGTTAAAGCATTACCTTGCTTGTCAACTTAGTTTTGTACACCTTTTAACAATTACAGGTTACTGTTCCTATTACGATATATGTGGCTATTACTATCTAAGAGACAAGGGCTAAAAACTTATTTATTCGAAATATTGAAGAAGTTTCATGATAAAAAATTGTCTTGAATACCAGAAGATGGGAATTGGAAAGTACATCTTGATCAGAAAGATAACTCAAACATTTCAGGGAGGATAAAGTGTATTAATGAAGACATTTTAAATAAAGACACCGTACAAATTCTGAATTACAAGATATCTAACTCATTTCTTATTATTAAACAAATACAACTAAAGTTTCAGCATTTCAATCTGTAATCCCTGTCAAACTTAGACAGCTTTGGGACAAATTTTTCCAATACACAACTTTTTATTTCATTTGTCTAATGTCATAACTATTCCTTGTCAGATTAAGAAAAAAAAAAAAAAAGAAAAAAAAAAAAAGAAGCAAAACCCCAAAACAACTTTCAGAAAGCTGTCTTTCCTTCCCTATTGCAAAGCACATGGTGAAGTGAAGCCAAGGACTTGAACTACTTCCAACTTTTGCTTCAAACCTTTTATCTCAGGGTAAAGCTAAAATGATGCTGTTACCTCCAAAACTCATCTTGAATTTCACAGTTTTTCAGAAGCCAATATTATGTTTTTCAATTCCTTTTACAGAACCCGGTAAATCACTTGAGGCCCATACCAATCTTTCTAGAACCATTTCAAAACATAGTGTTTTCTATGACTAAACCTTCATTCTGCCTTTACAGTGCAAAATCAATAGTATATTCCTGAGAAATCTAAAGGGAGGCTGGGTTCACAGTCAGCAAGTGGTAGGACATCCCCATCACACGTGAAAGGAAAGGAGCTGGCAAAGTGCAACACTCGTCCCTTCCATTCTCCCCAGTTTAACACGACCCACACAGCCAAACATCCCAATGTTAGTTGTGCTATTCTGTCCATCTGTAAGATGTGATAGTAGAAGTTTAAAAAGGTTTGATTTCCCTTTCAGTTCTCTTCCTACGCAGAATTATACTGTTCCCAAAAGATCAAAAAGGGAAAACATAATCAAGAAACATCAGGACCCACACCAACAGAAGTGGTCTTCCTTCATTCCACTGCTTCAGTGAATCAGTATCTGTGACAGGAACAACAGTAAAACTTCTCTTATCAAGGAACAAAGCAAAGATGTATCTTGATTCTGATAAGGAAGGTTCTGCTTTTCAAAGCCCCATGTTTCTACAATGCACTATAATCACTGTTCCTGACCTGGTAAATGAATAGTGTCATTAGTTGGCACATTGTGCCATAAATGTGCACGCAATTACTGACCCAAAAGGCAAAGAGCTAAAAGGATAAAGGAGTGTAAAGAAGGTGAGGGACTACCTGAGTGCTGTTAACCACTACTGTGCAGTTTTGGGCCCCACAACATAAGAAAGATATTAAGCTCTTAGAGAGCATCCAAAGGAGGGCTATGAAGATGGTGAAGGGCCTGGAGAGGAAGCCATAGGAGGAGTGGTTGAGGTCACTGGGTCTGTTCAGCCTGGAGAAGAGGTGAATGAGGGGAGACCTCATTGCAGTTACAATTTCCTCGTGAGGGGAAAGGGAGGAGCAGGCACTGATCTCTTCTCTGTGGTGACCAGTGACAGGGAATGGCATGACGTTGTGTCAGGGTAGACTGAAGTTAGATATGAGGAAAAGGGTCTTCACCCAGGGGCTGGTTGGCACTGGAACAGGCTCCCCAGCAAAGTGGTCAGAGCACCAAGCCTGTCTGAGTTCAAGAAGCGTTTGGACAATGTTCTCAGGCACATGGTGTGACTCCTGGGGTTGTCTAAGGCAGGGCAAGGAGTTGAACTTTAATGATCCTTGTGGGTCCCTTCTAACCTAAAATACTCCATGATTTCATAATTTTTTCACATCCTTGGTAGTGAATGAAGCAGGACTGGTGAAGACTCTTACTAGGAGCTTCTGACCACACAGGTGGGAAAAATGAAGACTCATTTTCTGAATATGAGTCTGACCAGCTACAGTAAACAGTCTGGAGTACTGACTTTGTTGCACATCAATACACCAAACTCTCAGTGGAGGCACTATGGAGCAGGTTTGCTTAGCACTCATGCCAGTTTTACCAGAGTGATAGAACCCTGAAGAAGAGTAAAATGGATATCTGAGGCTAGTTATTATTCCAGCCACCACAGCTCAATCTATCCTCAAATATACCTATTACCTAGTCCAGAACTGAGATGAGCAGCCTTGATTTCTGGGTGTTATAACATGGGGTTTTCATAAAATACTGAGGTCTCCTCATTCAATAAATCTCTTTAATATTTCGAGTACACAAAATCATAGTCATGTTTTAATATCATGGTCTCTTCCTTCTTATTCCAGAAAAAGAAGATAATACCCACATCTTAGGTGAATGATACGAGGAAGGAGAGGAATTATCTGATTTATTGAAGAATGGGAAGAGATTCTTTTTACATGTTCTGATCAAAAATGTTGTACTTGGTAACTCAAATATAGCTTAGATTTCTGTTGCTCTCACCCAGGTGAGGAAAAAAAATCAAGTTTTAAGGCATGTTTAATCATTTCCATATTTAGAATTATTCAAATTTGTGAATTTAACATACTAGATGAATTGAGATAAATTATCCACCTCTGATCCATCCTCTTTTCTCTTCCTGGTGGGAGGTTAAGATCATATGCCAGCTAGGATTTTATTGCCATCATCAGATAACAGCAGCTCATGCACAATGAGAAGAGAGAGAAACCTGTTACGGCTGCAAATATCCACAGCTCTGTGAGATTCATGGAGGAAGCATATGTTACCTTATTAAATCTGTAGCAACTGAGGTGGAAGTAACAGAAGGTATCTCTCTCCAGAGCTGGAAGAGATGGGAAGAGAAATTGTTCTGTAAGGAAATCTCTTACTTTTCTGTCTCTGAAAATATCTGTAACAGAATGTTACAGGGATGGTTTTTCCTAGAAATAGGGACTTGAAAAACAACCCAAAACCCAACAGTTGCCAAGACAGGATAGAATACAGAACTTTTTCTCAGAAAGAAATAGCTTTGGGGCAAGTTAATATGTTCAGTTGCCTCCTCCAATGGAAATAGAAACATGAGAAGATTTGGAAAATCATGCTACTAGTTCCACTTTGTCCCACAGAAGCAAGTCTGCACAGAAGCAAGAGTTAGATGCACTTATACGAAGCTTGAAGAGCACACACAGAGTGCTCTATGAGGGATGTATACCAAAGATGCAGAAAATACCAAATGCACAGCTCTGAGTTTGCCTCTGCCCATTATGTACAATTTGCTGTCCCAGCTGCCAATCTTCCCCTTGTTTTTATGGAAGTTTATATATATAGGGATTCACATAGGGATTCACGTAGGGATTCACCTGAATATGCACGTAAGGATTCACCCGAATATGGCTTATGCCTCTAATTTTAGGGAGAAAAAAATATAGAGGATCATCTGACATGGACAACCTCTCTGAAATAACATAGAGATCTCGGACTGAAATTAGCCTAGTTTTGGAATTCTGATTGGGTCTGAGGCAAGACACAAACAGTTAAGAAGAAGCTTTGCTATGCCTTTATTTTATTAAGGGAAAAATATAAAGTAGGAATACAAATAAAATTTCTGGATTTTTTTACCAACATTGCGTGGTTTTCAATTGAGAAAGCTCATTAAAGCAATTAATTAAAGTAAAATTATTATGAAACTAGTATGGAGGTAAAAAGGAGCAGACACGAAAATCATAACAAACTTAATTTTTGAAGGGAGCTATAAATGAGCTCGTTTTTGAAAGTGAGGAGAGGCACTTGCAGTTATTATTCAGTTTTGCATGACAGAATAAAGACAATATACTTTCAGTTCTAAAGTCAATATGGTGTTTTCTCCTTGGCTCCTAGGCTAGTAATATTTGAAAATGCAATATTCTCTTAGAATGTTAGCAAACCTCTTGCTTTGTTGAACCAATACGGAGTCAAAAAAAACCCCTCTCAAACCTATTGTACAGAAATATCTTGACAAAATTTTTTCCCAACAAAGAACAGAAAATTGTCTTTTTCCTTCAATGTCAAAGTAATCATTGCTTGCATCATGAAAAACAACAATTGTCTGTGCCGGTAATTCTTGATATCATGTGATGGCTTCATTATAAAATGGAGCGTTAGTAAATAGCTACTAGGTATATTTAGAAAAGAAAACAGAAAATTAAATAATGAAAATAAATCATATGTTTCTGCTAAAATTACATTTTCAGTGTATATGTCTGTATATATCACAAACAGGCTCTGGGTATTCTAGTAACCTTCTGAAAATCAGTGTATTTATGTAAAAGATGCTTACCAATGAATTAAAAACATAACAATTCTTAAGAGACTTTGAAAATACTGGGGTTTAATTTAATGAAAGAAAGTACAATTTTTATTTTTTTTTTTAACTAAGTGTGTCTAATTTCAAAATGTGGACAATTCCTAAATCTCTGTTGTACATAGAATTCGTGAAGAACCCTTGTACTGTTTTTGGGTTGAATATATCAGTTATCTTATGCCCCTGTGTGGCCAACCTAAACAACAAACTCTCTTTCACATAGCTGTAACAAAAACAAGGTAGCAATATGTGAGAAAACAAGTTAAGGTAAATCCACTCTTTTGCATTCTCTGAGAAAAGCTTTTAATATATGGCAAAATTGGACTGATACTCCTCTGTACAGTTTTATCAATTTTAGTCACAAAAGATACTGACCATTATGCAGTGATGTGTTAATCTGAATATTGCCCAAAGCAATTGTGACTTCTCAAACCATGCTGCTACAAATAGAGCATCTGACAGCACAGTATTCGTACACTAAACACTAAATGAAGAATGGCAATCAGAAGAAAATCCAGATTATCTCATTACTAAGGGTTTTTAAAACATTTTTAAACTATATTTCATTGTCTTTTGTTGTTTGAAAGAAAAGTATGTCACTGAAAGTTATCAGACAAATTTCAGACTTCAAAAAAACTGACGCTCCTTTAGATGTTGCTTTAAAATTCGGATATAATGTAAGCACATACTGTGTTTTCAGAAAAGGTCTCCAGATTTCTCTTCCCAGACACGTGAAAAATTTATTCCACTAACTAGCTATTTGCCAAATGCTAAGAATGAAAAACAGTTCTTATGGCTTCTCAACATGAGGTAATTCTAAGCATTTTTCAACAGAAAGTAACTTGTGACACAGGAAGCAGCACCACAGTCCCCAACACAGGTGAAATACAATTTTGAAGTAAAATCCTCGTTCTTACAGCTTCAGCTGGCTGCAGCTGTAATGTCAGAAAGGGCTGTGTAAGAACAGGAGAGAGGCCCAGTAATCCAGTTCTCTCTTTTACACTCTCGACAGTATCTTACAGGACAGTGCTGCCCTATGCTAGGCAAAAGAACTCAACTTTCCTCCAACAGAAGCTTTTTGGAGAGGATAACTAAACCCTTTTCAATGGTAAAATCAATCTAATTCACAAAGAGCTTAATATCATTTGGATCCTCTCACATCAGCTACTGCAACGCAAAAACTATGCAGATAAAAACCCAACTCATGTAAGGTTTCTATGGTAAATTATGAAAAACAGTTTAATTCCTGAAAATGTTCAGTATAATATCAGAAAGTGAAGTCCAAGACACCTGCCTTTCCTGCAAAAAAAATCTCAGCATATCTAAAACTTTTAGAACTGAAGAACAAGAACTCCAAGCACAGACGATGTGAAAATTAAGAGGAATGTATATTCAGTTACAGTGATATGTATACTTCCTCATTTCCTATGACTTTCTGTTTTACATTCCATTATTACTTTACTATTTGTATCCATTAACCTGTTTTCTTCACATTATTACTTTGTGTAAGCAGCAGTTAATCATTCCATGTGTAATGTCAGCTGTTATCTTTCTGGACTCTGACTTTTAGTTTTTAGAAGTAAAAACAGAAAAAAGAACCACCTTAAAAAGAAAAAGAATAATGTCTTTTTAGTCTGACAAAATATAGAACTTTAAAGACCAAAGAGAAAGACAGCATTATACCTCACTAAAGCAGAATCTCTTCCACGCTGGGGGTATTTATGTTTTCCTTACCACAGTTCTGAGACATCAACTCTTAATGCATGAACAATCAGTTTTTAGCAAGTGCATTAGATTAATTGTGCAAAACTTTAAGTGAAAAATCTACGTACAATACACACTACATTGATTTAATTAGAAAAAATAAAATAGTATTTTTTTAAATAAGTAAGACAATAAAAGGACTAGCATCTAAAATAAATGAAAGCAAGATTTTTTAGTGACTACTTAATAGATGACTTCTTCAAAATCCTTTTAACAAGCTCAAATTTAAAATACTGATACTTATTCAGAAGAGGGAAGCTTTTTACTCAATAACTTAAAAAACTTTCACCTAACTTTAGTGTCAGAAGACAGAGAAAGCATGTCTTAGTCTTTCCCAGTTACTGCTGCATACTGTGAAAAATTGCACAATGTTTTCTTGAGGCTGCAATATTGATACCTAGAAAAACACTACATTGTTCCTTATGAAAACAGAACTCTTCTCATCCTAAATAGGACAGCCCATACTATGTAGAAGGCTCAGTTTCCTAACAATCCTTTCTTGTCTGCCAGTCTCCTAGAATAAATATACTTCTAATCTCAGGCACAGCAAATGCAATGAAATAATTCTCTAATGTCTTGATTTGAAGCTGATACCACATGCAGATTTTGCCCGAGTCCTACAAGCATCTGTAAAATTATTAACAAAAAGCATGCACCGTGATTTACAAAAAGCATTCACTTTGATCTGCAAGCGCAGATCCAGAGAACCAGAGAATCAGGACTGGGATGGGAGCTGATTAGAACAGTTGCTAAGGGCTTTGTTGGTTGCTGCAGGCCTGAAACTGTGCACTTGGAAATGTGCAGTTTTCAATCACAGCTGATAATACATAAATTATTGCTCCATTTTGTAGAGCTTCAAAGATTTCACAGTATAGCAAAGGGATGTAAGAAACATCTCCTTGAATACAGATTTCATATATATCTAAAAATATCTTAATTCGTAATAGTAACTGTGATTGCTAAAGCTACCTCCATAAATTTGCATGCCTAATTAGAAATTCAAAACCAGGATAACAAAACTTGAAAACAGTAACATTAAATAAATATTAATATATTTTTAAAGGAAATACCAGCAGTAAGGGAGAGAATGCTTACAACAAAAATATGAGAAATAAAATTATAACAGTTTCCTGAAGTATTAAGTGCAAATAACACTGTATTTAAGAAATAACATCCCATTTAAAAGGGATTTCTCCTACAGATACAGAGGAGATGGTTAAAATGCTGGATATAGTCACTGCAATATTACTTCCACTGTTATTCCAGAATGTTTCCATCAGTGCACTATCTTTATAAAAAACTACAGGATTCTTATTCTCCCTGACCTGCACTCCCACTCTTTCAGATGAAATTATTAATAATCTTTATTGTTAATATTCAACAGCAGTATGGAAAAGTTCTAAACATCAGTACTATATATGTTTACTGAATAATGCCACAGAAATGAGGCATTATTAATTCAGTTTACCCCAAAAAAAATCCTAAGAAACCAATTCAGTAACTGTCTCACACGAATAAACAACAACTTTACCCTATCATTTATAATTCCCACAAAACAACAGCTATTCACAAAAGCATAGCCTACAGAGCTGAGTGACCTGCAGAGCATCCACTGATCAGCTATAATTCGACCAGTTAAAAAGATTATTGAAAAGCATTACACACAGAATCTAAATCTTCTAAAAATAAGGAACTGCTTTCTGCCTATTTTGCAAAAGGTATGCAGGACTACTAATTTTCATCTTCCAATAAATTATGTATGGTTAAACAGACATCTCTGAGCATTTAATCTTTTCACTGCCGTATCCACATAGAAATCATTTTCTCTGACAAATTTGTTTATGAATATTTAATGTGCTTTAAGGATTACAGCTAATAATGCTAGCTTCTAATGGCAGCTAATGTACTTGGAAGATACATAACCATCTTAAATATTTTATTCTATCTTTGCTGGGTTTATTTCTGCACATTGAGTTCTCATGTAAATCCTTACATAAAACATAAAATCACTAACAGACTCACTGCTACCATAAAAATGTTAATATCTAGGAGTGCAATTATAAAAGGACCCCACTGAAAATCATGCAAATAGATTACCATCAGCATAAGAATAGAAATGATAAAGCAAAAACATTTCATTTCTACTCACCTAGTGTTGTTCAACGTTTGTCCAAAAAGATCATTTTGTAAAATATTTGGAGGGGATGAGAAAACCCCATGAAAATGAGATAAAACAGAATTGCAGACCTGGCGCAGTGTCTCAAATTGCATTTTCTCTCTTTCTTTCCCTTCTATTTTTCTTCACCACCTGTCTTAAAAGTCATCTATTTTGTACACACCATCAAACACAAATACGCCAATCAAGTTCCATATTTCTCCTGATCTCTGTAAAAACTGTGCCTAAATGAGCAGGGGCTGATAATTAATTGTACAGTCATTATTCTTCTAATTCAGTCGTAGAAGATTTAGTACCCGTGCGGCTTTCTCCTGACTGTAGCAAGAATTCTAAACAGCAGAAAGCTTTTTGGGCATTCCCAGCTGAAGTGTGAAGCTGAGCTGCTTTCATGTACTCTACTCATATTTCTCTAAGCCTATTAAAAACACGCAGTGAATAGATGCTGTCGTCAGGAGTTTCAGCACATCTGGCTGCCAGCAATAAAATCTCAGAAGTAAAAAAAATGAGGACAAGGCATCCTCACACTGTTACTACTGTCTAAGAGGAGGAGGATTTCTGCATCTTCCCCTCCTCCTTCCCACCCCTGGAAAAATGACTAATATCCGTGACCATGTACGTAGAATTTTTAATTTATTTTTTATATATATAAAGGCAGCTCTAAAGGGCAGAAAGACCACTCTAAAAATATTATTCATAGAATAAACAACACGTAGCATTGAGACTGTAACAACAGATCTTTTGTCTCATATCTGAAAAGCTACACTATACCTCGCATGAGATAACAGGTTTTTCAGTGCAAACATTTAAATCTAATATGAATTTATGACTGAAGCAAACAGTATACACTCTATATAACCCCCCTGTCAGGTGCTGTACATGCAGCATCAAGGCAATGATTCACTACACAAATTTGAATCATTACTAAAAGGAACGGCTGCATCATACACATGCACTGCATTTCAAAATGAGAAGTCTTCAGTATCTTTTAAAAGTTTATTGCACTGAATCAGCCATGATAGAACCGAGAAAAATCAATCACTTCTTAGGGTGTTCCAAACCTGCCTACTTCCAGGAAAACCCACTATCTTAGGAGCCTGTGTACCAGTACACACAAAGTATAGGATGTCAAAGAGCAAGAAGCAGAATCAGTCATCTAATGGAACACAGTGAGATTTTGCAACATAATATGCACTGTGAATACCATTAAATGTACAGAAAATAAGTAGCCCTGACTACGAAACATTTTTCCTTTTTTTTCTTTCAATGCTTGTGCCAGAGGATGACATTACATAACAGCACAGAATATATTCTATCACTGTCAAATTGAAAAATAACAATTAAAAGGTTTTCTTTATAATATCTCATTTTCTATCCACAGCTTTTGACATCTTAGCACTAATTACTAAATCTCCAAATAAACCAACATAAAATGAGGGTCATTATTAAAGCTCTTTCACTGAAAGCAATTTTAATCCCAGATGATGTGGGAATAAGCAACCTTTCAGCTAATTAAAGTGTTGTATTTATGTGCTCAGAAGGGAGAAACCATCCAGGCTTCTTTGGTCGGAAGGATGGCAACTACACCACAGATTTTCAAACAAAAAAAGAAATAGGAACAAATTAATCTCCAGGCCCCTCTAAAAGAGACATATAGGACTCGCTACTAACACCTATTTTAATTTTTTTTCTATTTGTGAAAATATCCACTAATAAAGCTGTTTACAAAACTCATATGAAACCCTACAAAATACTAAAGAAAACAGTTTTTAATACCTGCTTTTATGTCTATAGCATACTATGCATTATGGAAGCATGTGTTTTTGAGTAATGTATTACAATTTGCAATAAAAAGTACCAGGCTACATGTATGTCCAAGGTGGTAACTGTGGAGATCCTGGAGCAGGAACTGATCAGTATTTATGGTTATCTTGGTATAATAAAATGAAAAATATAATACTCGGAAACCCCCCTACTTATGTTACAGAGAATTCATGTTTGTAATATAAAAAAATTTGCCTTTACATTCATTCTATCAAAAATGAAAAATTTTTTATATCTGCTCCAAGAAACAGAATCATCTTGTCACAAAGGATTCAAATCATTCCAATCAGTATAATATGCACCACTTAACAGCTCAGAGACAGTGTTGACCATGGAGTAGGTACAAGACCAATATTTGATCATATATTTCAAGTGCATCACCATTTTGTTGCGTGCCTTACGAATGGTCATCACAGCCTAAATGCTCCTGTAGTTGCAGCCAAGTTCTGAACATTTGACATTCACCCTTGTATGTCTTCATTTTCAGATATTTAAAACGGAAATTGTGGCACACGTTCTTCTTTTTTTTTTGTAAAATTGTTCTAAAACTACTGACAAAATGTGATACATATTCAGACCACTCAATTTTTTATTTATTTTTGGGGTAAGGAAAGAAGAATACTCTGCAGATATTCATGCATGAAAAGCCTTTCATAGAGAAAAAATAAAAATAAAAAATAAATTTAAAGGCAAATACTCCATAGATGCTACTAGCAGAAAATTCAACTATAATGACGGGGGATTGTGCAAATACACATTTTTTTGGACATCTGGAATTTTCATCAAGACTGAATTTCCTGTTGGTCAGAAAAGTTGTTTTTTATTATTATTTCAAAAAATTAATGGTACAGAAAAAAGTAGAATTGCCTTTCTTTCCTGACCCTTCTAACACTCTCCAAGACACCCTTTAGCCAATAGAAAATTCCTTCCTGTATTTATTGTGTGGTTTATAATATTGTATTGACCTTATAATGTAGACTTCTTACTAAGACCTCTTTTTAGGTATTTCCACCTTTTCCAAGATATAATTGTTTGGCTGAGAAGAATCAAGGGAGTAAAGAGACCTAACAGGAAGAGGCTGGAGGGAATGGAATGAAGGAGCAGGAGCAGAGTGGGCTCTGCCCACTGAAGTATCCATCTTTTCAAAACCAGATGGAACTGACAAGCAAAAGAAGAACAATCTTGAATTCAGTTCCACTCTAATCTAATGGTTAGTACGTAAGTATAGTCTGATGGAAAAGCAAAAGAAAATGGTAGAGATGAGTCACTTGATGTTTAGGGATAATGGTGGGATTTTTCTAAATGTACAGAAAGCCAAACCTCTATGTTTTTTTCATCTAGATACTAAATAAAATTGGGTGATTAATAGCACATAAGTACCTGTAATGCAGCACCACTGCTCTTCAATATGCCCTCTTCAAAGCATTTAGCTTAATATTTATGATGAAAAAATTTTGACTGTTGAAGTATATTCATCATGAAAAGAATGATTTTCAGACAGGTAAGAAAACAACAGTGGTCTCACACATTGGATGATCTTATTACAGTTTATAGGACTACTCATTTTGGGTCAGATTAGCAAACTGATGTTCCAAGGTGGGACATGATTTTAAGGAACTAACACAAATTACATTGAAAGATGGACATTTCATTTAACTACTGCAAGTGAAATGCAACGAGATTTTCTTCAGGAGTAAAGCACACACTGCTTTGTATTTCATTACGTCAGTGTTCAAAGGTTCAGGTTCACAACAGAAGTTTAGCAACTAAGGCAAAATCTACAACTGTAAATTTAATCACATAAGAATCACAGCAGTCATAGAAGCCCATATTCTGAATAGCTAACATAGGAAATAATAAAGAGAGGCATACAGAGGCAAAAAGATAAAAGTACCTAAATCCAGACCAGAGGAAGGCACCAGTCTCTGTCCAAGAACTGTAATAACAAATCCTGTCCCTGAGCTGGTGCCTGAGCATCATTCAAAATGCACCGTTCTTTTTCTTACAGGTAGTTTGGCAGGTAGAACAGTGCCAGGGAACGTGGAAAACTGAGTCCCAAGATTCTCTTCTAGCTTCCTAAAATATGACCATGAAGCATATCCTCATCAATACCTTCTTGGTTATTCCAAAGGGACTTTGCTGTTGATGCTGTTCTCTCTCACGTAAAATATTAAATATTGAAAGAACTATTTAATTCACTGAGTAAAACATTAATTGAAAATGGAAAAGTGATACTGATTTTATTCCCTGGTAGTCAGGTCACGGATCTACAAGGGAAGATACGGAAATTCCAGTTAAGAGACCAAACCTTGTTACAGAAAATATGCACTACCAAAGTATAGTAATGTAAAAGAAAGTTCATTCACATGTTTGACCATCAAATACTGTTTTTTCTTTCTTGTGTTTTATTCTGAGTATCTTCCATAATGTCTTTGTTTCTTCGCTTTAACTTTTGAGGCATTCCATCCATATTCATATAATTCTTCTCAGTGTCCTCCTTCATTTATCTCCCATGTAGCCATTTAATAGTAACCTTTCTCTCCTCTTAGTCTAAGTTACACATTTTAAGCCAATTATATGAGACTTAGAAACCTGGACAGTCTGTTTATCCATTTTTTTGCTCCATATTACCATCTATCAACATGACTAATATGCTTGATGAGACTGGTTAATTCCATAGGGCATAAATATTTCAACAGTTGAATTCCAGCAAGCTGTGTGAAAATCAGCATCATCATAGAAGAAAGACCCAAGTCAGTGCACATAGAGGAAGAGGAGGTAGAACTGAGCCATTTCCCATTAACTTCCACAGTAGAAAGACAGTCAGAATATGGTCACTAAATAGCTACATCATTGCCATCTAAAGTTTGACAAAACTATCAAAAGTGGTAGGAAAAGGTGCTTAGGTTATTGTGATCCTACACCACATCACAAAAGATATAGCATAGAAAAACATGAGACACCATTATTGATTCTGGAGCTCATGGAACTACCTCTCTCTTGTATCTAACTCCCTCATTCTACAGTTTCCAGGGGTAGCCCATGCACAAAGGACTCACAAAAGTTTATCTCCTGTTCCACCAGCAGTAATCACAAGCAATGAAATAATAAGAATTTATCCTTAGAATAAACTTCACAAAAACAGATAATCATCACAAATCTTGTAGGTATATTACGGATTAACTATTTTAGGAAATGAAGCTTAAGTGATCTGGTTTGGGTTGCAGGTAAAAATAATGTCCGTGGTCCCCACAAGAGGTGTGAACCCCAAGCCCTTCTCTTACTCACTGTGTTTAGGATGCTAGAGCTTTGCTGTTCCAAAGTCTGTTGAGCTACATTCCTTGTAGCATCAACTGTTTAGTAGCCTAATTCCAGTGATATCAGGGATAACACTGCATGCCAACAGTCCCTGGATCAAGGCCCAAAAGCGCAGTTCAACACTGTGCCTCCAGCACGTTTCCAAATACTGGAACTGCTCTGGTGCCAGTGGAAGCAGTCTGTGCGCCATTCCTCAGTCAAGAACACACCCAGCAAGTGCAGCAACACCCAAAATGGTTGAGGATGCTCTGATAAATTTACTGATATTGAGGATAAAATACAAATATAAGCTATGAGTATACCTTTAGCACCCTCGAATCTGGATATTCCCCTCTCTGAGAATTCACAGTACTAATGTCATCAACACAGAGGGGAGAAAAGGGAGCAACTGTCTGCTTTTTAATGAAAGACAAAATTAATCTTGACATGTATAGATTCCCAAGAAAGTCAAGGAGTACAGAGTACATCAGCCCAAAAGGCCAAGCCTCGATGGGAAATTCCAGATCAGCTTTGGACTTCCTAAGCAGAAAAGTGCCAACTGTCCTTAATTAGGTCTGCTGAAGTTCTGTGAGGACATAAAACAACTCATTTCACTGCATCTCATCATGGTCTAAGAAAATTTAAGAAATCATCATGATCTATGGATCAATATGGTTTTAAAACTTTTTAAAATTGGCAAGGAAGTTAAAAGTGAGATTTTGCCTGCAAACTTACTAGTTTGGAAAGAATACTTTTTACAAAAGAAATACTTGGAAACAGATTTTATCTTTTTTTGACCAGTTACTGCTTAATTAAATTCGAAATCTATGAAAAGAAACAATGAAGACTAGTGAACTTTAAATGCCAGATGACTTCCTATAAATAATTTTAGTGATAGAAACTCAGATAACACAATGGTAGGTCTGACTTTGTTCCTTACACAGCTAATATGAAATGTGCCATATGTTCACTTGGGAAATCCTACTGTTAGGCCCAGTGTGGACACATATGGGAACTGGCACTGACCACACAAATTGCGCATTTCAGGATGAGTAAGACAGAGGGAAAAAAAACAAATAAATTGGACAAGGGAAATAGGAAAAATATAACTTAAAAATCCTTTGTTATTAATTATGATAGACCATACCACAACAGCACTAATTCTCAAAATGGATCAGTAAGTATGCCTCAGAACGGGGTATACTTCTCAGTATAATTATTTTTAACCTATCTTTAACATGAATAACTTTGCCTTATTGGTTAATTTCCTTAGCTCAATATAGATTATGGCTTCTCAAACCTCTCTGCGGAATTCTCTTTAACATATTAGCTGAAAGGCAATATGGGAAATTTTATTTAAATATGACAAGACAGAGAATAGTTGAAAATAATTACACGAAATGTTTAATTTTAATTATTTCTCTTATCTTTGTCCTTCTCATGCTTCTGAATATTACACAATATATACAACTTGCTTGGTCTGCAATAAAGCTCCAGTGCCTAGTTCTGCCTCACTTGCCAGATCTGGGTATTTTTAACTATTCCTTGCTTAGGGAAGTCTGTGCTTAAAAATGAAGACATTATTGATGTTAGGCAAATTTTGAAGCTGAACGTAGATTGTTTAAACCTAATAACAAAGACTCTCAGATTCATCCCACCTAAATAGAGATGACTAAGGAGTGTAGTTTAAAATGCTAGCCCCCTTTTGCTTCCTTCTATATAATTAATAGAGAAAGAGGAACATGTGGGGGGGGAAAGTCATGTGACCCAAAATTGCATGAGTGCCCAAAAATAGTGTGTTCTTATGAAGTGTTCTTATGCTTGTCTAAGCTCCTTGTTTAGGAAGGAGGAGTATAACTCTCCAGTCGCATTTCTATTGTTGGATCTGAGAACACTTTCCAGCTCCTGCCTTGGCTGTGTTCTGACACCATATAAAAAAAAAAATCCAAGTGTGCTCATTCTCTCCCTTTTCCCTACTCACGCATTTTCCCCACATATAACACAGGTATTTTACGGATTTGCATGGTTTCTAGCAAAATTCCTATTAATGGCAGATATCACATATAGAAAAGAAGCCTTAAAATCTAGGGATATTAGTTTTTTAAATCACTACTCTGACCTAAGGCATAATTTGTATAAAGACTTACTAGGGCAGAAATTGCATTTAACAAACCAAAAGCCAACCTATTTGTCTACTAAATGTACAAATTACTTCTTCAACCTGCAAAAGCATGATTCTGTTTGTTACTAAAATAATTCATACATGCTACTAATTTGTTTCATGTCTGTGGGACTGGTCAGCTTCCTACAGGAGAAATAAATCTGTTTTTCTTCACAAAATAATGGCTGGATATTCTGGGTCAAGTGATGATCCCATAAGCAGTTCTCCACTTTCCTCAGAGTGTCTGATAGCTTACTGAAATGCCTAGGCATCCTAAAATTTTAGTATGAATACATACATCTGTCCACATTTATACATGTGGTGTATAATATATAAAAATATTTCTAGAAGTATTAAAGGAATACTATTGAGATGGAAGAATCAGGCAATCAGAGCTAGCAAAGGTCTAACTGAGACTTCATTGCCCTCACTAAAGGAGTACGTGTGATACACACTGACACAAAAGGCTCAATATGCAGTAGGTGCTGCACCTTGCAGAACACGTGGTTTAGAGGAGTATATTTCAATCAATTTTACCTCCAGCTGACTTACAATCAATTGATATTTCTTTGCACCTCATTACAGTACATGAATCCTGCTTTATGCCTCATTTGTAGTTCTGGATGGTTCACCAATGAGATGTGTCTCACTGGTCAAGAACTGCTGGCCTAGAACAGAGATTGGATTGATTTTTGAAACAATGCACTGAAAACTTCATCTGCTACAAAAGAGGTTTCTGTTCTTCACTTTGATCAAAACTGATCATTTGTCACCTTTCAAAAAAACTAAAAGGTGATTTAAAATACTAACAAAGCATTATGCATGATTAATAATGTAAAATACTAAAAACAGAAGCTGAAAATATACGCACTAACAGTTTTCAGGTATCAGTCGTTCCTCTCAACCTCAGGATGACATATTCAAGGTGGAAGTTGATTTCCTCAGTGTTCACAGGCAGTTTCTACTCAGACCCTTATTTTCCAAGTCACAGAAATTCAAGAAAGGACACGGTCAGCTCAAAAGTTTCAGCGAAAAGTAAAATCCTACAACAGTCTACTGATGATTACCAACAATGCAAATGCAAATGCACCCAGCATAGTAATGGTTCCAATATACACACAGATAAAAGAGATAATGTTTTCTTCATGAAATACATGGTTATCCTCTTTAAATGAGATCCCTTACACAAATGCATTTTGGGGGAGCAGGCTGATAATAAAGCTCCTTGTTATGTAAAGAAAGTTACGTTGATCTCGAAATCTATGATGGTTATGCATTGCAGAAATTGGCTCTCATTCAAAGTGAATTTGGGAGTTCAATTAATTTTAGAAATTTCTTTTAGTCACTTGAAAAATATCTTAAGAGATTTATTGCCATGTCTCTACCTTCAGATGAATGATTTGGACTTTAAAGGGCCTCCAAACTTGTGTTGGGCATCAGTATGTACAGGTGATCTGTGATGGAAAGAAAGACTAATATATGTGTAAACTAAAAGATCACTCTCCAAATAACAATAAGGCTAAGATCAGTCTTTTCATTTTGTGGAACAGAAGCTAAGATAACACATCTATGCATTGGACTGTTTATTAATTTCTGCTGTTCAGTACACTGGATAAAACTTTGAGCCTTCCATATCTTGGGGATGAGTTCAAAGAGACTAATTTATCTTCCTTTCATGTCATTCTAAGATTTATGGTCTCCTGGGTTGCTTCTATATTCAGCCGATTGGAATACCAGAAGAATATTTTCCTGATGATTCCACACCTCTGGAATTCATTTCCTTTGACAGTGTCATGGAGCCTGGGTTTTAGAAGCATTATGGCTGGGTAAATATTTTACTTTGGAAAGATTTCCACTGAATACAGGAGTTCTACTTTAGTGGAGTAAACGCAGTGTTGGCCATTTAGAAGGGAGTTAATTTCCTAACTGATTGTTGCAACTGTAAGGTTTCATGATATTCGGTGGCATACCACAGAATACATTTCTAAATAAATCTCATTTTCAGAGGGAAAAAATGCTTCTGAAAGAAATACCCATATGCCACATAGAGAATGAAATTTTATATTCAAATTTTATATTCAAGAGTTGGGATTTTTGAACCAATTCTCATTCCTTTTCTAGTTTCAACATTTTTTACAGTTTTAACTGGAGCATAAAGATACAACTGAAGCAGGTCAATTTTTGCCAGCCCAGCACCTCATGCCAGAGTCAACAAGATTCAATTAAAATTAATCTACCTCTGGAAAAAAAAAAAATTGGTTTTGTGCACTGACTTGGAACTTCAGAATGCAATGTCTCTCTGAAGCTTCCCAGTTTATTTGGAATTAAAGAGCAAATCAGATATTTTTTGTTTTAATCTCCTCTGCCTTGATGGGTATTTTTTAAATTTTTGTAAGAGATCATCAAGAAAGTCTATCATTTAAAGTCCGGCATTTTCACAAAGTCATTACAAATAAAAACTTTTGCAGCTAAAATACATTATTTTCTATCATGATATTACCATAAGAGCTCCTGTTCTTGGTGTTTTCTTTTTACCAAAGAAAAGGGGTTTTCTGCAGCAAAGTTCATGGCTCGTTTTATTACACGCTGCATAATGAAAACTTACTTTGGCAGATAAACTACATATAGGGGCCAATTCAAGCATTTATTATCAGCTGACAAAACACTGGACCAGAAACTGGGAAAGCTGTGTTTGGAGCAACTTGAACTCTAGTTATTCTATGAAGATGATACAGTTACTGAGGTCCCTGACAACACTTCCAGGAAGATCAGTGCTGCAGAACCAGGCACTTTCTGATGTCATTTTCTAAAAACACACGGGCATCATTTCAGGGCAGTGCTGCACAGCGCAGGAAGTCAGAACAAGCTGCATTTATACACAACCCACTGCATATCATATATAAGTATCACCTTGGATTTCAAAACTCTGCTTTAAGAGTTACTGACTTCAGGTCACCTATATTTCTGCTTAACTTGAAATGACATTGTACTGCACTACTTTGCTATTCCCTTAAAATGTCTGTGGCTGTCTTCCTTCTGGTTAGTAAAGAATGCAGAGGGGTCTGCTTTACTGAAAAGCACAAAATTAAGGTTTCTCAAAGCTTTGGAGAGAAATGTCCAATTCCTTCACCACAAAACTGAAAGGGCACTTATGAATGGTTGCAGAATTGTTGCAAAGTGAGGCAAAGAGGTGAGTTACATCAAGGAGAAAGAAAAAGAACTGGGTTAGAGAAGAAAAAAATACGTCTCTTAAAGAGAAAGAATACCATGGGGATAGCTTTGAAAGCACTTCCAATGTCTAGACAGAGTTTGGTAAGAACTCACACCAATGAGAAAGAGATGGTGATACACAAAAGAAAATGAGTAATAATTACTAATAAATAATAATAATTACTAATAAAGTAAACAAATAAACAAATAACCATATAAGGACATTCCAGAGTAGGCAAGGGGACAAACAAGAATTTGATCTGAAGAAAGGGCAGAAAAAGAAGCAGAATAATCATGTTAAAAACAAGGTAGAAAACAAAATGGTTTTGCTTAATAATGTAAATTTTAATTATGAAAAATGGTCACCCTGCTCCTATTACATTCATTTTTGAGTTACATTTTTCCCTCAGATCTGACTTAATAAAATAGATTGACAGTTACTAAAATTTTTTATCTTGCCACGTAAAAGATAAATGACAACTAAATTGCACTACAGAAGTAATTTCTTCATTATTTGTGACTTCTAGAGGCACAAAAAGCCAAAGAAAGAATTTGTACCAGTAACAATTATGCATTCTCTTTTTTTTTTTTTTTAATAATTTAGTCTATATAGATATGGTAAAAAGTATGAAAACAAAAACAAAAGGCTGGTCATTGAACTGCTTCCTGCAAATTCCAGATTCACCTTGCTGCCAGAAACAACAAATTTGATTTTACTAAATGTTAGACATTTCACTCAGCTGCACTCCATAGATGTGTCTTATTCACTTTTAACACCATTTTTTGAAAAATACGAAATTTAAACAAAATCTGTTATTTATACTTCTGAAGAGAACTTAGCCTACAAAAAATAGAGCACAGCACATCTAAGGATTATAAACACACAGCGAGCTCTAACATTAATGTTTGTGCAAGGTCAACAAAACTGTACTTCAAGAAGGCATGCTCAACCCAGAAAGCTATTG
>JAYRBT010000082.1:132396015-132454829 GCA_036023395.1 Myiotriccus ornatus | reverse complement strand
TGGCTTACAGATTCAGATTATTAACGGTCTTTCAGCACAGGTAAAGGTATAGCTGTGCTATACAGAAACCTAACACTGCCATGGAAGGCCTAACTCGACTGCAAAGATACCAAACATCAGCACTGAATAGCAAGACTTCCCTGAACTCATTCTGCCTGAGAAAAGTCAAATAGTAAATTATAGTTTTCAGTAAGCAGTATTCAAGAGATATGAATAATTGAGAAAAAAATCAAGTAATCAGTAACAATAAGCAAATTGCAAACATCATATTGCAAAGGAATTCTTTTTGAAAAAGCACTCTACAGCAAACTGTGAAAATTAAATTCCTTAAAATCAACCTGAGATCAGCTCACTGCGGAGAATGACTGCAGCTGAGTTCAGACTGTCACTTAAAGCTGGAACTAAATCTCTTTGTTTTTTGCTTAATTAAAACACTTCAGTGTTTGAAAAGGAACACAGCCATTTTACACTATTCATTAAGGTAGGCTAATTCTGCTGCAGTTACAGAATTTTCCTCTTCTCTTTCTCTCTTCAAACAAAATAGCTTTCTCTAGAAAAAATGATCCCAAATTGTACCTAACATCGGTCAGAGGCCCAATACTATTTGGTATAGGTTCTACAGCTAGATAAAGACTCAACTGGAAATACTAACTAAAGTATTTCTTTTAATAAAACATTATCAGTAAGGGAAAATAAAAGTAGAGGGAGGGAAGCAATGCACATCTCAGAAAAACCACACTGACGTCACATTGTGATTCCTCATCCTGAACGTTGTGTTAGTGTGGTCACTATTAATGTGAGCAGGAGATCCATAAAACCAACACTAGGGGACAAACAGAACCATACAAGCGGTTTTGTTTCCCAGAAGACAGACAGTTCTGCAAAGGAGAGAAAAAGCTTCACCTCTTTTCCAGAAATCAGAACAGAATGGATAAGCTACAATCCACTGTAACCTACTAATAACAGGTAGAAACACAGTTTACTCACTGTAGGTAGTCTGGGCTGTTAATACACAATGTAAATGTCATTCAGGAACTCCTTACAGAGACCCCGCATTACAGATGGTATCAAACTCCTTACTCATCCTCATAAGCAGGTGTAGCTTAATCCTTGCCATGTGTCTAATTATTACATTAAAATTTCTGCACTGAAGGATTTCTGACTTTCCTGCACCCAAGGTACTTCTTTTCAATTATTAAATACTGCTTTTTCTCTGGCTCCCTTCCCATACATTTCCATTGCTTCCTCTGGCCATAGTTATAAGTTCTTTTTTATGTCATTCAAGATTGAGAGAGCAGATAAACATCAGTTTCTACCTGAAAACTGGAAGAGCCAAGAAGTGTTGATCCACACCCTTAAACCTATATGTAGATGGATTAAACAATTAAAAGAGCAGCTCTGTGAAGAAGGAACTAATTTATTTGTTCTAAGCTATTACCTCAAGAATTGTACAAAGCATAACTGAAATGGAAGACAGCACAAGAAACAAAAGCAAAACTACTGAGACTAGTTTTCAGACTGACATTGATTTTACCTTATAGCTCCAAGGACTGACCACCAAAGTGATAAAAAATGTTAAAATAGGAGTAGGAAGATGAATATAAAAACATATTCAATTGCAGTTCAAATCTCATAAAACTTAAATCTTTAGTTAATATGTTAGAAAATACTGTAGGGTATCTCTAAAGCCCTTTGCATTCTGTTCTAGCACCATGCAAAGTCAGTGTCCATGGAAAAGAATGCTGATTCAGTTTTAAACTTGACCTGAAGTATTAGATTTATTCATGAAGTGAAAGAATATAATTATGCTTTCACAACAATTGTGAGGGGTTTTTCTACTTTGGTGGTCAACAACGTTAAAAAAAATAATTCACGCTATTTTTTCTGTCTCACATAAAGAAAAAGTTTAGAGATCATGTTGTCCCTAATGGATACTTCCAGACATGAACAAATCTGTGCACAGCTTTATCAGTCTGACTCTTGGATACCAATGCCCTTATTTTAAACACTGTCTCTACGCAATTATTCTAATATTTCTCCCTCCCTTTAAATATATCAGCAGGTAAAAAAAAAGGTTAAAAACTTAAAATGCCTCTATTTTACTTGAAATTGCTTTCAAATATGCCTAGTTTCCACAGGTCCAAGCAAAGGACCTAAAAGTCTACTAACTTAGGTAGTTAAAAAAAAAAAAAATCCAATCAAAATCAGAGACTGCACTACAGTGTTGTGTCACAAGTGTTGCAGAAGACAAAATAGCAATAATCTGGGGAAATGGCCAGTTTTCAGCTTTTCAGAAAGAAATGTAATTGGCTGACTCTTTAATGTTACACTGTCATATTTTAAATTGCAATAAACTACCATCAGTGCTGTTCTCAGTAGCAGTTGTTCATGATGAAGCAATTAAAGAAGAGTCATTTGAAAAAGATATAACATGAAACAGATGGACACAAATTTCATTTATTTAATTCATGCTGCTCTTTGATGTTTCTAGTCTAGCTTATGCCTGCTTTTTCCTCTCTCCTCCTCTTCTCTCATATTTCAGTCTCTTTTTTTTCCTCTCTGTTCACACCCTGACATCCCAAACTGCAGCCACAAAAGACAGACCCTACACTGACAACTCATACTGGCACTCCTTCCACGAACAGAAGCAAAGGGACATGGGGAACCACTTTAATGCCACTGGCACTAGTAACACAACAGAATAAAGCCTTTATATGTGGGAAGCACATGTATACATTTCGTAAGGAATACGTGCAAAAATCCTGCATCTTCAGACCCAAGCAGCCTCAACATTCTTGTTTACATTTCTTACTCAGAACAAAATGCATTCTCCAAGCCTACTACAGCATATGGAAACCACCACAAAAATCCTCTTTTTTTTCCTGAGATAAGAGGGTTGATAGAAAATAAACCGCAAAATAATGTAGCTTTGAAAGGAGAAGCCCAGGAAGAGGGAAAGAGGACATATTTTATCCGTATCTGCTGGCCTGGAAAATAAATACTGCTGTTGTGCAACTCTGCAGCTGCTCACTCTCAATTTGTTGTTTTCATTCTGGTTTTTATGATTTAATCTCATATCCTTGCAGTTAATCTGAAAAGGGTTCAGGCAGCTTTATTCATTAGTCTTGCTTCAAATCATGTTCTTACAGATCATGATCTTTACAGATACCAAGAACCAATTCTCTTTTTGTGACATGGCTTACCCTCTGATAGATGCAGCAAGAATAAATTGACTTCCTTTTTTTCATTGAATCTCATGAAATATATTCTTGAGGAAGTTTTTCTTACACTAATATAATACATGACAAATATATATTTGTAAAATTGAAGTTATCATCTTCAAATTTTGAAAAATATTTTGGATTCATACAATATGATTAGGGAAAATAATAAAAATTTTAAAAAAAGAAAAATTCACATCTACCTGAACTACATAACATTATTTCAGTTACATATTAATAGTTATGTCATCATAACCTTACTTTGGGAAGATACATGAGTCATTTCCTACTTTAAAAGAGCTAAGTATCTAGAAAAAAGGTTTGTGAAGCAACACCTCTGGAAGAATGTCAAAAATATTTACAATTTAAAACACGGAATTCATATGTGGAAAACTACTAAAATGACTTTACAATGGATCCTACTAAAAGCAAGAGAAAAAATTATTTAACGAGTCAAGCATGGCAACACTACCTAAAGATCTAATAATTCAGGCAAACAGAATGACATGTAAAAAAGCTTTGTATCAGCATTAAGGTTTCCTGATTCCCAGATTTTATTCTTAGGATACTTTACACATTTTAATAGGACATCATAAACATTTGCTTTGGCTTGGGCTTTGGAATGAAGAAACCAACCATTTCACAAGCTGATTGCCTGCTGCAAAATGACTGAAAAAAAAATATCTGTTCAAATAATTTTGCTGCTAGAGAGAAAACACAATGTACTGAATGATGAGTAGTGTAGGTGTTGGGAACAATAGACTACCTGAAATTTTTTGATGAAAATAAAATAAGACCCTTTTGCAAAATCCAGAATTAAAATGAAATTGAATACTTCAAGTCAAAGAACTGCAGCCACAAATCTAGTATCTGTGCAAAGCAGACCAAAGAATGGACTTATAAGTCTATGGATTACTTAGAATAATATTTTGCATTTCTTTGATTCACATCATTTGGTAGTTTTTGGGGAATGTAGCATTACCCTATATTCGCATCCATATTCTGCACAAAAGGGTAAGTCTGTGAAAACCACTGTGTATGGTTACAGTTCAACTGTCCTTAACATAAAACCTCCATTTGAAATATATTATGTAGCTTCACCTCAAACAATGTCAAATATACCACGGGCAGTTACTGAATCGTAAGGTGTGCCTGCTGCCTCTGCCTTTATCCATGGGTTCACTATGGACAAGGCAGTCAAACTGCTGTAGCACAGACTGTAAATATTATAGTAAAGACTTCAAACTGAAAGATGGTAGACTTAGGTCAGGTTGCCTACAGAAGTTGTGGATGCCCCATCCTTGGAAGTGTTCAAGGTCAGGCTGGATGTGGTTTTGGGCAACCTGATCTAGTGGAAGGTGCCCCTGCCTGTGGTGGGTGGGGTGGATTTATATGATCTTTAATGTCCCTTTCAATCCAAGACATTCTATGATTCTATTCTCTAAACTGCTGATTGTAAGTACAACTTGCTCCTGAACATTTAATTATATTTTACTTTCTTTGTAATGTATACAATAAAAGAAAAATGTCCTTGAAGACCATGCAATCCAAAATCATCCCAGACTTCTTTAAGGCAACAAATTTCATATCAGTCAAAGAAAATCCATAATCAATTACCTATCTGTCTGTCTAAAAAGTTTGGGATCTATCAATTGCAAATGGGACTGTTGCATGCATCAGGGGAACAGAATACTATTCTAATAGCTGAAACAATAATAAGCAGCACATATATGGATTTATAAATTTTAATATTGAAATTATATCAAATTATGATATTTATATTCTATGCATTACTTTGGTATAAAGAGAATAATATATTATCTTCTGCTCTTACAAGCAATTGTATGCAATAAAACTGTGCTATGGTTTAAGTCCTAGCCCCATGCAGCCACTTGCTCACTCCCTCCCAGTGGGATGGAGGAGAGAATTGGAAGGATAGAAGCTGGAAAACTCACAGGGTGAGATAAAGACAGTTTAACAGGTAACGCAAAAGCCACACACAAGCAAAGAAAACAAGGAATTAATTCACTGCTTCCCATGGGCAGGCAGGTGTCCAGCCATCCCCAGGATAACAGGGACCCATCACATGCATTGGTTATTTGGAAAGGCAAACACCATCAATACAAACATCCCCCCTTCCTTCTTATTCCCTCCATTTTATGTACCGAGCACGATGCTTATGGAAAATTCCTTTGGTCAGTTTGGGTCACCTGTCCCAGCTGTGTGTCCTCCCAGCCTCACATGCACCCCCAATTTCCAACTGCCAGCGTGGCAGCACAAAAAGCAGAAAAGGCCTTGGCTCTGTGTAAGCACTGCTCAGCAATAACAAAAACATCTCTATATCATCAACTCTGTGTTCAACACAGATCCAAAACACAGCCCCATACCAGCCACTGCGAAGAAAATTAACTCTACCCCAGCCAAAATCAGCACAAACAGTAAGTTTTTCCAGTATTATTAACGAGAACAGCAGAGATCCAAACCTAAGGCCTATCCCCATCCTTGAATTCTGGGATAGTTTCTCTCAGAGACATTGATATTCTCTTCTAAAAGCCCGTTTCACCAGTAAGATGTTCATTGGGCATCATGGAGGAATCCTTTTCATTATCTCCAGAAAAAGAAAAAAAAATTTTAAAAAAGTGTTTATGTGAGGAACATTAGGGAAAAAATTATTCAGAAGACCCTCTATCCTTCGGTAGCATGTGATATATATCAGATTCTAAGCAGACTTGCGTATGTTAATTAGGCAACATCGGTATTATTATCCAAATAAAACAGGAAGAGGATAATGACTGAAAAAACAATCTGGACTTAATATCTTGAGCAGGAGTGATAACAATCAGCAGAATAGCTCTCATTTCAGGCATAGAGTCTACATTCTTCCTATTGGCAAATATGACTTTATACTGTCCCTGTTTATCCTATAACTCTACTTAGGGTAAACGCATCTTGCATATATGAATTTTTTACTTATATATCCCTGTCTCACTCTGTAATTCTGCATGCATAATACAGAAACACTTCTGGAGTTAAATTGCTGATGAGAACAAGAGTTTTTTATTATCACATTATTAACACAAGAGAATCTGTCTCTCTCTCTTGGTCCTCAGCATCAAGTTAGGGTGCCAGCTGTACTTCTCACAGACTACACATACAACTCAGGAGCACTCAGAGCCACTACATACTGAACCCATCAGCTGAAATCAGAGCAAAGGGCAGCAAGCAGAAAAAGTTAAACCAGAAAGGTTAGATTATTTACATTCATTTTTTTCCCATATAAGACCAAAAATAGGAAATAAAATATGGTGGAATACAAGAGGTGAGAATAAAGGAAAACCATTTTAATTATACTAGTTGTAAAAGCTATTATACCTGCCTAACTTATTTCAAACTTGCAGAATAAATACTGTAATGAGGTCATAGATGGGCAGTAGAGGAAGGTTGCCAGGTTACACTGCTCTGGATGCCAAATTCCAAGGCAGCTGGAGATCTCTCTCTCCTGAGCACATGAGGGCATCATTTGTATGGAAACATGTGAGCAAATTTACTCTCTTCTTTTGCTTCTCACTGTATTTAAAGAGCTATTCCGTCTTGTTTAGGAAGAAACTAAATTTATTCAATGAAACCACTTTCATGTTACAGTAAAATGTAGCTGTAGAGGTTGAGAGCCTCCTGGTGCCTTTCGGTACAATCACCTCCGGAAAAAGGGAGGGAAGTTCCACCTCCAGCCTCTGGTTAAAGCAGATCTTACTACATTAGTGCCAATAGAGTCACAGTTTCAACCAATGCCAAGTAACGCTGACATAAACAAGTGAAGAAAAAACTTTGATACTAATGACAGTAACTAAAAGCAAAACACCGAAAAACCATGAAGAAGCTCAGGTCACTACACAAAGATTTCATCATCCTCACTACTGTTTAGTGCAAGTACAACCAGATATTTTATTTCAGTAGTCTGACCAGACATCGTCTTCCATTAATCTGCCTTTTTGAGTTCTATTTTGGATTATGACAATTTTTTTGCTATAGGGTTAGTGACCACAAAAGAAATATGGTAACATAGCACAATGACTACAATTTGACAAAGCTGCAGCTTGGACAAGCTCTGTCACACTGCAACTGCCATATTCCATGGGTTTTTTAAATAAGAAGGAATGAATATCACACATTGGCTATGACCATCTGAAACCAACAAAAGACTCCTCAGCTGATGCTTCAAAATGCCCAGTATGTACTTTAGAGGCTACAGAATAAAAATAAAAGTTTAAGAGATAAAATAAAATTTGTAGCATAAATTCAGGAGATCTTATAAGGATAAGCATTAAATACTTTCTTACCTATCTGATGTTGTGTCACTTGTTACTTGATGCTTTACTCCTGAACCATTCTTAATTGAGTCTTGTCTTGTGAGCCCTTGAGATCTGGTTTTGTCCAAAGCTTGCGTGGATATTTCACCTGGTGGTCCTTGGTACTGAGGATGCTCCTGCAGCTTTGCTTTTTTCTCTTGAGGTGCTTCCTCGTTCCTCAGAGCTCTAATACCTTCTTGGTCAGGCTGCTGTGGTGCATGTGATCCGCTGTTATAGAACCAGGCTCCTGATTTTGTGAGGATTTCTTGTTGTTTTCGGCACAAGTTACATACCCACATTACCTGTTCAGACATATTTAAATGTAAAATCTGTTAGCTTGTAAACACTGTATACAACATCTTCATCAAGCACACATCAACCGATTGTTGCCATTTCCAAAGGTAGAAAGAATACAGTTTCAATTCTTTCTATTAAAATTATGATAGCTTAGCTACAACATAATAAAATTTGGCTGTACAACCTTGGAGGAAATTGTTTTAGAAAAATTACAAGCAAAAATAATTTTAGTCTTTTCTTGTTTCATTATTTGAAACACAAGGAAAAACCACAGACAGAAGCAATATAAATGAAAAGCTACTACATATTGACAATTCAGTGGCAATAAACATAAGTTCTAAAAAATTAAGACTACAGTTTGAGGATGATAGAAAAAATGAATTAAAAAATCATTAAGCTTTTAATCCATTCTCTCACTAAGTCAGAGTCAGGAACTTTGGCATAGATCCTTTGCTATAGCAAACAAGTACTTTTATAATTCTCCAGAATGCTCACTGATTTACTTCCATAGTGGTCTGCATCTTATGTTTACATGAAAAAGCTGACTTCAAGAAGTGACTTAATTTTCAGAGTAATTTTAAATTAAAGCCATTTTGTAAATAAAGTAGCACTAGGTGTAAGATGATGCATCTCCCCACTTCATAGCCAAGATTTACCTTTCACAGTATGCTTACTTAATTATTAAAATCATTACACCTTCACAGTTGTGAGATCCTGCATAGAGTAATGAGGTTTTTTAATAATCTAGAATCTACTTGCTTGCAAAGCTTTTGTATCTGATCACCTTAGTCTCATGCCAATGCAGGATATTGGCAGCACCAATTATCTGTAAGTTAATTTCACATTCAGTTATTATGTTATATGAGAATAAATCAGGATGTAGTGAATCAAATACAACACACCAGTCAGGAACACAATGGTACATTCAAACTGATTATTGTGTTATCTTAAAATTTTGATTGTAGATAGCATTAATTCACTGCAAGTTTAATCCTTCACTCCTTAATCTTCATTTTTCTTCAGCCTTAGCTCAGCTTTCTTTTTCTTTTCTTTTTGTTTTTATTCTTCTTTTTCTTTTTCTGCTTCTTATATATCTTTGTCTAAGTTCATAGACATAATTGTACCATTTTTACTACATGTTCTTTGAATGTCTACACTCGACCTTCAATCTAGTTATAATGTCTCCAGTTCTAATCCTACAGTAAGTTGCCTCTTTTTCAAGGGTGTACAGTCCAGGAAATTCAGTTTTACATTAATGTTCTTCATTATTCTTTTAAATGTAGCTGGCTCCATGGCTGAATCACATGGAAGATGTAGTTTCAACCTCCCTAATACATCTAGCTCAGTCCACCAGAAAAGCTTTCAGAAGCTGCAATCTGTGTCTTACTTCTATTCTCCAGGCTGTTTTCTAGTAGAAAATTTCAGCCATGCTCTCTAGTCAAACCTCACAAAAAAGTGTCTCGATGAGAGCTTCATATAGAGGGCTACTTGGATGCAAGATTCATACTCAAGGTAAACTCACTGACTGCTTCACTCACAAACTGCCAAGCTGGGGCAGGAGAAGGAGGCATCACTTGCCCATCCATGAGAACTCTTGCCTGCTTATACCAGTAAGACAGAACAAATCATCGAAGCATTGAGGGTAGAAAAGAGAGAGGCTCCCTAAGTAGCAGCTTGCTTTCTGAGGTAGGTTAGATACCCTTAGATGACATTCAAAGGTCAAAACTGTGTATACTTCAGGCCCGGCCACCATTAAATTACGAATTCAAGAACAGGCCTGTTTTACCATTAGTAATTGAGTTAGAAAGTACGTGAAAACGCCAAAGCGAAATTTCAGCCCCCAAGAAAGAAGTATTTTTGCCCTCTTTTACTAATAGCAATTCAAAGGCTTTCGTATTTCTCCTTGGTTGGTACACAGCTGAAAGTTCTACACTTTCCACGTATGTGTCAGTGCAATGAGAGGACCGGATCTAAAACAATTATTGAAGTATACAAATATGTAACAGCTTGAATGACAATGAGATAACACCCCCAAAAGTTTTCATGTGCTATTTCTATTAGTAGATGTCATAATATCACGAAACTAGATATTATAAGCAGAACATCTGGGCAACT
The DNA here is from genome assembly GCA_036023395.1 of Myiotriccus ornatus. NCBI lineage: Eukaryota > Metazoa > Chordata > Aves > Passeriformes > Tyrannidae > Myiotriccus > Myiotriccus ornatus. The sequence goes on along the minus strand of JAYRBT010000082.1, from coordinate 132,444,850 downwards.
AAGTCCTTGGCTGACAGCCATATTTTGTCCCCAGACAGTGCATTCCAGGATGATCAGTATTATTCTCTTATACCCAATAGAATAAGAGGTCCCTGTGAACAAATATGAGCTCATATCTCCTCATCTAAAAGTAGAATTAGGAAGAGTATTCCTGACATAACCTGACTCCTGAAAAATTTACTTAGAGTACTTCAGATTGAAAAAAATTCAAACACATTGCATGAAAAGCGCATATATTTATGTATTTTCCAGGTTTTATCTGCTTTTTTTAGAGTGTCTAATGATAATTACAGCTAACACTTCTGACAAAACCTTCTTTTCAATGTACTTTCAACATGTGGGATTTCACAGTGTCGACCCTAACAGTCATAATTTTAGCTTCAAATAATCACACACAGTGAGAAGAATGGCACCTGTCACACAGACACAAATGCATGTGCTTTCAGTGAGCACAAAAATTACAAGCCCTCAAATAGTACTGAGCTAAACTGCTTCTCCATCTTCTTGCTGGAACCGTTCTTGCAATTTAAAAAATATTGGCAATTTTTAGTGCTGAGCGCTCAATTAAATGACACTCGCTTGTAAGGGAGCATCATAAGAGCACAGATGGGAAGGTGGCATATTCCTGGACAGGATCTCTCCTGCTCCCAGGTGCCTGTGACAGAGCACTCAGCAGGTCACACACGCAGAGCAGGTCTGTCCCTGCCAAGACCCCGGCAGGACAGAGCATTTCATGGGACTGTGAGGGCAGCACAGCAGAGAAGTGGAGAGGAGACTACACAAGTGGACCACATCCTCAATACACACATTTTTACAAACCTGTAAAGAACCACAGAATTTTCCCTTCTAAAACACTAATTAAAAGGGCTAATCCCTTACATCAGAAATCTGCACTCCAGAGCAGGCACAGTACCCACTATACCTGTTTGCAACTCTCTTGACCACCACCCTAAAGAGTTCAACAGCCACGAACACATTTTGTACCCAAATGTCACCGTTGCAATTTTTGGGTGTCAGTTCTTCTCCACATGGGGACACTGCCAATTTGAAAAGGAAAATGTGGACAAAAATCTGCTCTCCAACGTTAAGTACTAGTTCAAAACTAGGATCTCAAGTGCCAGTGGCACGGGAACGGGATGTGCATTTCCGTAGGAAAGGCTGAAACACCACCTAGTGCCTATGATAGGCATTGCTGAAGTTCTGTTCAAATCAACTTCTGAAGTGTGAAAATAGCTGCACTAAATACATCCAGTCTGATATTTTCCCATCAAAGCTTATATCCATTTTTTAAAAAGACAGTTTTTTTTCTTTTATACAACACTGCAAAGAAGTATTCAGAATTCGGATTAGACAAAACCTTCCTTCTTCTTTCCATTCACAAAGGTTAGTTCCATACAGGGAACAAACGAGTTCTATCTCATTTTTTATTTCTTCACTGTTTTTTACAAGATTACTCATATGTTCCCACTTCTGCTAATAGCTTTCATCACATAATATTAACACTTTTTTTTATATAGCCCATAAAACAAATTCTGCCAAACCTACAATAATCAGCCATTTCACATCTATGCATCAGAAATAATTAATGAACAAAAAAACTCTTCTTTGCATTGTCCTAAATAAGACATTACAATTTTTTGTTATTAGATAAAATTTTTCAAAACACATTTCACACGCCACTCTACATTCAATAAAATGGAAAATATATTCATCAAGAAATTACATCTGCAGATATTTCAAGAAAAAAATTTAATAAAAAGGATATAGTTCAACAACCATTTTAGATAATGTGAAAATTCAGCTACCTTACAAAATACCATTCACTGTTCCCCTAAGTACAGTGATAGATGACCCTACCACTAACTCCTAAGAATAAAATGGAAATATTACTTTATTTAAGATTAGATTAAAAGCCACAGTATATTTGAAATATTTGATTACACATCAGTTTGAGCTTGTTAGCTTAGACAGTACAACGTAAGGAATGACTAGACCAAACCCTCATCAGCCTTCAGAGCACTAATCAGGTATGCAGAGATGAAAAATTCCATAGTATTGTGGTTTTATCAAATTATTAAAGTTATTATTAAAGTTCACCTGCTTACCAGCAACATCTAATATATTAGCATCATATTAATTGTTGTGCTTGCTGGTAGTATTCTTAAGCAAATTTCACATGATTTAAATATATATATGTCTTTTTGTGGTTTTTTTGGTTCTCGTATTTTATGCAGGATACGCTTCCTTAAACATTATGCAAGGTAACAAGAATACAACATTGAAAGGAAGGAGGAGACAAACGGAGTAGAAAAACCCTCTGCTTGGGTCCAGCATCAGGGCAAATAATCTAGATTACTAACACACTGCTCCTAGTCCCGTTTTGGGGTTGTGGGGGTTTTTTTCCAATACGTTCCAGGTGCAAAACAACTTATTACATCATGGAGCAATGTTTGATGTCACGCTGTACCAATGAAATTTCTTCAAGGATGGAGGACATCTCTCCATTAGTCAGTATGTTGATGTGGAATAGACACTGCTGAACCAGCACTGGCACCCAGGAACATGAGTCAGCTTCCTCTGTGCAGTCACAGAAATTACGATTATATAGCAAATCGATGCATCTTTAGCTAATATAGCCCTAGTATCAGTGGGGCCAATGGTATATATTCCTTACCTCTAGTCCCAGTTTCTGCTGATCCTTCCCCATTTTGCCTATTTGGAATATATAACAGTGTTTCCAAAGAACTATAAATTTAATAAGAGGGTGCCCTGGTTCTGGGACTGTGAGATTCACTTTGAACATTATCTCCCCAGAAAAGGAGATGGAACTGCTTTTCTGGTTACTGTTCTTCCGAGGTTTTCCAGTAAAATAGCAATAGCACTATTAGTTGTCCCTGTCACAAGTTAAACTTTTTAGGACTCTGCTTATTATTACTTAGAATTCAAAGCTCCTTGAATTAGCATAGAAACTGCTTGAAGTTAGCTAAAACATAAAATCTTATCTATTTGGTTATATGACCACCAAAACATGGGTCATGTTTGTCCTAAAAAAAACAATCATTCCATTTTGCTCCCGCTGTCTGAAGTCTATGTTGTCTCTTACAGCTAAAAATACTGATTTCCACTACTGATGAGGGAAAATTTGTATTGTTTTCCATAAGATGACTCCTTTAAAAATGTTAATTTTGATATTCCTTTCTAACGAAAGCAACTGTCTATAACTGTGGAAAACTTTAATATAGCATGTGCTATCAATAGCTAACATTAATATTTTTGGAAAACACAGAGGTTTTTACATTGGTTGTAGGATTTATTTATAGAGACATCATTCTAGAGGTTCAGGTCCAGAACACTGATGCATCATTTGTAGCTACTAAGATATATTTTAAAGGCACAAAATCATTATTTTGGAGTGAATAGAATAAATCATATCTACTTTATGCTCATACATTGTAAAAAGCAAAGTGTGGATATATTTTTAATGAAACAGAAACTTTTCAATTTCATTTTACTGCTCTGATTGTGCAGACAAGACATCATCATGTTAACATGAGGACTCACCCACCACTTTGGTTTTTATTTTCTTTTTTAGTGTCAATCCTACTTTGAGCAGGAGGTTGGACTAGATAAATGCCAGGTCCCTTCCAAACTGAGTGATTCTGCGATCATTTGCAACTGCACGTTGGTAGCTATTTTTCTACACAAAAATAAATCCCAAATAACTGTCATCAGAACAACTATGGATTTATTTGATTGTACCTGAGAACAAACACTTGCAGCGGTTACAGCAGTGTTAAATGCTCCTTAAAGAGTTTAGGTTTTTATTTTATAACATTGCATGGCAACTTCATCTATAATCAGATGACTGTAGGTCATGAAGGATTAGACTGGACATTAGGAAGCATTTCTTTACAGAGAGGGTGGTCAAATCCTGGAACAGGCTTCCTAGAGAGGTCGTGGATGCCTCAAGCCTGTCTGCGTTTGAGGCATTTGGACAATTCCCTTGACAACTTGCTTTAAGTTTTGGTAAGCCCTGGATTGGTCAGGTAGTCGGACTAGATGATAATTGTAATTCCCTGCCAACTGAAATATTCTATTCCATTCCACTCCATTCTGATACTACACCATAGCAGACAAAGGTTTTATCTTAGTATTTATCCACTAAACTCTACTTATTGAACTGTACCTGTGGGATACCTTCCCCTTTTAATTTCCTTCTGTTAAACTGATGCATTTAGTCAAGCAACTACATAATGGAAACAAAGATAATCCCTGAATTTGTGAGTGTTATATGAGTTGATATAGACTATCTGATTTTTCAATATTTTGCTATGCCACTAGTCTGTGCTATGGTACTGACTTTCACTTCCATACAAGTAATAAAGTTATAATCAATTTGACTGAATGCCAAAACTGCTATAATGTTTATTTGCCTTACATCTATAATGATACACTGATACCTATTCCCCAAAATTGTATTAAATACCACAGGAATTCCGATACCAGTTAATAAAACTGGAAAAGCCTACAGTCCTGCTATGAGACCAACATCTTTACAAATATTTTAAGGGATATGTGCATTTGCACAGAAAAATTCTTTGCACTGAGAGAGTGGCTATACTACACATTCGCTCTTGAGTTTGTAAGGAATGAATATATTATGTATGAAAAGTTATAATGGCCATAAACAACCAAGTCAGCATAATAAGTAAATCAATTCCTGTGCATGCAGCTGATACAGTGTACATTTACATGGTTCTATCTTTCAAGTATAAGAGAAAAATGTGTGAGACTACAATTTTTAAAAGATATACTCTTTTGTACTAATGCTGTACTCATCTTCCTAAGGGACAGAGTACCTCTCTTGTATCACTTTTTTATTATCCATAAGGCATATACTAGTAATTTTGTTCATACTTTTTTTTTCAACCTAGAGTACAATTAACAAGTAAGACATTTGACTAGAAACACAGATTACTTATGTTTGAAAAATATGAAAAAGGCCTCCACGTGCACGGTAGGACTAGGAACTGTTAGTTGGAACACTGTGGTATGTGGGTTAATATAAGCCAGAGCACATCCTTCCTAAAGTATACTGTATAAAAAAAAAATATAGTTCACATGCAAAAGAAACTGATATTCTTTAAGATCTGTAAAGGTGAAAATTTGCTCTTTTTCATTATAGCACAGGCACAACTCAACATGCCAATGAAGATAGTTCATAATTCCTGCACAGTGCCATATTGACCATATTCATCTTCTTCATGAGTTTTCATTATTTCACAAAGAACTAGAATGGTAGGCAGAATTCCAGTGAGAAAATGGCTAACGTGAGATTTGAGTGTGATCTGCACATAGTACAAACCAGTCAGTGTTTTCAAATGCAATTGCCTTGCTTCCATACGGGAATTTGTAAGCCTTCAAAGTACTCCACAGGGCCATGAGGGTTATTAAATGCAATGGGTTTGGCATGAAGTAAAGCAGCTGTAAGTGAACAGGATATACCTTTACAAAATTTAGCTAAACCTTTACTAAATTTCCAGATTTGTAATAGTCTTAGGAAAGCAAGAGAACTGAGCATACATATCCTATGCTTTTTTTAGAAAACTAAAGCTCACCAAATAAGAATACTAGACAGAAAAAGACCTCGTGTATTGATTCCAGTTGCCTGCTGCTTCAGAGAAAATTATTTTTAAGAAAACTTTATAATTTAATAAACTTTCATCTTAAAATTAACTATAAATAATTAGGCCAAAATCTGTAAAAATGCTTTTCCAAGTTCTACAGCTACAACGGAAGGAGTGCTTCTCAATTTTCATATATTCCAAACTAGTTTATTGCTATTTACTTGTATCGGTGTGGTCATTAAGTTTAAATAGCTCCTTTCTCTCCTCAGAGTTGCTGACTGATGTTTTTAAAGAGGCCAATCACCCTCTCTGCTTTTATTTTTCAAGAACAAGTAGATTTTGCTCTTTCAGACTATGCCTCTACAGGCAGGACATAACCCTGTCACAGGGCCAGGTGCTGGCCCAGGCCTGCCTGCTAATTCTTATATTTCCTGGCACCATCAGGTCTTTGCTAACCAGCGTCGCCCAGACAATGCCAACACACAGTGCAGGAGAACAGCACGGAGCAAGAACAGGTCCTAATAAGCAACTTGGACATGGTTACCCTGCGCAGGAAAGAAGAATGCAGGCTTGTTGGTCAGGACTGAGCCCCACACGAGTCCCTGGCGTGTAGGTCAGGGTAGAAATTCTTATTAGTTCTTAAATTCCTGATTTTACACTTAGTCCTATTTTGTCTCATTCTTTTTTTTACTACTGGAGTTCACAGGGTCATCTGACTCTATTGTACAGTATCCCATTCTCCCCCTCTACTGATAAGTATCCAACTTTGTGTCACTCATGTATTTAATTACAGCATTCTTGTTCCCTATGCCAAGGCCACTAGTGAAAATACTAAAGATTTTCCCCAGTACTAATGCTTGAGGAACTCAGCTAGGAAGTTGCTTACAGCTTTCCCCTCCATTTCTCATATTTTTGATAAAAACATACAAATAAGCAGTTATGGTTGGAGTAAGGTAATACAAATAGAAAATAGAATTACTAATATTCAAAAGCTTTCTAGAAAAGTGATTGTAATTAACAGTTTCTACTACAAATTCAGGATCTCTGAAAATATTAAGGTTTTTTTAATAAAATATTATTCCAATATTTTCTTATTTTTGAAGGTATTTTAATAACTTAATTTGGAAGATAGAAGAAATCCTCCAAATGACATTTCCAAGTTGTTTTATTTTACCAATACTTTTACTCCCAAAGGCATTGTTAAATAATATTCAAATATCTTACAGTGATTTCATTTTGAGACTTTGGTTGCTTGAAAGTCTCAATACCTAGACCTCTTTGTGTTTAAAATTTTGTATTAATGTCATAGCTTCTATTAAGGGACCAGCTAATAAAACTAACAAATGATCTACAGCTTGGAGGTTCTGAGAATTTTCATTAGTTAACGCTTGTAAACTGTCTGAAGATGAATGGCACTAAGTGTTCACAGGCTATTTAGAAATGTGAGACACAACATCAACATCAACAAGAGACCAAGAAGAGAGAAAATGTGACAGGACCACAATAAGCCTGGGGTCTGTATGCAGATGGCATTAAATTGAAATCAACAGTATTGCACCATTTACATCATCTGTGTCATCATTCATTACTGAAATTGTCTGAGAAAAATGAAAGATCCAACTCTAATGAAATGTAACAGAATGGTAATAGAAAAATTGAGATGCTTATCATGCAGTTACTGCTGTGTTGAATCCCACATAAACATTCTCCAGCTTTACATGAACCTTCTGCCTAGACTCCAACAACACAGTCACAGCAGCACAGCTCTCAGTGCAAGCTGCAAAGATCAGACAAAATATGATATATACAAAATCATAGAATATCTCAAGTTGGAAAGGATCGATAAGGAGCATCAAGTCCAATTCCCTGCTCCTTGCAGGACTGCCTAAAAGATACAAGAATCATCCAGATGCTCCTGTAACAGTTGTGGTGCCATGACCACTTCCCTGGGGAGCCGGTTCCACTAACTAACAACCCTCTGGGGGAAGAACTTTTTCCTAATATCCAACCTGAAGCTCTCCACCTCACCCACCCTCCACACACCGTGAGGAAGCCTTAGACTGCAGTGAAGTCACCCCTCTGCCTTCTCTTCTCCAAACAGGACAAGGCAAGTGATCTCAGCCACTTCTCGTAAGTCTTGCCCTTGAGAGCTTTCCCCCCTTTGGTCTCCCTCCTCTGGACTCACTCGAGCAGTTTGATGTCCTTTGTACGTCGTGGTGCCCCCAGCTCACAGAGCCCCCGAGGTGAGGCGGCAGCAGCACAGTGGGACACTCACCTCCCACCGGCTCACAGTGCTCTGCTACCCAGCCTGGAAACTGCACTGCCTTGCATACTACAACAGCCACACATCTTAGGACAGCAGGAGCTGCAGCCACAGTTAAACCTGACAGAACAGTAAGAAAACCTAAGATTAAAAAAATATTTTCTGTGTACGGCAGTATGTCTGTTTTATGAACTTTTTTAAAGAATAGGAGACTAAGGGTAGAAAAGTAACAGATTTAGTGACACCTAACAGAGGCCAGGTATATATTACCTATCAATATGCTGAAGAGAACAATCATATTTAACAAAAGAAAAAAAGAAAATTATGCACAATGAAATAAAGGGGGTTTTGTTGTTGGGTTTTTTTTTAATAAATCTATTGTAAATAATCCCCTTTGTTAGGAAGCCCATCTGGTTAACAGCCTACATTTCTACTTTATATATATTGACAATTTTCTGTACTTCCATAATTATTACTTAAGTTAAAATATCTACAGATTCCACATATGCAAAGTCCTTCTGCTACTTCAGCAGAGGTAGTTAGGTGAATGCTTCCCCCTTCTCTGCTAGTTTAAATTAGCAGGCTTTGAAAATGTTATTCATAAGAATTACTGCCTTCTCTAAAATTAGTTGTATTTCTCATTCAATGAGATAATTGTATCTACAGTTTAATGACCACCTGCTGTTTTATTGTTCTTTTGCATCATTCCCTATTGCAGGGAAAGTGAAATATAATGTGGTAAAACTCTTCACATACACATTTTGTGTATGTGAATTGACAGTGCAAAGCACTCATACCTTAGTAAGTCCTTCATTTCCTTTCAAATTCTTAATATGAAAAACCAGATGAAGCAAGAACACCAAACTAATCATGGACTAAGTGTCTTGAGAAATACCAGTAACTGAATCTCTCTTCAAAAAAAGCACCCACACTATAATTTCAGTTTGCAGATAACAACTAACTAGTGGACTTTTCGAAGAATATTACTGAATTAAAAACACAATTTTGTCCTGAAAAATGTGGCATCAATATCTGAAGGTCTCATCAGAACGAAAGGCTTTCTAGAAATACGTACTGGAAACTATGCTTGTGCCTTAGAAAGGACATGGAGTTTGCCTAACAAAAAGCATGTGGCTTATTAGCAATTCTTTTTAAAAAGGCTGTGCAGTTATTACATTCCAACTCACCCCTGGAAGCTCTTATCAGTTTTCCTTGATAGCCACTGAATCTTACTATTGTCATCTCCATGGCTTCTGCTTCTCCCTTCATTTTTTCAGTATACACTACGGACAATGTTTAGGGAAGCAAGTCAGCTCTATGAAGACACCACATGCAGCCTTCATAAATGGGCTGGGTTAAATATCTGGGACTTCAGAAAGAAAAGGGATTAAACAGTTGAGATTAAATCTTGACATGATGGTTTCTTTAGGAAAGAATTTATAATATTCCCAGAAAGTAAAGTTATATATGTTTCAATTTCCAGTTCTGGACCAGACATAACCCACATTTAACTCCAGGAAAAGTGAAGATAGACTGTTTCTCTCTGATAAAGCCATCCCTTTTTTCCCTAGCTGTTAAGTGTAAACTCATAACTGGTGGCACGCTCTCCCTCAAATAATTGCCTTTCACAGCAGACAGCTTACTCTGTGGATTTGGGGCATGTACAAACCCTTACCTGTGACAGCTATATGGCATGCAGATAAGAATGTGCCATAAAGGTCATGGCAATTATATTACACTTTCCTAGAGTTGGACAAAAAGACGTTATGAAAATAACTTGACTTGGCAACATCATGAAACATTTCTGGCCCCCTCTCCTGGGCTTTCCCGTGTTCCAGGTTAGCAACACCACAGAAACGCACTAACAACAAAGGGTTTTCGGAAAGCTGTAAAAAGGCCTTTGAAGTGTTCTGGCATTGCTGTAAACAACCACTAAACAGGATTGCTTTTAATGAGGTGAGAAATATTGGTTTGGGGGACGTCAGTAAGAGGAAACTCGCAGATTTACATAGAATACTTCTTCTGGCCTAGAGACACACTTTTCAATTCAGCTTCAGCTGTGAGAACTGCTGCTCACTTGAGAGAACAGGCAAGAGCGTGCATATGTATCTACAATGTAAATCATACATTTACAATATGAGCAGGTCATCCATCTGTTTTTCCACATCAACAGATGTGAAGAAAACTTTTCCAGGCTTATTACAGCCTTGAGTAAAGTAAATCAACACAGCAGCTCACCTACTGAGAGCATGATCACAGCAACAGGAACAAGACAGCACACTGGGGTAGCAGGTTTGGATCTGTCATGGCTCCACATGTTTGAAGGAACTAATGTTGTGTTTCCTCTGCTTACTAATTTCATCACTGCAGAGTACATCCAGATTTATGATGCTGTTATTCTGAGGTGGTTAGACACTGTGTGCTTTGAAATCAAATGCATACTTCTCTAGTCAGAGGATTTATTTAGAAGCATTTCTGACAAAAGTATCAAAATACCTGAAACACTGACTGATTTAAAATATGCTGCAGCAGATAATTTCTGATTCAAGCCAGTTCTTCATCATTAAATGAACCAGTTAGTTTCACATCGTTCTTTGTTCAGCATGTCCCCTATGCTCTATAGGAGCCTTCAACTAACAGAATCTCATGCTGATCTGAATGGTAACCAGTAAATAAAAGTATATCTCTCTAAAAATCACAAAAAACAAGGATCATGTCTTCTTATCATTATTAAAGGGGTTACCATGCTTCATTTACACAAGGTTTTCCTTATGTAATACCCAGATAATCTTTGCTGGTGGTGTTGTCCTAAACATGAGGAGAAAACACTACTAAATAACACAACTACAATGGAAGTATCTGAATCCTGTTCATAAAACTAAATATATCTATGGTACTTTTACTGCTTTGGTACAATAAAATTACAGAAGTCTAATGTTCTAGGATCATAGCTATGTTATTTCAAAAACTTTTATAAATAGTTAAGTTAAATACATGAATAAGCTGTAAAACAAAAACAATCATATTAATCTAGAAGGACTCTGGAAGCATAGATTATGCCAAAAAAATCTCTTTGCAACATGGTCCATAATAATAAAGCATTTTATCTTGAACAAAACATAGCTCTTTAGATATTTTTAATGAGCACTTGAAATTGTTGTCTGAATCTATAGACTAAATTTTGAACCAAATTTCACTTTTTGCTACCCAGCAATGTTAAGAACAATGTAAGCATTTATGCTCCTCCCAAATTACTGAGGCCAGACATCCAATGCAGTGAAAGTTTTGGCCACTCAAAATGACACCCATGACAAAAAGAGGCCAAACAAGGATAAGACAAAACTAAAAAATATTTTGAAGTGAATTAAGAGGAATTTGCTTCACACATACTGAGTAACAACAATTTGCTAAAAAATATACAATCATCATGGTGTTATAATCTAAAATTAACTAACACTGAATGCAAAGAGACATTAGACAATTGTACACATTGGGAGAAATAGGCATTTGAACCCTATCTTCGATGTAGAGGTAAAACTATTCTAATCTCTCAGAAAGATACCATACATTGCCTACCTAGAACTGTAAGAAATCCAAATCGTTAACAGCAATATCATCTTTCATAATCACATGACCAAGTATCTGAGAGCAAGAACACCTTAATTAAACAGGTCATGACTCTGAAGTTATGTAGCAATTACACTGAAACTGAAAGATGAACAGGTTAAATGAACACTAGTGATTAACACTGACCAAGTTTAAACATTTAAAGATAAATGGGAGGTACATGTATACATAGTAAACTAAATGACTCAGATTTCAACTTCAATTAATAAAGATACATCTATGATCCTATCAGTATTAAAACACTGTAGGGATTTATTCTGTGAAAGCATATTATCCCCAATACAAAACAGAAATCCTGTTAATTTATTTACCTATTTGGTTTACAAAGCATGAGTATTTTATTACTTGCAGACCTAAAATGCTAAAAAGGGCTCATGAACTACATGAAACTAAATCTCAAAAAGCCACAAACATTAACACACACGAATTGACTAAAATTGAATTAGCTACCTGAAATCCAGGCTTTTCCGTAGATCTTCTTGATGCTGAATGAAGGCATCTTTATAATAATTCAGACCAAGGAAGTTTTAATTTTCGAATTACTCTCTCCTACTGAGACTTCACAGGTGACATCTTGTTTAAACATCGGATTTTTCACATTTATTTAAATTTCTCCATGAATGCACTGAAGTTCAACATCTGCTGGAACTGTCTATATAAATTCACTCTTGCTATGCTGAATAACTGTCCTGTCTGTGCATACAATATTTTATATACCAACAGATGCTGGCCACACAAATTCCTTTTTTCACACAGCAGATCTAAACAGCAAACAGATATTAACCCAGATGCCAGATCTTTTTCATTTAATTCCTCAATCTATCACTAAACTGTTCCTTGAAGACACAGCTAAATAAAGCTCTAAGTAAGCAGTTGAGGAAAAAAAAACCGCCTTGGGAGGTTTGCCACTTTACTCTATTACTAGCAATGTCTTCATTATTTATATATATAGGCACTGGTTTCCAGCCACTGAAGCTCAATCTAGATAATTAAATATTTATACCATCCCCTGCTGTGCCATAATGTCTAACTGTGTCCAAAGAGTCCTAGGTGTGCTGTTACACACCTGGGACTGAAATAAGGAATTTGCTGAGCTACCTTTGATAAAGGTCTACACCTGGAACTTAATAGCACATGATATGTTTCTGAATATTGCAACAGGTGGCAAATATAACTTACTGCTCAAGAACTGTTTCATCTTCTGGTTCCAGAATTGCTATTTGCAATTGCTATTGCTCTATTAATTTGAACAAAAGGGAAAGTTTATTGATGTGATACAGTTTGTGTTGTTATTACACTGTTTCCATACACACTTTAGGATAAGATTGTTTTAGGATAGCTTGAAGAATAATTTCAATTGAAACTGAATCTATTTGTACAATTTGAAATTAAAATATACATTTCTAGTGCTACCAAGGTAGGAAAAATAGCTAGCAAAATGAAAACTAGTCCCTCTAATTCCACCAGACTCTCTCTAAATCAACTTTAATGCTTTTCAGAAATTCAGTACCATCTAAAATGAAACCAACTACTTCTAATTTCTGTACTGTAAAATTGTAACACCACGGTGTACATGTAAAGGACAAGGTTTATAGGAGAAACTACCGTCTTTTACACCGACTGTTTTGGGTGAAAAATACTACACAAGCTTTCGGGCATATAAACCCTTGCTCATCTAACACAGAAGTACATATATGATTGTAAAAAGGTTTTCAGACTCGTTCTTTTAATTAGTTTTCCGTTCTTTCCTAACAAAGAAACATATCTGAGTGTGTTCTTCGAGCATGGAGCATAGCTAACAAAAGCAAAGTCTTGTTACATAGATATAAAACCCCCATGTAGTCATTAGATTTAACTAGCTAAGACCATTCTGAAGCTACATAATATCAAGAAGTTGTTTTATTTTTATTTTCCAATTAACTTCCAAAGAGAAGCTGGGAAAGGAAATTGGCAGTTCCTGGGACCACATTCCCCTTCCCTTGAACACTGTGCAGGGTAAGCCATTGATTTGTGCATGAGTAAAAGGGCCAATGGGCATTGTGGTGAAGCAAAAAAAAAGCAAAAAAAAGAAATAAAGATGAATTCTCATTCCTTCTCTATGCCTTCCAACATCTCCAACACCTCACAGAAGTTAATACGAAGTTAGATTACAATGTAGTGGAATCTCCCTGTTCTCTGACTGTGATGGCCAACACAAAGTTATCTTAGTATGAGAGCAAGGCCATAAAAGTTAACAGCACATGGGATCAATCTAGGGAAAACATCGGTATGCCAATTTAACCATCACTGAGTATGGTCTTCATCAGGGTTTCAGGCAAGTTTAAATCTGCTATTTGCAGATTTAAAGACCTATGTATATTGACTACTCTCTATTACACCACAACAGTCTTGAAAATACTGGAAATAAAGCTAGGCAACATATTTTTGAATAGAGGACGTGATTTGATTATAGGGTAATTTTGACAGGAGGAAAGAAGCAACTTAGTATTTAAATATGTTTGGCAATTCAATTCCAACCAGGATATTTGTTCACCTTCTGCTACTGGAGGTGCATTCTGTTAGTGATGAAGGAAATAAGAGTGAGGTTTGAACACAGTAAGATAACGGAGAGCAGTTTAGACAAATGGATACAGGAGAAATAGGATCAGAGAACACGCTTGGACAAGTGGCCCAAGACAGGAAGGTCTAAGTTGCCAACTCTCCAAATGACTTTTAGAGATCCCAATCTGAAAGACAATACTCAAGAGCTGAGGAAAATCATTAAGCTCCCCACAGCAAAGAGATATCTCAGAAAATGATCCTGTATAATAGCTGGTACAGGAGGCTTTTGTCAGACGTATTCTAAGTACAGGAAATATTCTATTGTTTTTGTGAGTCTCTTTATAAAAAAGGGTTTTTTTCCAAATTTCAATGATCTGGAAATTACCATATTTCTTTGTTAAATAAAAACCACATATCCTTTAGGACATATAGAGCCCATGATCTTGAGGAGACTCAGAGTGGGTTTCTTCATAAGACAGAAAGTCAGCTTGAGTCAAGTTTCAAGAACAGGGTAAGAGTTTAGAGACATTTTCCAATAGCAAGAAGGCAGGGGTAGGAGAAGTAACCTATGGCTTCTACAAATACTTGCCACATTTGTTAAAATTCAGGCGAGAAAGCTGTCAGGCACTGTGGAGGCACAGACCTACAACACAGACAGCTTAGAAACAATAGGGGTCTTGGTAGGGCCTCTTCAGAATGGCAAAAGTAAAATGAAAAAAAGTTTTCTCTCTTTTTTAACAGTGAATTTTCCACAAAAAATGACTGAAATGTTATCATCAACACCTAGGTCTCTCCTGACTGGAATAATAATATTGATTACTTTGGAACATGGTGAAGGAAAACTGGGGAATAGGAAGTTTTAACTGCAGTAAAATAAAAGGATGCAGAACAATGTCCTATGATAATTGCTTTTTATTTTTTTCTACTGTAATTTTACATAGAATTGTTTTATGAGACAATTTGCTAAAAACAACTGACATTTTCTGAACTCTGTCATGGAATATCCAAAATTATTAAACTTTCATTCAATTATTAAAATTCAAATAAAATTCCAAAGTCAGTCAAGTCATTAGGGAAATTAACCTAGAACGATATTCGGTAAGTACATTCAATTTTGAATTTGCTTAAAGGAGTTTTTGAGATGGCTTTATAAAAGAAAACATATTCTGGAAGTTCTTAGAATTGGTGAAGATTGGAGAATTGATTTTTAAAAAGCTATTTGTCTGTGTCTAAAGTATTTCAAGATGCATAACACTAGAAAGGTAGAATACTTACTTCAAGGAAAGTGTCAAATATTTTATTTACTTGCATAGGAAGTAAAGGCAGAACACAAAAGAAGTTCCCTAGCTTTGCTCCTCAGGTTTATCCTTTATAGAATTGCAAACCACTTTGATGAAGGCTTTGACCTGGAGCAGTTTAAAGCAGATTACCTAAAAACAAGTTCCTGAATCCACTAAAAGAGATAAAAGAACAGAGAAAGTATCAGAACCTCTGAAGGCCAGGCCACTGCTGATTTCATGTCACTTCAAAACTCGTCACTTGAAAACAAACACTTAAAAAACATGAAATGGTGTTTCCAAATCTCAAATGTCCACAAGAAACAAAAACGGAATTTTATCAGTTTGAACAAGAAAGATAATTACTGGCAAGTGAAGGAACCAGGTTCTCTCCTCTCAGCTATTCAAAAACCTTCCTAGGTTGTTTATTTATGTGTTTTCTTCAGAATATCAGTGGTTACTTTAAAGTCACAGCCTCCAAGCAAAGGTACAAAGCGTATAATTTCGTTGAAATCTCGTTTAAATCTCATTTAAATTTGGTATAAAAATTAGCCCAAATTAAAATATTCTACTACTGTTTTATTTCCTACTATTTGCAATAAAGATATATTTTTGTGAAAACTGTATCACACTTCCTAGCTCCTCATCAAGAAAAAAAATCACCTGTTTCCTTCTCAGAGATGATCTTACTCTTTTAATCTTAACATAAATTATTCCTTTCTGGCACATTGGAGCTCTCCATTTTGCAAAAATACTTATTTATATACTGTGACACCTGACTAATGAAGGTGTGAGATATTCATGAGTCACTACCATGTTTTGTGTGGGAAAAGGCACAGTGAGTTGTCACAGAATCATAGAATGGTTTGGTTGGAATGGACCTTATAGCTCTCTAGTCCAATCCCCTGCCATGGAGAGGGACATCTTCAACTAGATTGTGTTGCTCAGAGCCCCATCACACCACCTCCCTGGGCAACCTGTTCCGGTGCTTTACCTCCCTCATTTTAAAACCTTCTCTCTTATATGTAACATAAATTAACCCTCCTTCAGCTGAAAACCATTATCCCTCGTGCTATTGCAGCACGCCCTTCTAAAACATTTGTCCTTATCTTTCTTACAGGCCTCCTTCAGATACTGGAAGGCTGCCCTAAGGTCTCCCCAGAATCTTCTCTTCTCCAGGCTGAACAGCCCCAGCTCTGTTAGCCTTTCCTCAAAAGACCTCATCAGGTCCTCTAATCATCTTGGTGACCCTCCTCTGGACATGCTCCAACAGGTTCACGTCCTTCTTGTGCTGAGGACCCCAGAGCTGGATGCAGCACTCTAGAATATAGTGTAGTAGAAGGACGTGTATTATAAGTTCCTTTCTGTGCATGTTTAATGGTACAACCACAACACACAACGCAGTCAGCATTCATGTTCTAACTCCATTTCCCACCACCATAAATCGCACCGGTGACTACTGTATGATTGTCCCAATCATTCAATGTGCAGTCCCAGCTTTTTCCTACAGTCCTCATCTTTATCAAAAGATGTAGCAAGATTTCTACAGGGGACACACAAAAATATGTTTCTAACTCTTCACAGAACTGAATCTTTGAATACACCTCATTTTCCAAATCCACGGTTTTTAATTGGGTCAACATACCACCAACAGTCACCAAAGTACCCACAGTTTTATCCAGGAGCATTTTCTATTGAAGTCGCTGTTCTATGGTTACACAAAATACACAATAGGCCCCTTAAGAAACACTGGAATTCACACCTCCTACACTAACACTGGAAAATGAAGGATAAACAGTAATATTAAGGACTCTCCAGGTGAGTTAATCTAAGGGTAAATGCTGTATCCTGCCAAATTTAAAAAATACTATTTATATTGAAGTACCTGTTTTGATGGCATCTGCATTCAATACATCAAGCCTTTTAATCTTACAATTAGCACTAAAACATCGAGAATGATGCCACTACTATCCCTTCTTCACAATATTTGTAGTTGAGAAAAGTTGACCTAAAATACTTACTGTTTCTTCTGCCTTCATAACTTCTAAAACATCTAATTCAAAATCAGCAGGAACAGACATTACATAAAGCAACTTGAGCCACTGTCATTACTTATGGAAAAAAAACCTAACTAGTTGACTAGGCGGGGAAATTCCTGTCCCTTTCCTTCTTAACATATGTACATGATAAAACTATATAATAATATAACCTTATTACTGCGACCTTCACACTTTTCTTTTGGTATTTATTGTTTTCCAGGGGAATTTAGGGTTTGACACTGCTGCAATATAGATGAGCACCACACCGACCTCAGCTGTTGGATTGACCGGGGGAATACTATTAGCATGCATCAATTACTTCCAAGGTTATACTGGAAGGGTAAATTCTTCAAGGAGAAAATTGTTCCTCTTATTCATTTCCTTTTGTAATCTACAGCTACCTCTGTATTCTACAAACTGGTGTTACTTCACAGCTTCACAGCCTTTTAATTGGCAATAACCCTGGTGGCCTAGCCCAAAAGAAAACTATGTAGCCCTCCAGCATACTGGGCCATTTGTGGCCCACCTCAAGTGTCACTCACCCACGACTCAAATACATCCCAAATGGTAACAACAGCAAGTGGCTTACAACTTCTGTATGAAGCAAAGTACTTCTGAACCACACACACAAGTTAAATGTGAGCCTTGACACTGCTATCAGCAGGAAGAAATTACATTTATTATACCAAAAGACTTTCTCTGTATACATTTATGCACATGAATGCTAAAGAATTTCTTTACTCCATCTAATACAGGAACTTATTTGCCAAACACTACAGGGCAAGTTGCTTTCACAATTTCAATTCTTTGGAATACAGCAAAGATTTTCATGGAAGAACAGATTTACACTAGCTCATGTACTTTTCTCAATTCTGTTATTTTTTTTTAAAAGTCACATTTAATTTAGTAAAATATTGAAACATATCCAGGCTTATTCTCAAATTCTGATTTATACTACCTTTTCCTAAACATTGCTAAAATAAAATCAGATTAAAATATTTACTGTAGGTGTAATATTATCAAGACAAACAGAATGTCAGTGACATGCATAACATCTAACACTATTTCAACATTATGCTCAATACAATATGTGCACTACATTTTAGGAAAGCCTACAAACCAGTTTAGAAAATAATTTACGTTAGTGGATAACTGGTGTTGCTGGCATATTCCTAAATGTTTAGACTAAAAATATTTTCTTAATATTTACTGGTATCTATTTGTATTGTCATTGAAAATCAGAACTGAACTACCACGTCAAAAGATTACAAGCTAAAATGTTGAGTGCATACAAATCAATGATACAGAGTGCAAAAATTATGATGACTACTTTATGCCACTTCTACAAAAACACAAATTAATTTTATCACAAAAATATCTATGACACAAGTGCTTATTTAATTTTTTTAAGCTGTGCACATATCGTATCGCCAAAGCAAAGGAAAAGTAGAGGCATGCTCACAAAAGCTGCAGACAGAGAGGAACGTCATGCATACTGTTCACAACAACTCACAGATCATTAGTAAGCTCTTTGAAAAACAGGTAAGCTTTTAATGCCACACATTGCTTTCATTTTAATGACAGTAATTCCCCTTGCCTTCAGTAGGAATTACACCTGTGTAAATGAAAGCAAATGTAGGCCAGGAAATAAGTCTACCATAAAAGAAAGGAACTTTAAACAGAAAAAAGGCTCTAACCACTTTGTCCTCCTGGAGTTCATATCCACGAAAGCAAGAAAGAAAGGACAGGGGAAAAAAAAAAAAAGAAAAGAAAAAAAACACACAAAGAAGGAAAGAGTCACTTTCATTTTGAAAGCAAGCAGTAGTATTTATTAGTAAAATAAACAAATAAATAGCAAAGGAATTAATATATATCTTTCTTATTTTCCCTAGTCGTGAAGGAGATCTAGTAAAAAATAAGTAATTTTAATAATTTTCATAATCTTTTCATGGGTGAAATTGAAACAATCTTATATATATAAAAAAATATCTGTACCAAAAAAAATTTGGGAATCATATCAGAATTACCTTAATAAAACAAATGGGTCATCTCATCAAAGGGATGCAGCATTTTGCTCTACATTGCTTGGACCCCAGTATGGCAAATAATTGCCATTCATCGACACTTTGCACTTGCAAAGAGTTCAGCAAAATTAAAAATATTTGTTTACTACAGACAGATAGAGGGTGTGCATAATGGCATAACTGCATGTTAGCCACTCCACAGAACTTTAAAGTCCTGGAGTTCTAAAGCACAAGAAGACAGAATTTGTCACAAGTGTTCACAGCATGTGCTGTCAGATCTATAATATTTATACTTTCTTTTTCATATCCATCAATATTAAATAGAAACATTCCTATTAGTTACTTTTCCTTGAAGGAATTGTCTTTTTAGCTACTTAAAATTGTAAATACTTTAGAAAACAAAAATATCCAAAATGTTTTCAGTCAAAACTAAACCCCATCTTTGTGAATAATTAATAGTGATTTTTATCTGGTGCCTTAATTTCACATGCCAATACAGAGAATAAATTAAGCATTGGCTTTGCTGGTAATACAGCTGCTCACCAAGAAAGGGTGACAACTTATTTCACAGTTTTGTTGTTCAGATGACTTGTAACTTTATAACATGTAACTCTTATGGAAGGTTTAGGTTCCCTCCAATCCTAGAGCTACAAACAAACAGGAGAGAATACAACAGAGGCCAAACAAGACAGTCAGGCAGTAAAACATACAGTGTACAAGGAGAAGCTAAAAGAGACAGGCTTGTTCAGCCTAAAGAAGGCTGGGGTAGGGAAGGGCATAGAAAGAGGGGAACTACTTGCATTCCTTAACTACTTAAAGGTTAGCTATAGGGAACACAAAGACAATCTTCTTGAAGATGCACAGCTACTGGACAAAATACAACAATCAAGGCATTGGATTGAACATAAGAAAAAAAGAAAATCACAAGAGTTGTTAATCACCAAAATAAGTTGCCCAAAGAGATTAAAGATTCTCCATCATAGAAGGGTTTTACAATTCAGTTGAACAGTCCTAAAAACCTGTGTGGAGCAGGAGATTGGTATAGGTAACCTCCATAAATCATGCCTGACCCAATTTATTCTGTCATCCTATGCACAGTGGCAAAAGATTAAAGTATTTTCAAAGATGCTATGGAGCTTAGCGGTATTCTCAGTTATACAATACTATATCATTTACAATCATACAGTAAATATCATTGGAAACTAAATCACAGAATGCCTGTTATCACTCTGTGTGCAGAAACACATTTATCTACTCAGCATCAGGTGCTCTGATACTTTCCTAGCAGGATTTCCTGTCCCACTGCAATGAGAGTGGCAGTAATGCTCAGAGATATTTTACATAGAAACGTCTAATGCCACAGTTCCTCATCCTCACCTCTGAAGAGATACACACTACTATCCAAGAGGATTATAATCCTGTCACTCACACTTTGATCATAACAGTAACCAAGACTTGGTTCACACAACTGACCTACACTGAATAACCTCCAGGATGAAGAATCTCTTTAGAGAAACAAGCTACAAAATATAAAGATATGTAAAGTTCAAGACAAGCCATCACACTTTACTAAACACCTAAGACTGCCTTCAGCTCTTGGCTTCCTCCCCACACATTGTCAAACACTCCTGAGTTCATAGCAATACACTGCAAGCAATGACATATCTGACCACATGATAGTCTAGCCAGTCATTTCAATAGCAAAGACATTAGAGAAATTATTCAATTCCGTTCTCAAAGAACTGATGATACAAAAGTAACAAATCAGTCAGATTTCAGTGGTATTTCTCCTGTTCCCCATGAAAATGCAAGTATATTTCAATAGTGGGTTTATGGAGAAACACTTTATCTCCACGAGTATTCAGGTACACAGAAATATTAGCAAAATTACTGGAATTCCATTCTATACTCAAAATAAATCTATAATGAGTCAATATCTATAACTTGTCCTTTTTAGAAAGCCCCTTTTAGAAGGTCAATCTGGCATCTGACTGCATGAGCCAAAGCCACTCTTCAAGACAGTATTTTTCTCACCTTAAGTGCCTAAAATTATGAATCTGGGTAAAGTTATAAGTTATAAGTCATTATTTCAGAATCATAGTAACCTCTAAGGTTTATGAAAGCTTTGAAGTAGTGAAGAGTTCAAACACATGTAACCTCTGTTGAAATTGAGACCATCATCTGCTGCTTAATGAGACTCAGAAGAGCTATCAAATGTAAATAGTTTCAAATACATAAAATTAATAACAGAAATATTTCATGCAGTTTTCATTTGAAGGGAACGATTGTATTAAAATCAAAAGGGTTTTTTGAGACATCAAGAGAGTCCGAGGTATCAATGCAGAAATGCAGATTCTGAATATCAGTTCTGCTGGACATCAGTTGGCAAGCAAAGTTTACAGACTGGGAAGGAGCAACATCTCCTGGTTCAAAATGGTAGTGGTGGCAAGATTTTTACTCCTATTATTAAAAGCAGACATTTGAAGTTCTTAACTGAAGTATTATACTGGGACAGCTTCCACACTGTCTTGGCAGACGCAGGCCAGCAGCTTGGCCAGGGCCAGGAGCAGAGCACAAAGGGTGGCGGGAGGCGGGCCATGCTCCCACCTGCAGGGTTGTGTCCCACAGAATGCATCCAAGAGAAACGGGACAGGGCCCACGACTGTAACAAGAGTCAACAAAGAATCCAGGTCCCCAGCAGGTCCATGGTGATGAGGGAGAGCTGAAGCAATCTGGGAAGCCAAGCCTACAGCTGTGGCTCAGCAAGGGAACCAGACAGGCCAGCAGCACGGCTCAGGCAGGGGCCAGGGACTGGAGCTCCCGAGAGGGCTTATTGCAGACCATTCCCACGCAGCTGTTTCTGTAAGGCTCATCCCAGGTTACAGCTGCACCACATCAGAGAAGCCAAACTCCATTAGGGAACGAGTGAGGAAAGCTACTAAGGACCATGATGTATACCAGCTGAACTGGAGTACTGATAAGTTTGGGTATAACTTTCAAAAGAATAAAGAGATTGATTACCTCAAATAAAATGGAGCTGATCACTGTTTAGAGATGTCTTAACAGTCATAGACATTCACTATTACATTAACATTGTTACAACATAATCAGAACCAGATTTCAGATTGGAAGTCTTCAAGATATTTGATAATACAAACTCTATTCTATTCATGGGGAAACTAAGATGGGAAATTAATCCTAATGGTAAGGATAACTTTTACACCTCCCAGCTGGGAATTTAAAACTTCTGAATGAGAGACTGTCTTTGGATTAATTTAGCAGCTGACTTTTTTTCACAGATACTTATTCTGAGATACTCCAGAAAGACAAATATAGTTGTAGGTTATCATATTTTAGAAGTGTCACATGGACTAAACGGAATAGAAAAAAAAAAAAACCCACATGTGGTTTAGAGAAATCCTTTCCTTAATTTTGTAATGTCACCTGTCTCTTGTAGAGAAATGCAGAATCAACTCATGTCTTCTAAGGACCAACTTATTTGTAAGCAAATCATTGAGTTTATCCCAAATCCTAGTGGCTTTGAAAACCTGATTGTGACAAACTAATTCTTTGGTGCTTGACAATTCTCAGCAGAATGAAATGGATTATGCATTAGCACAGGCATGCTAAAATTCTATGTTGTGACTCCAGACAGATGGTCATACCACAAGTCCTGCAGTTAGAATCATTCAACAAAGAGAACTTAATGTTTTGCTGAAAATCAAATATAGCCCCAGAGAAACGATCAGAATGCAAAGCTTTCACTAAACCAGAGGGAGCTGAGAGAAGTTCCCTACTTATACCTAATGTGTTTCCCGTGATGTTGCTGAATTCTATAAAACAACTGAAAATCTCTTACTTCTGTTCTTCAAAGACAAAAAAAGAAGGATGTTTTGGTGGCTGCAAGTGATAGCAGGTTGTCAAACACCCTGAAAGAAGGGTTTCAGCACACATTTAATTAAGTTTTCAGACAAGCATTTTTCTTTCTGTACAAGTGAAATGTTGGTTTACTGAACTGGCATTTGGAGCTACTGAAGTTTATATTCACTGCACATAATGTTGTATCTATCTGGAAACTGCATTTTTCCAAAATTTTAGCATTTAAATTTTTCACATGTATAAACCTCATTCTGCTGTCAACTGCCTCATTCAATGTGCATTTCCCTATACAAATCCGTATTTAATAAAGAAAAAGAACAGTAGTATATTTTATGTATCAGTGGAACTCTTTTCATTAAGAACAATTACTACTTGCTGTCATGTGATTTATTATTTCAGTTTTAATCAGTCTGAAATTGTTCATAAACATAAAACAAGACAGTTCAAGGTTCCTTAGTCCCTTGAAATTTCAGCCCCCATTCTGGCTGAATCCTCCATTCATTAACATAATAAGCTGTATAGAAGCAAAAGTGCCACCATTATCGGTTTTATTTGTTTGATCTAGAAGGAACTCCCACATAATGATAATTTTTCTACAGCTTGAACTGAATGTTAATGCCTATATATTTAAGGCACTGTAACTAAACTAAAAAAGGAATAAATCACCCAAACATTCTGAGAATCCTAATCTAATGCTCTGACAACAGTCAAAACAGTTGCATGGCCTGCTCCTGCTCATGACCATGAACCTTGTAAGCAGTAGTCAGCATTTTGACCTTTGAAAGATAAGTGTTCTTTGCAATTTTCCGTCATCTGAGGTGCACGCTGCTAATACTGGTCT
This sequence comes from Myiotriccus ornatus, assembly GCA_036023395.1. NCBI lineage: Eukaryota > Metazoa > Chordata > Aves > Passeriformes > Tyrannidae > Myiotriccus > Myiotriccus ornatus. The sequence continues at coordinate 132,420,732 of JAYRBT010000082.1, read as the reverse complement.
ATACTAAACTATTTGGTAGCTGAATCTGGTGTAAAAGGCGTAAGTTTGGCTTGAAATTTGATATTATGAAGAACATCACAAAGAGATGAAACAGATCCATGAAAGAATGTTTCAGACAGCGTAAGAATCTCCTCATTGAAGGTCCAAGGCACGCATATATATAATCTGCCAAAAATGTATACAAACACCAAAGACAGCAAAGTTAAAACAGAAAGTTATCAGAAGCAATTCTTCAAGAAGTTGAAGTTGAATCCATGAAGGAAAACAGAAAAGAACGAATCCTGGTGAATTCCGGTACACCTAAATAATTTTAATGGAATACTGAGTATAGGCATAAATGAGAACATAAAGAGGAGACTGCCACAGTCTTTTTGAATTAGATCTTTTGTCTTCATATTCACGGTGATTAGAAAGGTATTTACTCTAGAATATTATTTTATGCAGAATGAACTGGAATATATACTTAAAACTGATATTTCAGAAAGAGAAGCTATATAGGGAATCAACAAAAAAACAGTAAAAAATTTTCAAAGTGAGATGATATTCAATGTAAAACTTCTCAAGTCTAAAATAACTGTTATCTGTAATAGTCTTTCATTGACAAGAAGTATAAAAGGTGGCAAAAATGCCAATTTATTCATTTTTAAGGAGTTTCAGCATTATATCAACTGAAAAATAGACAAATGACTCTGACATCCACATTAGACAGATTTGTAGAAACCAAAATACAGAATAAAATTAGCAAGCATATGAATAAATTATTATAAAATGTGGAAAAGTCAGAATGGCTTTAGTAGAGGAAATTTGTGTCTGTATTAGAATTCTTCCAAGGAGTCACAGAGCAAGTGAGAAAAAGGGATTTATTCCTACTGCTGAATTGGAACTACAGACTTTTAAAGAATCTCAGCTGCCACGGAATAGGAATAAATTCATCCATGAAAAAACTCAACTAATGAAAAGACAAGAAGAAAAAGACAGGACTAAATGGTCAGGCTTTTTCTGAGGGAAAGATATCACCAGGGAAGCCTCACAAGGGATCAGTCTAGAGACACTCTGTTCAGCAATTATCTAGGATAAAAATGAATGAGACAGAAAAGCCTCACACTAAATTAGCAACAATAGTAGAAAAAAACACCAGTTGAAGAGAGTTTCAGAACAGACTCATAACAGACTGAATGGAGAAGCCAGCTTACAAAAAGACAGATCTAGGTTAGATGGTAAAAAAATCTTTCTGTGGTGAGCATGGTGAAGCACCAGAGCAAATTACCAAAGAGGCTGTTGAAGAATCTCACTGCAAATCTGTCAAGAGACTTCAGACCAATATCTGCCACGTTCACGTGCTCCATCCCAAGGAAAGTGTAAACGGTGTATTAGGAAATGAAGCCTTCTCCCTAATGCACTTTTTCTGTGTTTGCAGGTATGTTGGCATAACCACTCAAATATCTGTCATCACTGGCATTCATAATCAGATGAAATTACTTCAGAAATCATTACCTCTCTTATTACAGGCAACATTTAGTTAGTTACAAAAAACAAATAAAAATACGTGAACTTACTGAAGACAAAATTTTTAAATTATCTTAATGAAATCCAAGGTAATTTGAGACATTTACATATAATCTTAGTTACATTAATCATCAGGAAATATTATCATCATTTTGTATATTTTTATTTTTTTTATTATTATTTACTTTGTCAACCAAAAACTCCAGTCCATTATTTAAACCTACCTTTCGATCTTAGACAAAGAAATACATACCATGCATACCATTGTCTCCTAGCTTCCAAAAGATAATATTTGCTGATTGAATGGTATTTGCAAAGAGCATATTACAGAAAAAAAACAAATTTATGGAAATAAACCATATAAAAATATTTTAATAATAAATATTAAAATATTACATTATTTTATTGCTATAAAAAATTGTTTTTCCACAAAAGACTAGCGTAATACAGATGGAGTATTGTCATAAATCTCCTACAAGTATCTGTCAGAATATGAGACAGATTCTGTGTATCAGATCTGAACACTATATCTGATCTCAACAGTTTTCTGTGATTACTTCAGTTGTGCTGAATTTTTTACTCTATCATGCAACTTTTTAAAAATATTCAGTGGTTTTTGCCTATTGTTATACAATAAACACAAGTATATACTAGTTGTAACAACATATGTTAATGCATTTAATTATTTCCTAAAAATAGTTTGACATTTGCATGTGTATTCTATGTATTCTATATATAAATATGAATAGTATATGTGTATAATAGATAAGAAAGGTTTAAAAGCACGACAGTATATTATCTATTATAATATTAAATAAATAATATTATTTTATAATATTATTTTATAATATTATTGTAACATTGTTATAATATTATTATATAAATATATAATACTATAACAATACTAATTTATAATATTATAAAACTAATTTTACCACAATCTTGTGCAGAAGAGCCTGGGCAAGCAAGAGAGAAACAAAGCCTTGCTCTACCTTGTAATAATCAATGTCTCAGGAGATCACTAGATATACTTCCCTGTCTTAAATAGAGACTCATCCTCCAATCAAAGAATTGTCCTTTCATGAGCTTGTTAGTCGAAAAATTATACATATTAACTTAAAAGCCATAATCACAAATCCATCTGCAGCTGGAAATTACATGAAATGAGGACAGATGTCTTAAAAGCCCCTGAAGTAGATATCATTACCTCCTTAAAGGAAATCTGTTTCAGTAGTTATGTGATTTGTGTGCATAAGCAATGAATAAGAGACACTGAGTTCAGGAGAAGCTTGTTAAACTCTCATAACTCCATACCTTATTTGACCGCAAAGACACTCTTCCTCCACAGCGCGCGCAGAATTTAGTTTGGCAATATGAACAGTTATGGCCACAGCCATCAGCAAATTTTGTTTTGTGGCAGATGCCACAGGTTGGGGCATCGCCCTTCTGCTCCTGCTGCTGCTGTGATTCTTCACCCATCTTCTTCACTTGCTCCTTATACATTTCAAACTGCTGATGTAGTTTTCTGCAGAAGAGAACATAGAAATACAAGTCAAATACAAATCAGAGTGAAATACTATAGTAAAGCAAATACATTTAATTTATGATGCTCCAGAAGTGTTACATTCTTTCTCATTATAACTAAAATCTAGGAGGAAGCTCAGCATTGATAGCATTCAGCTCACAGTCCAGCTGATACAAAGAGAAGTAACTTTGACTTAGGATGTGACCAGCTGTGTACTGAAAATACAACAGTAAGAAACAGGTTGAGTGATCCAAAAACCCATAGCACTAGACAATAAACTGGTTAACTGCAGGGGGAAGAAAATCAAATTCATTCTTCCAAGTGTTCTTTTACCTAATTCCACCAAACAGATGCAGATATCTTCTCTTGATATAGTTTATCTTCATTTATCTAACAATACTGCATAGAATAGTGATTCTAAAATGCTTTTTCAATGACTTTTCAATCACTGTGTTCAAGTCCATAATAAGTTACCTCATCTTAACAAGTGACTATAAATCATTTAAGCCATTCATATCATTAGACAGGAACTGCCATCTTACGTAAAACATACAGTATAGGACTACCTTAGGTGTAAAATCCAGGAATGGTAGTTTAAGACACACACACACATTTACCTTCCATTTGCAGAACTGGAAACACGTGAATAGCCAGCGGCCACGTGTGTACAGAACTGCAATGAATCTTCCAGAAATGCTACTTCATTCATATTTCTGAGTCTGCAGTTATCAGATCTCCATATATGATAATTAAGCGCCTCTCACTATGACCAAACTTACGGATTTATTTCATAATTTATAATGGCAGCTTTTTCTCAAAACCCCTGTTTCTGAAGTAAATGATGTTATGAGAAATTTAGTTTTCATTGTAAAAGGTCATAATCTTTTAGCTTTTCCAGATTCTGAAAACTATGGAAAATGTGACATAGCATATTGTAAGAGATTCAAATACAAAGAGAAAACAAAAAGAACTTTGTCTTCTCTGTTTTCCTTATCATTCAAAGGGGTATGAACAGTGATATTTAAATTGATAGCATGGAATTCAACTCACTAAATTTGCTAATAGAGTCTGTACATTTTAGCAAACTAAAACTTATTCATCTAATTTAAGCAGATTTTTAGTTGCTTGAATAAGATCAAGCAAAACCCCAAAAATTAAGCACTTTCTATGAAACATTAAAAAGGTCACCTAAGAAAAAATACTAAAATTGCAAAAGACATTTATTTTTCCTTAGAATTATCCTTCTAGAGATTCTTGAGTTTAGGTTATTAAAAAACACACATGAAGGATAGGATAGAACAAAAAATAACCTCCTAGAAAAAAACCTAAATCCAGAAGACCAACTTCCTTAAGCATAAATATATTCTTTATATAGATCAGACATAAATTAATGATGAAAAACTATGTCATCAGAAGTGTTAGAGGCTCCTACGAAAACAAATATTACACAGAGTCACTTAAAGATTAACTCAAGCAGTTATTTACCATGGATACTCACATATATGGCAAGAATTGTTTGGATCTGCTTTGTTTTTCAGCAAAACTACCCTAAGAACATATTTTACATTACTCTACAGAGGAACTGTAGGAATAAGTGGGCAGCTCGCTCTCTCCACCAGGCAAGACAGGAGGCTGGAGGTCTTCCTCTGTGTCCCAAACTGCTGCCTCGAGCTCTCAGCTGCCATTGACCCTTTCCCAGAAAGAGGGAAAGCAGGGCTACTTCATCTTGCTTATGTGTCATTTGTCTAATGTACCTTCTTCTGTCACTGTGATATCAATTCTGAGTCCACGGGCTGGCCTCAGGGCACAGCAGTGTGGACTCAGAATAAGAGTGGCACGCTTTTCTCTCACTTTCAGCCCTTCCCACATTCCCAAGACTCCTGGCCTGGAGCTGAGCAGGGACAGGGGTCTTGTCTGAGGCATCCACGGGAAGGATGTGAGGGATGTCATTGTCCTAAAAGCCATTGGGGGAGTCAGGGGTGAGGGGCTTCCTCTGCCTCCTCACTGATTCAACAGAGCTCACTGTTGAGTGTTCTTTGTTGAATGGGGCAGGACAAGAGTTACTAATAAGAAAGAGCTGAATGAAGTTGAAAACAAAATTTAGAAATCTGGAAACCTCGCACATTTCAGCGTTTTACACTGACAACAGTATATAATTGGTAGTTGGTAGTCTGGCCTGTTTCCATCAATAACACATGAAAGCTCTGAGACCTTGCTTGCCTTTTAATTTTGCTTAACATTGCATTCTTCATTTAAAGCATATTAACTATGCTGAACTCCAAGTTTATTTTTAGGCTCCATTCAGTTTTGTGGCTTCCTTATAATCTACAGCCTTTGTTTGTATGATTATTTGCTTACCAGTCTCACTGATGCATAAAAAGCACAAGCCTTTTGCCAAATCTTAAGCCTCATGTACTGAAATAATTTCACTTTTCTTTCCTCTTGAGCGCAAGAATCTATGTAAAGGTCACAACTTTTCCCTCAAAGCATAAACTTTTCAAGGTTATACAGAGTAGTTTTCTAAAATCCTTGTTCTAGTAGGAATCAATTTATCATCTGCCACAGAAGTTCTTTACGACATCTTCTTCTGTTCCAAGGAAAATATGACAAGTATTGATAGCTATCAGAAAAAATTAAGTACAGAAGAATCTATGAAATATTCAGTTACACACAATATATGTTCTACTTACTAAGCAGAACCACTTGAGATGAATATGCATACTTGAAACAAAATACAAAATATTCATTTTAGGAAGTTCATAAAAAACCTGTCTGTTTTGTAGATAAGTAATTTGTTTTTTTTTTTAGCTCATCCAGCCTGAACAGGTTTTATGCCAAAAATTAAGCTGATAACATGCAGCAATAATTAGGTGTTTAGAATAGAACAGTATCTGAAACATATTTAGTAAGAAATGTTCAACATCTACTTTTCAGAAAACATAGTGCAAATAAAACTCCATTTTGCTCAAGCTGCACTCATGTTTTAACTCTGAACATTGCTGCCTGAGAGGCCTCGGGACTTCAGTTACCAGGCAGAGAAACTAACCAGTATCAAGGCAAACTTCAGAGCCTGGAACTGAACTAGGGTGTCCCACAGCTACAATTTCCAATCCTTATATCCTGAGTTACTCTGTTAATGCAAGTGGTCAAGACCCATTCATGAGTCATAGAACCGTTTAGGTTGGAATAGACCTTTAAGATCATTGAGTCCAACCTTAGAACTGCCAATTCCACTACTAAACCACGTCCCCAGGTGCCTCGTCCACGCGTCTTTTAAATACCTTCAGGGATGGTGACTCAAATACTTCCCTGGACAGCCTGTTCCAACGCTGGAAAACCCTTTCTGTGAAGAAATTTTTCTTCCTATCCAATGTAAAACTCCCTTGGTACAAGTACAGGGCATTTCCTCTTGTCCTGTTGCTTGTTACTTGGGAGAAGAACTCCTCCTAAAACCTCCTTTCAGGTAGTTGGAGAGAGTGATAAGGTCTCCCCTTCAGCCTCCTTTGCTCCAGGCTAAAGATCCCCAGCTTCCTCAGCCACTCCTCATGAGATTTGTGCTCCAGTTCTTTCACCACCGTCATTGCCCTTCTCTGGACACACCCCAGCACCTCAATGTCTCTCATATAGTAAAAAAAGGGGTTCCATACAGGGGTTGCATTTTAGGCCAAAATGCTCATCCATAATGAAAAACCTTATTCTTATGCATGATAGGGAAGTTGTGTTGGTTGTAAACCCAGATAACTACATCAAACCACACATTAACAAATGATTTAAGTAGAAAACTCAGCAATGCATATTTATAACCCTTATATAAGTGTATTTTGACAATGGTCTCAACAGCAAAAGCCATCTAGTTGTATGATGGAAAGTCTCTTTATTAAATTTGTTTCAAAAAGGCATGTACTTTAATAATAGTTATAAATTTTAGAGGAGAAATAGAACTTGGTATGAATTTATGAAAACACCAAATGATAATGAAAAGGGAGGCTAAAAAATTGGCAATTAAGTTCTGCTCATTTTCATCTCTTGATGAAGTTCCCTGCATCACACTTGTGTATGCTGGAAGTTACAGTGGTGAAGTTCATGAGATTTACATGACTAGTCAAGATTTTGTTTGTACTGTAAAACATCATATCCAAGAAAGCTTCATAGAGGACTTCTCAATGCCAAAAGCAAGTGTTTGTAAGAGCTTGGGCTGCTCTGTCAGGGTCAAGAAATAGTTATTATTCGAATATTTGTTTTGTTCAGGAAAGGAGTTAATTTAATTCTGCTTATTCTTGCTTCCCCGCATCTTTCCAGGAATGAGAAATTCAATATCAATCAAAAAGCAGTAAACTGTGAGACTCTCATAATACATGTCAAAGGCAAGTAAGAAAAGCAAGTTTAGCAGTCGGATGTTTCTTATTACTGTACAGAAGTTTTGGGGTTTTTTCCATCTCCCCAAAATGTCCGTAAAACTTCCAGCATTTTACCGAAACAAAAAAAAAATATTATTCACAAGAAGTTCTGAAACTATTCCTGCCTTCCAAAAGTTCACATAAATATGCCTGAAATTTCCAAAGCTGCTTAAATCTACCACTAGAAGGGTGACTGTTAAGTATCCAGGATGTTTAGGCCAGCTGGGAGTCTCACAGCCACTGCTTATTTCCTGGCTACACTTCTCTCGAAGTTTTATTACTAATGTAGCCCGTGCTCATTTCCTATTCCCAGGCACAGAGCACGGATGTGGCTGGAATCCAGGCTTCAAAAAGAGTTTGTGCGCTTTCAGTTCTGCCAAGTCCTTTCATTTAATGATTTTTCTGCCTGGTGGCAGTGACTATCTAGTAGCATATGACATTCTTCCCTGTACTGTACACGTAATGTTTCTGCTTTTATCATAGTGCCAGCTAACCTGTCACCTACTACACCTACTTCTCTTCTGAATGAATATTATTCTTACATATATATAAAACTTATATATATATAACTCCATGTGTTGGTAGAGGCTGGGAAACAACAGGCTGAACAGCAGCTCTGCTGATGGGAAACCCTGGAAAATAGGGTGGAAACCAGACAGTGACCCAGTGGTGTGTGTGCTCACATTACAAATTGAACAAATTACACATGGGGTCAAATTAGCAAGAGTATAAGCAGCAGGAAGTAATTTATTCCCTTTAGCTGGCACTGGCAAGGCTGCACCTGGAACACAGCGTCCAGACTGCAAAATAGTCATGTTCCTAGAGCATGTAATCTGCAAGGCTGGAATACAGAAGCTGGGTTTGTTCAATCCAGTAAACAGGAGTGATCTAACACCTGCCTGAAAATAGCCATCTAATCTAAAAATTACCTGGAAAAATTACAGAGACAAATTCTTCCCGGTGGCCAAAAATCCAAATAAAAGGGCAAAAGGCACTGTAATGGCACATGGGGAGGAGGCTCAGGTTGGGCATTAGGAGAAGCATGTTCATTAGGCAGGCAGTGCACCACTGGAATAGGTTGTCCCAAGAGGCTGTGGGATCTCTTGTCTTGGAGGATTTCAAAACCCACCTAGACAAAGCACCAGTTGCCCTGACCCAGCATTTGCAATAACAATGCACTGAGTAAATCAGTTCAGAGATCCTTTTCAAAGAACATTTCTATTATTATATAATTGGCAATGGCTGTGTGGAATCAGACAAGAAATATGAAGTCTAAAGTCAAGCAGAATCATAAGGAAAAGTATTCAACAACAATTTCTTGGTTCAGCAATGCTGGAAAAAAAAAAAGTGACCACTTTTACCAACAGAAAAAAACCAAATTCTTCATGCTTTTTACAAACTATTGTGAGAATAGTTAATTCTCTCTAAGTTTGATCAATGAACTGATATTTAATTTCAATTCATGTAATGCAATGGGCAGCAAAATTTTGAGTATATGTGTTCATATGGATGTGTGCAGTCTAAAAAACAGAAATTAAAAAAAAAAAAAAAAAAAAAGACAAACCAAAGTTCAGTATCGCAAAATAGAACTTTCCTTAATTGCAAAATGATGGTTTTGCCAGTATTCCAATGAAATGAGAAGGGGCATCACACAAAATTCTCTTCAGAAGACCATGACTCTGCTTTAAGTCTACCAGATAAGGAAAACTTCCTAAGCAATTAACGGCTCACATCTAACTTCAAACAAGAACCTCATAACCAATTCTGTTTAAAACTACTGGATTATTATACCCACTCAGATAATACAACTACAGTCTTGAAGCCATTCACAAGAGTGAATCCACATTCACATAGCGTTTTCAACTTTCATATCAGTGAAAATGAAATATTGGCAGGAAGCAGATGTCAGCAGAGATCTCTGCGAACATTCACTCATTTCACAGCACTTTAACTTTCTTGCTGGTAAATTCCCTACCATCTCACTGGAACTGACAATTCCTCAAATAAAAATAAACCATTTTCTACTCTTAGTAGGTTTAACTTTGGAATCATCTATCTAAGTAAAATGTCTAAGCTTAGACTACAGATTAAAAAAAAATATACCAAAATATATTCAGAGAATGCAAATTGAAAGAGCACATGCCTGGAATTTACAAAAACTAGGAGAAATCTAAGATATTTAAAAGAGCTAGTCAGAGGCACTTACTTTTACTTCCTGCTAAAAGTACTGGTTTTAGCTAAACTTTCACTAACATTCTCTTTTAAATCTCAGATACAATATCCAGAAAATAGAAGATGCCATAAAATACAATTTGTTTGGGTGTTTGCCTGAAATGCAAGAGACCTTGATTTGAATTTCTACCTGCCCTGAATCCAAGAAGTCTGTGCAGATACAGTAACTCACAAGCTTATCTCAAAACTGTGCATAGTCTGTACTGTGAGAGTTGCACTTTGTATAAATAATCCAAATTTTTTTTATCTGTTCAAGTGAAGAATCTAGGAGAAAATGAGCTCCACCTTATTTTTTTCAAGTGGGAAATGCATTTTTCCCCACTTTAAAAATTAATAAATAGAGATTTTTCCTAGCATTTTAAGTATTTTGTTTAGAACAAGAAGGTTAAATATAACCCAATAATGACAATAAGAGCCATGTTCAGCAATGTCAAATAGTGTAATTTTTTTTCTGGAATGACTCCTCCTGTAATTGTCAGTAGAAACAAATCTCTGATATTTTTATCTTTTTCACTCTTTACAGTATGAGTTGTTTTACAGATAGGGCTGACTAGAAAAAAATCATCATTTCATGTTTCCCAATCTATAAACTATTAAGGAATATGTACTTTAATTATTCTGTGTTATTCATTACCATGAAACAGGAACAGAGGAACAGTGATGCAATTTTAAGTGCAGAACATCTTTAAAGAGCCTATGAAATTGTGGGGGAGACCCTAAACATAGTGAAAGACTTACTTACATACAAAAGATATAATCCTGTTCACATTAAGAAAAATACTACCTGCCCCTCAATTACAGAAGTTTTTCTTTATCAATATAATACTATTATTGAATTAAAAAATAAATTTAAAAAAAAGCTCCGTTAAAAAGGCACAGACACAGTTAAAGTAAGTTCACACATATACAACTTTATGTTTTTGGATAATTTTCATGAAAGAATATTGTAAAATACATAAATTTATATTCTAAGTAAATATTATACTCTAAATCTAAGTGAGTTAGACTCACTGCACCTGAAATGCTGAAGAGAAGAAAAAGAGCTAAGAGAATGGGAAGAAAGGGGTGTGGTTGTGAAATGATCGTGCCCTTGGTTCATACTCGTGCTGCTGCTCACTTGTAACTCAAGTGGGAAAAGCCAACTACAGCAGAGATAATTGGCATCCAAAACTATCCAGATCTGTTTCAGTCTCTCTTTGCCATGCAAGGGAGTAGAGTAAAGACGTCTGTAATACCCTAACAGCATTTGCCTCATGCTCAGGAATGAACCCAAATATTCTCTGCTGGTGGGAACCTCATACTAGTCATTCTTACAAGTAAAATACAAGGCCAAGCTGATGTCTTCAAGTTGCCCTGGTTCCATTCTGTCTTTTCTCCACTTGCTTTCCATAAAGGCTTGCAGGTCACATTTTACCACATTTTGTTCTCAGTTTGTTTGACCTCCCTCACAAAATAGAAAATATTCTCCCATTGCACTCATCCTGATGTCATAGTGAATTCATTAATTTAGTATGACCCTAAATAAATTTCTAACTACAGATGAAGTCGTGTCACTAAATCTAGTTTATTTTAACACATTCGGAAACCCAGTAAAAAAAGTACAAGAAAGGACGTGGAAAAAAAGCCACTCAATTTTAATAAACAAAGATGGTACAACTGTGAATCAATACACCAGCTAGACAAAAAGCCTAGCTGGGACTGACAGGATTACCTCACCTATTTTTTTCTGTTTACAATGCTCAGTATTGAATAAAACTGCAGCCTTTGTTTATTAACTTTGCTTATTAGCAGCAGCGAGACTGCTCTTTGTTGACGAGGGAGCAGCAAACAAGAGCTAAGTACAATAGTCCTGAGCATGCCTGCAAGAAAAAGGGAACATGGAGAGGATGAACATATGGACTATCAAGGGCTGAACCAACTAATGTTATCATATTTCTGTGTAGCTTCAATGATATCAAGATAAAGCTAGACAAGATGCATATAAAAGACCTGTTACTTCCAGTTTTCCTCAGAACAGCAGATACTTGCTTCTACCTTTTCCTCAGCAGTTCAAACTAACTGCAAGATTAAATTAAGAAGTGGCATCTTTGTAATTGCTCCTTGTTCGTTAAAATTAATCTTTTACTGAGTTTTTCATTGTACTTTTACAGTATATAATATAGAAAAAGCTAGAAAGTCACGACTAAGTTTTAAGCAGGCAGAATATAGTTAAAACATCCAATTTATCTAGATCTTTCTCAAAACTTTCTTGGCAATAATAAGTAATATGAACATTTAAAATTAAAGTGAATACCACATTCCTCCAAGAGTTTAACAATGGCCAAATCATTCAGACAAAGCTCCCTAATCTCTCCACAGCTGACAATTAAGAGAGTAACCTCCTGTAAGTAAGGAAAGTTCCTTCATAACTCCATATGGAAATTACTTTACACCTTTGCATATCTTCACACCACTCTGCGTTCTCTTTCAGCATAACCAAGAAGGTTCCAGTTATCCTTTTCTGACTCTTATTTAAAATCCTTTCTTACAACAGAAGTTTGCACAACTTTCATATATTTTGGCGTCACACTGGGGTATTTTTTCCTCTTTCTCATTAGCTGCTCATGCACTAGAAAAAGAATTAGAAAATCGCTTCTTAAACCACTATGAGTCAGTCTATTCCTACCATGTTGTTCTCAATTGATTCTAAATAAATTTTCTTGGCTAAATTTTTAATTCTTACTCCATTAAAATTTTTCATTTTTCCTCTGAAAAATTTTGTCACCTACTTCTGTACCTTCTGGAAGTATCAGTAGGACTCTATTTTTTAATGTTTAAGTCTCAAGGGGGTAAACTACATCCATATTATTATACACAACAGTGGTAGTTTTCCTTCTGCTCTCTACCCTTGTGACAAGGCCAACACTTCCCAGGTAATTTTAGGTCCCATACAAAGTAAGATTAACCATGCCAGTTGCAATTGAAAAAGTGCCTGACTCTCCAAGGAAAATTTCCAAGTTCATTCCACAACTGCATTCATGCAGTTAAAAATATTTTATCTCCACTTCCATGGGCCTTGTCCCTGTGTTTGCATTCCACACTATCCCAGAGGAGCTGCTTTGATAAATTGCTGAAGCTGTAAGAACTAAACCTCAGCTGGCAATGAAGAACAGGACCAAGCAGTTGAATTTACAGTACAAGTAGGCTGCCAGGAAGTGTATGTGAGAAAGCTCAAGAACAGGATCTTTAAAGTTGGGTCATTTCATTTATATTTCATCCCAGTTATAGTAAGTAAAAGAAAAGGCAAGATTATAGATTAAAAATTGCAGATAATTATGATCAATTTTTTTTAACTACTTTGCTTTAAAAAAAAGATGTAAGCAGTCACTCTGCAAGCTTTACATATCCAGATACCTTCAACTTCACTTAAACAACTTCTGAAACTTCTGGTAGGAAAGAACAATTGCATTTCAAGTTTGGAAAAACAGTCATAGTGACAGAAGGAAACTTTTGGAACTGTCGCATCTAAGGGCAATGATGCAACATGAGCTCAAGATTTAGTGAATATTAGAAAGGCTACAATCAGAGACACCTTAAAATACGTGATACTATTTGACTCTTCAGTTGTACTGATACCATAATAGCACGACACCCTGCTGCTGGTAAGCATTTTGGACTAGTGGAAGTGAAGTTTTCAGAAACAGTCATAGAAAAAAAGAAATCTTCCTGAATTCAGTCTCAGATTGATGATGACCAGTATCTGCCCTTAACTTCTATGAGAGAAGGCACAAAGGACAGGAAGAATTTTTACCCTGGATACTGATGTAAAATAGGCACATCAGACATAGCATCATACACATTTAGAATCATGACACTCTCAGCTACCACCCCATGCAGTAGTCTAGCTATTAGAAAATCACAACCAAACACTAAAATTTCTCTAGACCTGTAAGTCAATCAACCATAAAAGATCTCCAGGTAAAATAGTCTTCAGGAAGAGTAGATCTCCAGGAAGAATAGTCAGAGCTCCTTGTTAAACAGAAGGGAAATAACATCTCATTACTTTTTGTTTTTGATAACAGAAAACCACTCTAGAATTAGGATTATTTTGCAGCTATTGCAGCAAACACATTTCAGTATTATTTCATATTATTTTATGAGCTTTATGCAAAACTTAAGACTCCTATTTGTATATTTTCCATACATGGTCGAGGCAGATGTACCCAAACTTTCATACCCTACACAAAAATTCTCACCTTAAATCTAAATCGCCGAGAAAAGCTCTTGGCTCTCATAAAATTTTCCTCCTACAGTCTATTTCTATGCTGTCATTCTACATTTTATATTTAAAAACATGCTTACTTTTATAGTTATTGCTATATGATTCTTCCTTATTCACCTGATCGCTATGTTTTGAGGCAGATATGCTACATTAATGTGAAAACATCAGAAATAAAGTTGCATATTGACTAGTTCTGCATTTTTTCTGATACTAGCATGTTAGGAATTCTAAAAAATATCAATTTTAAGAAATCTGAGGCACACCTATATACTTCTTAATTACCAGACCTTTATTTTTTAAGCAGCCTCATTATTAAAAGTATACAAATTACTGTTCTGTCCAAATTATTCACTCACAGGAAGTTTTGCAGTTTATCTTATATTTGACTTGTTTTCATAAATCATACTTTTAATGACTTTACTCTAAATTTCATTTTAAAGGTATGCAGTATTTGCCTGAAAAAGAGGCTAATTCAGTTCTGTCAATTAAGCACATTGCAACATTACTACAGTTATAAAGGGCATCTCCAGCAGAGATAGTATTTCTCACAGTCACTCGGGTTACTTTTTTGCATCACTGGTTCACTTACAATAGGAAGCCGTTCACTTCACACCTGTAGTTTTAGAAATGCCAAAAATAACTAAGTTACTGTGATAAACTTTTTTATCCTTACTATGAAAGCCAAAACTACTTTTGCATTAGACAATTACACATACAGCCAAGATAAATACATGTTAAATAATAGGTCACAGTGTCTAGGCTCTGAAATGTAACACCTCCTGACATTACAGTATCATGATTAGAACGAGTTCATTCCACATTGTTTACAACATTCATGAGCACTTTCAATTATTAAGTAGCCCCTATCTTTTTACTTCTGTGGCAGGAGCGTTCCTATCTTGATGATTTTCTTTTTTTAACAAACAGGAAATAAATTCGAGCAATGCTAGGAGAGAGAGTGTAAGCAAGTCTCAGTTGTGCTCACCATAGTTGTCTCAGCTTCACCTAAGCAAACTACACCAACCTGTTTGATGCTGAATAATCACCACCAGAAGTGGTGTTTGCAATTATTCGTGGTGCATCCTGGTTTTCACTGTGTCAGTATTTTTACTGTAAAAGTAGCACCGGTGGAGCCACATTGCCAGCAGCACTAGAGGGGGAGAGCCTTTTCAAACAGTTTGCCAGTTTTCAGAAGCCTGTAATTTTCCATAGTGTTCATATTTTTAAAGTAACAGGAAGTAGGGCCAAAACACAAATTATTTTCATGACGCTAATGTAATTTTTCTTTTTTTTTCTTATGAGGAAGGAACTCACAAACCGAGAGACATGTGCTCACTTGTAGGACTGTGTTTTTGTAAGTGTATGAACAAGGTGTGTAACAGTCTCCCCCATACTAGTTACATCTAAATCCATGCTTCCATACTTCCTCTTTAGTGAAAAACTTAAACTTTGCTACTTAGAAGTAAAATATAATGTCAAATTAGGTTGCAGCAGTATTTCTCTATTTTAGATTAAAAGTATTTCGTAATGATGGAAAAAATAAGAGATTTGTGCCTCAGAAATGCATAAATAATAGCTAATCTAATACTATTTCTGAGAGATAATGCTCAAGTTTTCCAAATCATTGGAGTTGTACAAAACCATGCCAAAGAATCAGTATCAGAGAGAAGATCAGAATTTAATCCTATATGTAAATCCTTTAACCCTTTAATTAAAGCTTATTAGTTAACCATTAAGAGCTCAGAGTTAGTGGGTATAAATGAGGGCTGTAAGAGAATGAAGTCAGGCCACCAGTGGGCCTGCTGCCCATAACCCTGCAGAGTGGAAGGATGCAGTAACAGCAGGTCCTGTGAACTAGCAGAGGGAGTGAAGACACTGTCACTCAAAGGACAGGAGCTATCCCAGAGACAGCACTGTGAATATCTGTTTTCCTATATAGCTTGAATACCTTTCTCTGCCAAGATTCTTGTATCAGCTTATTAAAGCCTTCTCCTGGAGTACTTCTGTTTAGAAAAATAATATATATAAACAGATCTCCTATCCTAATTATAGACATTGTGGAATACAATTTGGAGGGGAAAAAAATATTTATTATCATTCCTACTGCAGAACTTGGTCAATTCTACCTATAGAAAATAAGTCATGTCCAAAATCAATTGCCATTCTTATTTTACATGTCTTTTGTACCTAGGATTGACTAGAAAGAATAGTGATTCAAAGAAGACATGATATCAGTACTGATGTACTTCCAATTCTTTCTGCTTTTGTAACTAAGCTGTTCCGATAGGATCTTTGTAACAGTAGATTTCCAACATTGGAACAAGAGCTCTCTTTAAATACAGACACCCAAAAATAAGCTTATTATATATAAATCTCACTTCTCTCTTTCCCCGGTCTCTAAAGGAAGAGTCAAATAAGAGGCAAAGGCATTGGCTGGGATATAACAGCCAGTACTTAAACAAATCACTAGAGGAGATAAAGTTTTGATCCTAGGATTATCACAACTCATCAGTGTTGCACGTCTAAGCAAAGAAAAAATATTCATTTAGTGTACATAGATAATTCATATTGTAATAGCTAGGATATATACACAATGGAGTCCCAAATCCAATAACAAATCTTTTAAATAATAGTGTCCAAAAGAACAGAAAGCATAATATTTTCTTAAGATAGTCAACATAGATACTGTAAAGAGGAGAATGCAGCACCCTGTCTAGATGTGATGAAGTAAGGTTAGAGAGAATTTGTTACCTTAAATTTACATTTAATTTTGAAACAGACAACATTCTGCTGTTTCTGAAGTTACCTGTTAATCAGATCCTTTTCATACAAATGTTAGTGGGTTTCACCCTGTTGGTGAACACTGCACTAGAAACAATAAAACATGTTTTGCTCTTAGGTACATAATTGGGAAATGGGGGTGTCCACAACTGTTCCAAAACTGTTTTCTGACACAGTCTGCATACACAGACAAAGTACACCTGAGATGAGAAGTCTGACCGTGTTCCTGATGACAAAGCCCAAGTTCTCTCTTCTTAACATCCTTGCACTGAAACAAGAAAATCCATTTCCTAAAAAAACCTACCCCTCGTAATCAGCTGTGGAACCAGGGAATATGCAAATGGGTGCAAAGCTTCCTAAAGGATGAGAAAAAGGTGACATGTAGAATACATAACTAAAATTACTGACCAGCTTTCAAATTCTGGAGTCATTGAATCACATTTGTGACAGATTCAAATTCCAAAGAGGCCCAAATAAAAACTGGATTTTTGTTTCTGTGACAGTGCCTTTTTTTTTTTTTTTTTGCTCTGTGACAATCTTCACCGTCTGTTAATATTATTCATAGATGAGACTTTGTACCCAGTAGTATTCCTCCTCACCCCAGGCTTCTGATCAGCTCACCCTGGCACCATCTGTCTATGTTTGTTCTGAGTCCAAGATACTCCAGGAGCCACATCACTATGAATTTACTTCAGCTTTCTCTCTATACAGACCATAAGCTGGAAAACATCTTTCAGAAGAGATAAGTGAATTTCCTTCATCTGTAAAATCAATGATGGCAGAAAGCCACCCATGAGGGTGCAAATAAAAGCAAATGGGAACAATGATGTTGAAAAAATAAAAAGACACATTCAACTGTAAAACAGAAGAGCTGATGAAGGGTTTCATGATATAAATACTTTAAGGACCATGGTCCTCTTGGAGCATACTTGAATGTTTTGACTATCTGTTCAGTCATCCTCAAATCTCTAAAACCAGGACTAAAGTGAAGACCGCCACCACATCACAAAAATTTGCTTCTGCTGATAAAGGACAATTGTCTCATGTAGTATGTCTTCCCTAGATAAACATGGCAGAGCTCCACATCCTGTAGTCAGCCTTTCTAAATCAGTCTAGTCACTTCCTGCCTTAAATAAGGGAGAATAAATTTCTCTTCTCTAGCCTTGCTGCCCCTCCACACTTTCTCAATTAAAATATGAATATTTAATTTTACTTTAATTAATTTACAAAATGCTCCAACTACTCCTTATCAAAGAGATAAAGCAAGACAACAGTGAAAAGAACACTTTACTCACCCTCACTCATTCAAACTTGTATTAAAATCAACCACTGCAAATACATCAAAATAAAAGCACACAGCTGAGAGAATAAACCCTCCCAAAGACAAACACAACACTGACTATACCTATCAATTAAGCAGAAATGTTACTGAAAGGAGTTGGGACTTTAAAAGCATGTAACCAACATTACTTAACTTTCATCTGAAAAGTTCTGCAGCTGGGAAGCCTAATTGTATTTCCAGAAAGCCTAATGGTGTTTCCCGACTCCAGGGGACAGGAATTCCCCAGATACTGATGACTGACAGGTCTGGTTCTGCTTTCAACCTGCAAGTAGGCAAAAATACCCACTGCCATGTGAAACTTAGCATGAAAAGCAACCACTGTTTCCACTGGTACCATTAGCAGCTTGAAGTGCTCAATACCTCATACCAACATTCAGCACTACCCACAACTGGGCCATTTGTAGAAGTCATTTCAGAGGTACAAACTACTCTCAGTATTTGCATTCAGTAGCCAACATTGAGATGTAGGGCTTAAATCACACAGGTAGCCTTTGTGAAGTTCCAAACATCCTTCTGTACCAAAGAAACTCAACGGAGGTAAAAGGTATCCACCAGCACTTCTAGAGTTACTGGCATGAACTGGTTTAGAACTTGCTTCCTGGTTCTGAAACTGCGTATTGGTTCATTAACCTAATTTTTACTTTTCTAAGAATTTGATCCAACTTCCTGAGGGTAGTTATGCAGTTGCAGTTTTATAATTGATTCAACCATGATCACTAAATCTCTCCTCTTTCTTGAACATTTATTCAACATTTTTCATTATGTTCTTTTCTTGTCTTAATATCTGTGGTTAAAAATAAAAATATTTAAAAATTTTTCATATCAAATTACCATTTATTAAAACTACCCTTTGAAGGCCTTCGTTATTATACCAATCACTACTGATTTAAGAAGTTCAATGTATTTGATATAAATTATTAAAAATCGTCAGTAAACTCAGTTTGATTGTTTCAGGAAATATTATTTTTACTACTAAATAATCTTTTGTACATTTCTGACTGCAAATTTTTCATCAGCTGTCTTCCCAATTCATCCAGTAATTAAAAAATATCTCCTAGTTATTTTTGGAAACTTTTCAATCACTCAGTAACGTGATTACAGCAGAAGCTATGAAAGTATCTTTCGTTCATGCTTTCTTAGAACCAGTTTATATGGGAAAAAAAAAAAAAAACAACCCAAAATAAAACAGGGATTACTGTGTGAGAAAGCTACTGCTGTCCAAAAACCAAACAAGCTACCACCTCTACCTTAGCCCTGCATATGTGATTTCTCAATATTTTGGGGTGTTATTTCACTTTGGTTAAAGTAATTCTGAGTTTTTCCAGGTGAAATGTTGAGAGGATGAAAGAGGTTGAAAGAAGGTGATGAGAAAAAAAAGGGAAGAGGTACTAAAGGATTATTTTGAGCTAAAGCCTCATGGAAAAGGTCTAGAAAGACCTTTCCTTGGAGAAATTAGCTCTTATCCTGTAATACCAGGAGAGCCTACTTACAAGTGTTGAACACAACAGAGAGCTCAAGTCAGGAGTTTTCACGTGGAAACCGAAGCTGTAATGCCCAAAACAAGCCCAAGTTACCTGTGCCATAAACATATTTCCCAAGCGATGGAAACAGACACTCATAACTCTGCTGTACTGTGTGAGTGCACCCTGAACATACTCCTCACATTTCCAGTACTACCAGGGTAGTGCATGACTCACAGGAGCACGGCTTTAGGGGAGAGAGAGATCAGCTCCACTGAGGCCGCTAACTAGTTCCAACATCCTTTGATTTTATGAATCTGACTGCTGAGCTCATTATTTTGTCTTGGAAAACTCAACCGCAACAAGAACACTAACCTGTAAGAATCTATTCTGACATATTTTTTAACTCGATAATGCAGACAGCACTATGATGTGTAGAGTTATTCTTCAAATCCACTAGTATTAACTGAAATTTAAAATGTTTAGAATCACAGAAAATACTGACAAAAAATAGTGTGTGTGGGAGAAAACTGCAGATAATAGAGTGGAAAAGACCAGAGGGGGGAGGAAAAAAAAAAAAAAAAACAAACCACTTTTGGAGATAAAGTTTGCCAGAGAGAGATGGACACAGAAATCTTTGAACTAGAAAAAGGGAAATCTTGAGTTTGAAAGAGATGGTCTATGAAAATAGTTTTTTTGTTATTATAAGGAATTGTTTCAGGTAACTGGAGCCCAGAAATAGACGAAGCACAGCCTGGCTGGACCATCTGGTTTTCTCCTTTAGGATTCTGTCTGTACAAGAAGGCTGTAGAACCACTGAGCTCCCAAGCTTCCCTCCAGTTTCAAGCATCCTCACTGTATTTCCATAGGATAAAGCTTTTGTGCTTGGCCTATATTCCCAGTGGGAATATTGAATCAGTAACAAAAAATTTACCAGAGGGCAAATAAATTACTTAAAGAACACTATGAAAAGTGACTCAGATAATATAAATCCCGTGAAAATTCAGGTTTTTATATTTGTTATGTTCACAGTGAGAATCACGAACGTGGCCAGTATTGATCACTGTAATAACACTTCTGTATTCTTTATTTCCTATCCAAATATCAAAAGATAAATGTTTCCTGCCTGAACAGTAAGGCAAATGTACAAAAAAACTGATAATAGTTTCTATCAACCTGCAAACAAGTCATAAGTACCAGAATATATTCTTTTTCTTTTCTTATGCTTAGTCTCTGCCAAGTCATCTTCATAAATGTAAGAGATTATTTCAACAAAATAGAAATTCTATAAGAAAGCTAAGAATATGTTGCATATGACAATATTTCATTGGTTAAAAAAAAAAAAGGTATTAAAAAGTCACTTCTGCAAACTCGGATTTCCGTCAAATTGACATTAATAAAAAAGGGTCTACATTGTTAATGGTTAAAAATTGATACATAATACAGGAAAAAAGCTCTGTAGATAGCAGCAGTTTTGGGTGCACTGAATAGTCACTTCAAAATAAAAAAATAGATGTCTCTATAATGTAGATCTGTATTTGAAACAATAATTAATTAATATTTTTTTCATATTTTCAGCACAGTTTCATCGGAATGCCTGAGCCATTCTTTGCCAGCCTAGTTCCTGACAGATACAAAACCAACCAAACAAACAAACAAAAAACCAAAGAGGTACCTGTAATGGACTGAAAATTGCATGGGAAAGTAGGAGGATTTTGAAGGAGTGCATGGATAGTCACACCCTTCGAACTGGAGTTTGAGAGAAAGTGCTCACTTGGCACGAGAGATGGGACAGGAACTATATTGAACAGCCACATGGTATTACGAGTGTAAATGATCATTTGCAGTCTAAAATTATCACAAACACTAGGGAAAGCAAAGTTCAACTTTCATCTGACAAATCAAAACCACCTTACGTCACTTTTTGCAATAATTGGAATAATTTCTGATAATAAAACTTTCAGAACTAGTGATATTGCAAGTAAAATAAGGTTCACATCACTTCTGCTTACAAAATATAATATGCCCTGCCATTTTAAGGAGAAAGACTGTACATTTTTGTGAATAATGCAGAGCCAGTACAGTGCAGCAGCTGTGATTTGATCCTCTCTGGAAATTTTGACCTTCCTAAGACAAGATTTGATAAACTTCATATGAATTGAACTTGCTGCATGATCTTTATCGTCAGTTCTTCACAGAACGAAATGCACAGTTCTTTGAAAACTAAAAATTAACACACTCATTATGGTCAGAGTTAATGCTAAAATGAGTGTACAGCCCCCATATTTTGCAAGACCCCCTCTTGTCACTGTCCTGAAGGCAGGTTCCATCGGAAACCAAGGTCACCGATTCAGCTGCATGCTTAACAGGCTTTCCTCTCTTCATAAGAGTATCACTTCTGTCTTGTTTAAGTTAAGCTTAAGCCAGCATTTTCTAAATCTATTTGCTTATCTCATTCAGACAACCTGTCATCCCTCTAGGGGTACTGTCTATTTCTTTTGGAAAGCAGTTCAAATCAGGATGTTGTCAGCATATTAGCAGCGCCACAGCCTGTGACATTCACAAACTCTGAGAAACTGCAAAAATTAGAGAGAAAATACTCTCCCACAAAGCTTTTAGGAGCTGCTGTATGTTACAACATATTGCTGTCTGTGTTTTCTATACAGCATTGGGTTCATTTACACCTATATGTAAATACATATGGAGACATTCCATCCTTCAGTCATGTCATGTTTTTACTTCTTACTATGCTGCATAACACAAAATGTCGAGAGAATTTAGTACACGAAATTGTTCAGATATAGCTCCAATTCAGCCCCACCATATAAATAAGTGGTACTATTTCTCTTTATTACTATTTTATCCAATTTCTTATTTGAGTAAAATATGTAAACATAGATCATCTTAGTTTGGGGGACTTTTTTCCACTTTCTCCTTGCCCATAATGCTAACTGCTTGCCAGGTAAGCATTTTTGGTTGCATTCTTCTTTCTATATGAAAGTCTGTTATTTAACCCCAGATTCTCAAGAAATTCTTCATTGTATCATACTACTTGATTTTTGTTTCAAAGTTTGCTTTTTTCTTTCACAAAGAGATAATATGTTTCTCACATTGTCCCTGACATTTTTCAATTCCTAATTAATAAGCTTTCTTAATTTATCAAAAACTGAGAAATCTATTATCTTTGAAGTATCACATCCTGTGGATTCCTCTGTCAAATTAAAAGTCCTTGTATGTTTTAGGATTAAAAACAGACCAGTTGGATTCCAATTTAAATATAAAAATATATTTCTTGTGATCATTATATTTACTTGTTCCCAAAATGTTTATCTTGGCCTTCTGATAGAACCCAGCTCCGTCATATTCATAGAATCATTAAGGTTGGATATTACCTCCAAAATCATCGAGTCCAACCTTTGACCAAACACAACCACGTCAACTGAACCACAGCACCGTGTGCCACGTCCAGTCGCTTCCTGAACACTTCCAGGGATGGTGAGTCCATCACTTCCCTGGGCAGCTTGTTACAATGCTCAACCAACCTTCCCAGTGAAGAAATTACTACTGTCTTAACTTCACTAACATTGTGAACAATTCAACCAACATAAATAAGGCTTTTTGTACTAAATATTTTGAGGAAAATGTCTGAAAAAGGTCCAGGGCCACCATACAAACACAATATCATATTGCAAATGGTAAGAGTCCTAATAAGTTGTCAGAATCAAACAACAGATGTTTTAGTACCTTGGAGACAAAATAAGTTTTATTGTTAAGAGGTATTTGTGAATCTATATTTTACTTCAAAATAGTTACAATCTCCTTGCATTTTTTTATACTGCAAATTATAATTTCATTTTGAGCTCATTTATTCTCTGATTCCTTTCTATCTTACTGTCTAAGAAAATTAACACTGTAGAGCGTTAGTCTTCTCATTACTCCAATTTCACAAGTCCGTTGGCTGCAGAAACCTATTTTTCTCTTTCAGAAAAGTATTTCATCAAGTGGAGTGTGTTATTTTCAACAGGTTCTGTTAAAAAACATTCTGAACAGGAACTGCACAGACTGTAAATAAACCCACTGACTATATATAGTGTAAACTGTATTAAATAATTGTTGATGTGGGCTTGCTATCACATGTGGGGTAGATAATTGGAAGACTTTCAAAAGTACCTAGTGGTTGGTAGAGGTATTCTTTATGCAGTAAATTTAGAATACAAAAATAATGATCCATTGATTAATGTTAAGTATTTGAGAAATGCCAATCTATTCTAACAAGAATTCACTAGAGATTCTTATAAATGGAACAATCTATTTCAAAGATTGCTTTAATTCAGACACTGACTAAAGTACACAGAACATTTCCTTATCAGACAAGTCTAATTTCATGAAGAAAATAACATATCTAACTGAAGAAAGTCTACTTATCAAATGCTGAATTTGGGGACTAGTAAGACTGAATTTGCATCATAAATAAAAAAATGTTGTATGTATTGCTTCTTGAAATTTATTCTGGTCTTTTGTGCAACTTTATGCAACAATCTCTTAAAGAAGATTTGGAATAATGACACTGTCTTCTCTAAAAATATAGTCCCTGTTCTTTATAGTACACACATTCAAATACTGAAAACTTTTCATTATGTCTAGAGTGATTTTATATCAACAGAACAGAGCATGTTAACAAAACTATGCGTGCGATCACAGAGACTATTGTGAAAACTTGGTATGACTTGACATTCCAAACAGCAAAGGAGTAAAAATGTAAAAATCATGCATTTTTGAAAGATGATTTCTTTCATTTGCAGTTGTTTATGGAATACAATGTTTTTTAAAATCTTTCTCTTCAAGACTTCAGGAAAAGGCATTTCACTGAAAATTTTACTGTTTTGCAGGTCTGGTCTACCAGTACAAAAATTAATTTAGTTTACAAAAAAAACATGCAGAAAAAGGTTTTACTTGATATCATTTTACAATAATTTTCAATCTTCATTTCCTTGTTGTGAAAACATAACTTCCAGAAAAACAAGTAAATATTTATTCATTGAAAAGACTAATAAATTATTAGCAGCAAAAATCCCAATGGTGTGCTAAACAATCCACATTTTTTGATCTCTCCTAGAATTAGCCTAGTGAAAGAACAAAAAGGGGATGAAATATTTTGTTCTATTTATTTTGAAATGATTTAGGTACAAAAAGCATTAAGCTTAATGACTTTT
>JAYRBT010000082.1:132367501-132385193 GCA_036023395.1 Myiotriccus ornatus | reverse complement strand
TTTTTGGTTATCACAGTGTAAGTGGGAATTTCTAAGCCAGAATTTGTAAGCCATCAACAAATTATAATTTGTTTGCCAGCTGCCTCCCACTTGGGTATCGTGTCTGCTGAGGGAACGAGGCATGTGGAAAAATTTGGAAACACAAAAATGACATACACTATATACTATATATACTATACACAGGCTGAAAAGCCTCACATGGGACCCTGACACTTCTTCAAGGCCTCCAAATAATCAGCAACTGCCTTCACGCAGGATATTTTTGCTGGTTGAGCTTTAAGCACATGCATATTTCAGTTTATCAGGGGGTGCAAAATAGTTTTATTTGGATTTAATGTTTTCTCTCCAATTTAATAAGTGTTACTCTCCAAATCCTGCAGATATGTGGACATTTCAGGCAGACGATTTATGGAGAGTTAAAAAAAAATGAACCTGAGACAGCAGGTATCAAATCAGAAAAAAAATACTGGATTTTCATTTTCCAAGAAGGACAGAGGCAAAATTGTCCAATTGTCACACAACATTTCTTACTAAATGCAATTCTGTGCAATAATGGGGGCGTTATAGCAAGTCTGAGGTGAGATTTGCTTAAAAGATGTTTGAGTTACAGATACTACTACAACCCAAACTCCTAACAAAGATTAATTTTTGACAGAATTCTGACATTCAGAATTCATCTGAATGTAGCTATTTTTAAATAAAACTGAAGAACATTCTAATCATCTTTTACTTTCTTATTGTTGTTAGTTTGAAGTTAGCCAGATTTTGAGTTTGCTTGTGTATTTTCCTATACTGTTAAGAACCATTTAACGAATGGTCAACTGGAAAAAAAATTGTCCTCCAATACAATCATTAAGAAAAACAGTCTTACAGCTCATGTTATTTTTTTAAAAATCGGGTTTCTCCACAAGAGTGCTGGAATAGCACTCAGACCTTAGGTCTGCCACTGTAATCTTGTATCATTTGTGTAAAGAGGAAAAAAAAAGGTTTTACAGTCTAGCCTACAAGGATGTGTGACACAAACCACAATAGCTGCATTCCAGAGAGCCACACTTGACTTGTGGAAATGAGGATAACCGTAACAAGAGGACTGTGAATCATATCATCTTATTCATAACCAAAATGCAAACATTCATCATGATTATAGTAATAACACATGTATAAATATATCCCAACGTAACACACAGGTGTACAAGACTACTTAAATTTGAGTAGATCTGTAATGTCCAAAACCAATTTCATCATGATGAACTTCAATAACAGATTAGCAAATACCATATTAGTTGTTGTCCTATGGTTGTTTTATCTTAAAAAGCACCAAAAAAGGCAATTTTTTTTTTCCAGGGGAAGGTTTAAATATTTTAAATGAAAATTTTAATCATACGGATTTTTAAGGGATATTTATTTCACTGTATGGATCACAACTCTCCTTACTAAATGCAATTTCTATTAATTCTGTATTGGAAAGATGAGACTTTATTTTTTACTTACATTTCAAACTGTTTTGTAGACAACTGAAATTCTCAGGGAATTCATAAAACAAAGCAGAAAGCCTAATTTTAAAATTGATACAAAAGCTAGGATACTGTAATCATGCACAGTTAAGACCTTTTCAGAACATTAGTTGAATGCTACATAATAGATTGCAAATATTCTGCAAAAAGGATGGCCTGACAAGTAATAAATGTATAGATGTACAATATAAGTAGAGTTTCATTTCAGAACAAATCACTAAAAAAAAAGCAGTTTTTCCTAAGGGTTTTGCATTGCTTTTGGGTTGGTTTTTTACTTCTTCAACAGTAGATGGCATTCCAAGCATCTCCTGCAGAAAGTGCTTTCTCAGATGCTTGTTCTGTCACCAGCTGCTACAATGAAATATGTAACCCCGGGCTCAGCTGCTAGCAGGTGAATTAAATAAAAATTCATTTAAACTCTGTAATTAACCTAAATGCATTGGTAATTACTTTGGACTTGATACATTATTTTGCCTGTTAAATAACAATTTTATAACATTATTATCTGTAAGATATCCTCCAGGTGAAAAACATATATACTGAAGGGCTTAAAAACTACACAGCAGACAATAAGTCAGTTTTTCTCAGACATTTATTCGCATAAAATGGATTCAGATTTCTTCCAGACTGCAGCAATCCTAGAGAAGGACAACTTGTTCTCTTCAAAAGCGGCCTTACAGAGAGCCCCTTTCTGGGGTAGACTCATGTCCTGCGCCTCCTCACGCAGGAAGCTCTGGATCACTATTGTATAATAAACAGGGGACAAAAAAAGAACACAACTTCTGCTACCAAGATTAGAGTCTAAGATTTAAACAGAAAATGAAAAACCAGGAAAAGAAAAATAAATGAGAAATACAACAGTAACACAGAGTCTATTGTTCCATATAAATTTTGTGGCAATACTTTCAAATATTCAATTTATGAAGAAATCATTGATTTTTGCTGATTTGCTGTTGCTGTTCACATAAATCTTGTGAGTTTAATATTATTAAATAAACTTTATTTAATATTATCTGAGGGAACAATTTCTATATTATATTATGATGTTATTTATTATATCTTATTAGGGCATATATTATTATTTTATTATAGTATTAATAAGACCTCTTTTGTGAGAATAAAACATGAAATACTGTTTTTTCCTGAGAATATATTTAGCTGAATAAAAATATAAATGGGAATACTTTTAGATCACTTTGAATTTCTATTCACATATTCTACAGAATTTATTAGTTTATATCTGGAAATCACTGGAAATCTGGATATAATCATCTATTTGTGATGTAATCTCTCTGAGACAACTGAGGTAAATACAATGTTCAGTTTACATGTTACTGAAAGAAAGCACAAGTGGTTTTCTTTAAAAACAAATGTTGTCTGGTGATTCATTTGATGCATAGAAGAGCAAGAACCATATATAAAATATTAGTATAATGTGTCTGCATGCCTAGCCATAGTAACACAGTTTACAATAGTAGAAATGTTCTTTTCCCTTGGTTTTATAAGCCCGAATCAATGTTCCCCTAAGAAATAAAATATTTCAGTGTATCTTTTTTCAGGATTCTTTGCTATTTCTATCTACATGTCTCTTTTTATCAGTACTCTGCTGGGGTTTGTTTGCTATTTTCACCTTTATTTTAAAGTGAACTAAAGCTAGATAATACTTGAAACTCACAAATTTTTTTCTAGATTTTTTTCTGATTCTTTTTCTGCCTGCCCTTGTCTTGTACTCATTGCTGAATAAGGCTCTCCTAGTCTGAGCAGTTTATTTGAGATTTTTTTGTGCACATTTTTATTTCTTCTGTTGTACAGATGAATTCACAAAGAGCAGGCAAAGTGACTCGAGAGCTGTATCACAGATGCCAATCAAACTGGAGTGTTGTATTTGCCCTAGTGAACAGGCTTCAGGCTCAGGAGATGAGCGTAATCCAATTCTATGAGTACAGCCAGATCTGAAACTACTGACAAATTTGCATACATTCCACTCTCTACACTTAAAAACTCTAGCTTTAAAGGTTTTAAAACTGATATTCAAAGAACAGCACCAAACAAATAATACCTAAAAAACAAGTACATAAAAAAACACAAACAAACAAAATTTTGCAGAACACATTGGTGAAATTAACCTTTAACAATTATTTTTTTTTGGCCCAGAATCAAAGTTCTTTCAGGTAGTTCCCATATCACAAATTGCACAATTTGTGCACAACTAAGCAGAAGCTTTAAAGCATTTCAATGATCTGCCACAGAAATTAATTAAAATTATTTCTTTCAGTCTAAGATGTAAGAGTCTCTGATCAAAATTTCCTAGCCTCTCCAAAATATCTTGGCTAAAAATGCCAATAGTTTTAAAAGCTAAAACTATATTAATCATTAAGCTATAATAATAATTTTGATTAATTTTCATTAACTCCTGTCACATGTGATTCTCTGCAGTGGCCAGTGGCTGAGTCTGAGACATTTCCTGGTTAAGGGATTTGAGGTTTTACTGAGCCTACAAAAATCTTGTTGTTTTGGGTCCACTGGATTTGACATTTCAGAGTACAATGCAGGCTGACGAATCAGGCTGTACTAAATTTCAAGACTGTAGTGACATTATACATTTATTTTCACTTTGGGTGTTAGTTTCCTTCAGTGTCTTTTTACAGGTTATTCAGCAAATTAATAACCAGTGAAATAAACCCTTAAATTTAACATCTCAGAATTAAGAATTGCACGAGAATTTGATCTGTGTAACTATTCTTCCCATTGTTCAGTGAAAGCAAAGCATCTACTCTCTAAACAGGCTCCAGGAAAGAACTCCAAACTCCAAAACTGTGAGAGCAAAATCAAGAAAAACTAGTGCTATTTAATAAATTCCACGTTCATTTAAACTTCTTTTATCGGGTTTCATAGGACAACTGCTCACACATAAGTACAACTATTCCTCTGAGCAAACTAACTAACCCCTGAGATCTTACATAAATTTTAGTTCAAACCAATAGAAGTTGTTGAAACTTTTTTATTTCCTTCTTCTTCTGGTTCAAAAATATATCATAGTGGATCCTGAAAGTATTACATACATTGCTATAAAAATCAAAATTCTCTCCCAGAATGATTAAAAACTTTGATTGTGTAATTACTTTTATCATAGATTTCTAAAATCAAATACAATAGCACTGAAACTGTAACAATCCTACAGTTTTCTGTCTGACTTTACTTTCTTCTACATTTTTACTAAGATTAAATTTCCTAGTCAGGCTGCAAAAAAAATCTTTCAACAGTCAGACGTGAACTCAAGTGTCTAGGCTGGTAACCTCTAAACCTTTTCACCAAAACCAATGAAAACTTTAAAGGTACAATTAAACATTATACTTTAATTAGAAATACAGTATTCTCTCAGCAATTAGTATTTTGATGTTGATTCAATACCTAAACTTCCTGAAAGGATGCAATGTCTCTTGAATGACATCAAAAAAGTAGAATCTGAAGTTCGTCCCCTTTGTTTTCTGTTTCCTGGGAGTAAATTTAGGAACCACTTAAGAACCCAGAACCCCCTCCCTGAGATACTTTTTATCTGGAACACTCACTACTTCTTTGTAAGAGGGATCAGGCTGGGATTCCAGAAGTTTAGGACTGGCCATAATAGGTTAAAGGTACCTGTAGTGTGGGGGAAGAGAGAGATGGATAAAAGAAACTTCAGGTCCCTCAGGTCTCACGTTCCTCCTTCAGCAAAACTACACGTGTACTAGAGGCATAAACAGAATGCTACCCATGGAAATACTTACCTTGTGAGCATCATTCTTCATAAACATATGTTATTCAAACTCTTCTCTGAACAGAAGTTCTAAATGTTTAATAACGGAATTGTGCATAGCAGCTTTGGATGTTCATTTAACTCCGAAGTCTTTATTGTAAAGCAGACACTCATTGTTCTCATTCCCAGCTAATTACAAGCATTCATTCGTGTCTGTTTGTAATTAGGGTACATTTAAAACGAACAGCACTGCCATTCATGAAGACACTAAATATAAATGATAATTAGTAAACACAAAGTGACATCAAAACCAGCTCAAACAATAGTCCTATGATTTAAAATGTAGCACATGCTAAACATCTTTGAAAAACTCACTAGTTAACACATTTTGCAGAGCTACACCACCAGTATCAACTTCTAATTGGGAGTATGAAACTAAATTTTGTAAATTCAGTATTTTCTTACACCTACAGTAGTAGTATAAACGAGAGGTAAAGGCAATCTATAGAAAACAAGTTTAAAAGTGATTCTCAAGTTCATAAATTACTTAATTTTTATGCTGCTTTTTTGTAAGGATCAGTATATACTCACACTTTTCTTCGGCAGGAAGATGTATATATGCCCTTTTGCTTAAAGAGAGAGTGAGAGAGAAAAATGTACTTCATGCATGAAAAACCTACCCAAAGTCAGCACAAGGAGTAGACTTTTCAAAATTGCAGAAATTAATGATCGAAGGATGAGTTTACTATGCTCCAGTCATGGTTATTCTCATTAGTCAGTCTCTCCCAAGCATGAGTTCAATATACCCATTGTGTGAAAACAGTGCATTAAATAGCTTGATGTCTACTAAATTAGAACTTCCTTCTTGTCTGAATCTCCCAAACTGCAAGTTAAGCTCAGTAATTCTTGTCCCATCATCTGCTCTGGGCACAAAGAACAGCACTCTTTCATTTCTTTGAAAATCCTGAAGTTCCTCCCAGTCTTCTGTCCTAAAGCATATCGAATGTGTTTTGCATCTTCTCATGGCATGTTTTCTAGAGATCTCACCTGGACTATTGTCAACTTTTCCACTGCTATTTCGAGCTGTAGTTTTCAAAAATAGACACATTCCAGATGGGCATTTAGTGATGTTCATTAGAACTGAGTAATTGCTTCACAGTTTTGTAGGACATTGTAATGTTTATGGAACCTATGATGGCAAATACTCTTTTCATAATGGGCAATTAAAGTTCACATTCAGCAGTTTAGAGCCCAGATACTGCACTTGGGATTTGCTACCCAGTCAGTAGGTAATTTCAGTTTAAATGGATGATTACATGTAAGCATAGTACTTACTGAATAATATTCTTGTTGAATATCATTCAGTAATTTTAGACCATATCTCTAATTTCCCTAAATCATTTAAAACTGTCTTCTAACATGCTTGCAAGTGCACTCTATTTGATCATGAACGGGCTTGACAACTTCAGCAAAGTTTCATTGGTACATCTTTCTGTTTAGACAGAAAACCACCCATAGATTATAAGTAAAACTTTCTGGCTCATTACTCATG
Source organism: Myiotriccus ornatus (assembly GCA_036023395.1). Lineage (NCBI taxonomy): Eukaryota > Metazoa > Chordata > Aves > Passeriformes > Tyrannidae > Myiotriccus > Myiotriccus ornatus. The sequence goes on along the minus strand of JAYRBT010000082.1, from coordinate 132,378,391 downwards.
GGTACATATTACTATTCTACAGTAGTTTTCTCTATATCCAGACCCAGCTTGCTCAGGAATATGTTTGTCAAGATGATATTAAAGGCTTCCTGAAGTCAAGATATTTTATCTATTGCTACTGCTCTGTCTACAGAAGCTGATATCTGTTGCAGAATTAAATTAGATTTTTTTTGCATGATTTGTTCTTGATAAATCCACATCGACTGCTATTCATTTCTTTTTATATCTTCTAGATCCTTACAAGAATTTGGCTTATTTCTACCACTGTTTTTCTTGGAATTAGAGGAGGCTGATTCACTGCTAATACTCTGGCTCTTCTTACACTCGTGCCACCCCCGCTTTTTAAAAGGGGATTCTGTATTTGCTTTCTTCTACGTCTTCTATAAGAGTGTATCCAGAACAGAGATTCCATCAGATTTTCTGAACTCTTAGAATAGCTTAGAATAAAATCTATGAGACCTAACAAATTCGCAATTTCATTATTACTTTGTAACTTACAAATGCATTTAAAGTCACAATTTTACAGACAATCTCAGAATCTCAGTTAATTAAAGTACTACTTCAGCCGATAGAAACAGAACTTACTTTCTAAAGCTCTGTCTATTCAGATCATTTGGTCTGAATACCACCATTCTTACAAAGTCTAATCTTGACCTTCTAGATCAAAACAAGGTATAGAATATCTGTGACTAATTTTGAAATTTTTCTATTCCCATTTCTGAAAAAAAAAAAAAAATGCAATAGTCCTCTGTAGGTACTAAATGCTCTTTCCAAAAACACTTGTATTAACCAATAAACAAAATTTAAAGCTGTTTAATACTTCTGGGCAACAGAGTCTTGGAAAGCACAATAGTTTCTTACTAGTAGAGATGATCCCTACTCACCAAAGACAGAGAAGGTTCATCCGTCATAGCCCTGTGAGGCCTGCCTGTGGCACTGCTTGCCTGTATTGAACATTCCAGATTCTTTTTTACTTAACTTTTTTTTTAATTTTTTTTTTTAACTTGACTATTCCCCCAACATCTCAGCCTTCTTAGTCACAGCTGAATTCCTACTTGAAGAAGTGACCCTGATGGGAAACAGAAGATGCACAGAGACATGGATGTGCTTGTCACAGCTGCACAGACAACACATCTTGAAACTGAGCCTTACTTTACTTTTTTTTCATATAGAAAATAATAAACTTCTTTTTCCCTTTGAGAGACATCAGCTATAAGAAGGACCTGAGTAGCTAAGCTGACTCCCAAAATTCATGAAAAGTGTATATAATAATTCAAAACTTTACTTAAACCTTCCTTTCCAAACAATGTAGAGCAAAAGAGGGGTGAACAATGACCAGCACTATTAAAGAGTTCAAAAGAGATGTTAAAAAATGACATGAGGATTGGGGATACGTGAGAGCTGAGTTCAGGATTTTTTAACCTTATTGGAAAAGTGATAAAATCAATATCTGGATTTCAATCCTATCAATTTCTATGTGCACAGGACCTAGACACTTTAAAAGGCATTTTGACTGGGAATTGGTTCATTTTCTCTTCCACTTTGGCACTCTAGCCCCTTGATCATCTAAAGTGTAGCCGTATTAGTTTGTAGCCAGGCCTGTTATGACTGAAGCAAACTGTCACCTCGGTGCAGAAAAAGCGGCAGTGAATGAGAAGATAATGCAGATTGGTCTGCACAGTGAACACCACTACACCATACGGCTTGGAAGCTTGGGCTTGTTTCCCAACATATATAAAGGAATAGCATTGATACAAACTGAAAAATCTTTTCTCAAGGAAGAGAAGTTTGGAAGGCAGGGAGAGGAGATTAGAAATTTTAAAAGTTGAGGTTTTTTAAATACTGAAACACTTTACTCATAATAGTTGGGAAACTTTTAAATCAATATTGGATGTGTTTCTAAATATGTTCTATTTCAGTCTCATGTTCTTGAGCTTGATGCAATAATTACTCCATGTGATTGTACTACATATGTGAGGTAATCAGATCATAATGGTCCCTCTTCTGATTTTAAAATCTACTTAACCACCTTTCCCTTCTCTTACTATGCACTCAGAAATTTTCCTCTGTGTGAATCTAAATGTGCAGCCTTTTTCAATTGATCACCTCCTCTAATATGTCATCATCTATGTCCTAATTACATATTATTAACAGCCATCTAACAGAACAGTGATATATATTTGTGATATATATTTGAAATGAACATTATGTGAGTACTTTTTACAGTCACTTAAACTTCTTAAGAAAGATAAATATCAACATGCACTGAAAAAAATGCAGCTTTCATTCTATGGACAAGCCATATTTTAAGTTAATGCAGTACCACCACAAAATTTAAAGTTATTCCAAAGTATACAATATAGCTGATTTTTAAGTAAAAATTAATAACATTATCTAAAAAGACATGGGGGGTTTGTGTTCATTTTGTTTATGAATTATCAAATTTCTATACTTTGCATAGCTAAAACCATAGAATTCAGTTTTTTAGCTTGCCTAAAATTACTTTGTTCTAGCATCTCTGATAATAGCTGTAAAACAAGCAATTCCCCTCCCCCCAAAAAAAATGTAATATTGTCTCACTGACTGCATTAAAAAAAAAAAAAAACAGTAGCACTGCAGAAAAAAAAAACAGTAAGACTATAAAACTACAAAATCACTGGATTTCAGAAGGAGAAAATAGCAAATTCTTCCAACTTATGTGAAAAGGGATCATTTTACTTTCTGAAGAACTTGTATATGGTGGCTTCTAACACAGCTCAAAGAAGAGACCACACCTGGAACAGAAACACTTAGAAAATGGAAGAACAGAAGCCACCTGTTTTCTGTACAAAATACAAGCACTCTGGCCTGACCTATAAAAAGCACATAAAATTATTACCTAATTAATTACACATAATGTTTCTCACTGCTAACACAACGCAGCAGAATAACACTGACTTGCAAAATGTTCTTAGATCAGAGAGCAATGATAGAAGTACTCTGCTGTCTTCCACAGTTCTAAGGAGGAAATAGCAAGCCCTTTTGATTTCAATAAAAAGGCATTCTAAAAATAAAATGTATTTATATCTTTGCAAATAAGCACAAGAGTTACACTGATCACAGCTTTAGAAATCTTGCCTAATTTTTCTATAATGCTTCACAGCCCGGCTTAGCATCTGGATGTGCTGATTTTTATCACTTATAGCGATAACAGGGCTTCTCTACTTGAACAAGATCTCCTCAGGAATGAAGAACAGCTGGTGGAAGCTGAACAAGAAGTAAATGGGCACAAGAGACCACTTTGAAATGTTTATATGTCTATTTTGTCCAACATATATATCCTCAAACTGTTAAACCAGTCAAATATTTAAGAGTTCTCTTGGAATTCCTCCTGGCAATGGCCAACCATACAGCACCTACCGCACTTTTCTCCTTTTCTAGGTTGTCAGGAGGTTCCATTTCATCTTTATGGATGCCTGTATTTATCAGCTGCCATTATCATTACCTATCTCAATCCCAGTAGTGCAAAATTCCTCAGGAAGAAGTCACCAGCTATTATCAAATTCCTATCTACATTTTTCCACTCAAAGTATTGTAGCCTAGTTTTCTGCTCTCTGCACGGATTTTTAACAGAATAGAGCATCAAGTGGGACCTTTCAATTCTTATGTTCAAAATGCTCAGCATCTTGTGTCCAAAGTGTCCAGGATAAAGATCATGGTCAACAATTTCACTCCTCAGACAAAATAATGGTTTTAATCTCCATGAATGGAGACACAATCCTACAACAATCCTCCACTACACTCCTAAACCATCCTGCCTTTTGTTGTAGGTGTGAGGTACAGTGGTCTCACCTCTTCTAATATGAACACTAAGAAATATACATATTTTTAAAAAACCCCTCCATGTTAAAAAAAACTCCACTAACAGCACATGAAATTCCTCCCCCAGGGAGAGAACGTGAGAGAACAAACCAAATGTAGCAGATGTTAGTCATGTCATTTAATGCATGACTGAAAGACTAAAGATACTATGTCGATGAGGACAACAGAAGAACCTCTGCAGAAAAGAATGGGATTAGCACTTCAGTATCTACTGTTAAAAGTGAGGAAACTATATAAAATAAAAGAAAGATAATTCTCTTTTTCATATTTAATTAAATTCAAAACTATAGAATGACCAACAAAGAAGCCTCAGAACTTCTAATTTGCTGTAAAGCCTGTCAAAACCCCAGAAGACTATGATTCAAAATGAGCATTAAATCAGCCACAGATGACACATACACCACAACACTGTGGCCAAACTTACTGACACTAATAATACTCTCTGTGATGCCTTGTATTGTTCCTGTGTATGGTTTCAGGACATCAATGGGGAAGACTTCATCAAAAACATTACATGAACTAGTTACTGAATATAAAAATTCTTATAATCATTGTATTATTAATTATAGACATTATTACAGCAAGGACTAAAATTACTGTGGACTCAAACTGTCTTTAAACAAAATATATTTGTTCTGTGCATTACTGACACTAGCTTTTTAAAAAGCTATAATTAAAAAAAAAAAAAATCTGAAAAAAACAGTACAATAATTGTATTTATTGGCAGTTACTTAAAAATCTGAGAGTGCAACACAAACTCCCCTAAAAAGAGCACTTAAATTTTAAATGTGTTTAAATATCAACTAACAGGTTTAAAAAAAATTGTATGATACAAACATATCTGTGGAGTTGTCAGTGTAGTCTTTTCTATTACAAAATTTCAAGGAAATGTAAGGTATTTTCTATAAAATCGAGCAGAATAGCAGCATCTGCAAGGACACTGTTATAATTAATGTATTTTACCTTAAATTGCCATCATGATAACTCTACAAAAATATATTCTGGTTGGAATGCCAATGACTACTTAAAATTTTTTATAGCTCTATAAACATAAATCAATTGATTATGGATACGGTAAGTCATTTTTAAAACCAACAAAACAAAAACTCATTATCATTCATCCCCCAGGAAAGAAGGACAAATTCTCTATAATTGTTCTTGGAAAGAATTATATCCCAGAATTCCTAGCCTTGTGTGCAATTGATAGCTTAGACATCAGGGACATATCCATATGCTGTGGCCATAATATAGACATGGATGTCAGGTAAGCAAATACACGGGTCTTCAACAAGGCAAGGCTCAATCAGTCTTCAGGAAACAGATTTCCAGCAAGAATTATTATTCCTCTGCATTGTGATATCACATAGAAGACACAGGCAAATCCCTTCCTCCACTTTTATAGGTAAAGATACAGAAAGAGAGAGCTGGAGAGCTCTTTTTCCAAATTATTTGAAGATCATGCTCAAAGACTGCAAATATTTATGAACTAATTTATTGTTCATTTATTTATGCCTAACTTCACACAAGTGTCTGCACGGACCATGACCAATGGCAAGATTTAGCAACTACTGTGCTACATTCTTATGAGCCCTAAAAAGTACCGCAAGAAAACTAAATTATACACTAAGTACAGTCAATGAAGTTAATTATCCCCAAAACTGAATCCAGACACCTGAAAATCTGACAAAGAAACTTTATGGATCTAGTCAACAGAAGAAAAAGGAGACTACTCTTCTGAACTTGAATCTCCTCCATGAATCTGGGTACCTGCCTGAGGCCTCTTTACACATTTGAAGTTTGAAATTAGATGCAATAGTACCATGAATTGCCTTTTCACAAAATATTCTTGAAGAAGTCAATATCTAACTGAATATATTCATTCATGTTACAAACATGGTACTGATTTTTCGATAATAACTTGTCTGGCCAGAAATTAAAGTAATGGGACAGAAATCCAGATTTTTTTACACTTTCAGATGAAGTCTGTACCTGTAGGATTACAGAGCCAGGCTCTCCAGGTTGCTTTCCTGTCAGCCTCTGAGGTTTTCTGCACTGCCTGTGTAATATCATAGGTTCAACACCTGGGATAATGAATGTCCCATCAGACTTTTCACCCACTTCTTGTAGGTGTGACTCTCAAACATCCTGGGTGGAAGGTTATGGAACATATCCTATTGGAAGCTATTTCCAAGCCCAGGAAAGGGTGAACATGTTTGAATTACCTGATTGCCACCCCTGATGAGATGACCAGTTGTGTGGAGAGGTGAATGTAAAGACTAATGACCTGGTCTCCCATGGTGCCTGTCTAGACAAACTAGGTAGACATGGACTGGACGAGCAGGTGAAAAACTGGTTGTACTGCCAGGCTCAAGGCATAGTGAACAGACATAGAAGTCCAATTGGTAACCGAGAACTATTGATGTTCCCCCAGGAGCAACCCTGAAGTCAACACTGTTTATTATCTTTAATAACAACATGAATTATGTCCATCAGCAGCATATATTTTATGGATGACCCCAAATCAAGGGAAATCTTTCAGTTTATCTGTCAAGTAAGGCAGGCATACTATGCAGAAGACATCAAAGGTCTAGAAAAATGGCTAAAAGGAACACTATGAATTTCAAAAAACATAAATTGATAGTACAGCATCTGGGAAGCAACTCACAGCCTAACTAGTTAGCAAGGAGCTTTGCTGAGAAAAGACATAGAAGTCCTAGGGAAGAAGATGAGCAGGAGTCCTCAATGTGCCTTGCAGCACTTTTGAAACCTACTCAGCACTTTTGACACCTCACCTGGAGTGCTGTGTCCAGTTTGGCACTTACCAGTGAAAGAGAACCCCTGACATGCTGAAGTAAGTGCAGCAGAGAGCCACCAAGATGGTCACAGGTCTGGAGCACTCGATGTACAAAAAGACACTGACAGGCTAAGAAGTGCTTAACAAGAGAATACGGCCAAGGGGAGCTCAAGATGGAGCCAGACTTCTTGGAGGTGCAGAGGTATAGGTCAAGAGGTGGCAGACAACTTGGAAAATTCCGACTACTCATAAATAAAACGTATTGTATTTTTGAGGGGGATAACATATCAGAAGAGGTTGCCTGCCATGGTGGATTGGGAAAGGGGGACCCCAGGATCTGAGGGTTTTAGTCCATTACCTGGAGGGGAAAATGCTTCCCCCCTCCCCCCACCACGTGGTTCCAGGAGCCCGACAAGACTCACACAGGGAGTCCAGCAGAGGGGAGAGCGAGAGCGAGCTTTATTGAGTGGGTAGGGATATATATAGGTTTCGAGGGGATTACAGAATAACCAATTAAAAGTTCAGGGGGTCTTGCAGAACCACCAATGGCAAGAAAGAGTTAACAACCAAGAGAAAGGAGTAGATAAAAGCCAATGAGAAAACTTCCAGATATCTCCTTAGGACATTCCTGAATAGAGATTACGCTGTAAGGGGATCTTGGGAAGAAGAAAGTGTGTGGGAGAACATGATGTATAAGTGAGCAATTTATATTGTGTGTGGTACTTTTATGGACTTTTATGAACTTTTATATAGTTTTATAGCTACTATAAGATATAAGTGCCAAGATGGCTACGGGTGTCTTTGCTAGAACAAAAGGAAATCAGTGCCAAGAAGAAGGTGGAGTTTGATAAAGTAAATAACTGTGTTAAAGCCAATTATAAATGTATTTGTAATGGATGTTTACACCTGGACAGCGACCTGTAACCAATTGTGTCCTTCTTGTCATGAGACCTTGTCTAGAGATGCTATAAAAACCCTGAGCTATCCTAATAAAGCAGACATATTTTAGATCTCATAGGTCGTGTGTGTATGTCTCAGAGAGCCCCTCCGTCAACAAAAGTGAGTTAGCAAAAACCTACAAAAAGCCATTTTGAAAACTGTTCACTTAACAGTAAAAACTTCTGGTTTTAAGACATTTGGGCTGGTTTCTTCATCTTCCCCACAGGTCCATTTCTGACAGGACTTTTTCCATTCTTTATATTGCAGGTCCATTGCCACAGTTGCCCACACAGAATGTGGACTCTTGCATCTTTGGAGATGCTCAGAATTCAAAAAGTTATTTAACAACTTCACCTACTTGATCTTGCTTTGAGCAGGACCACTAAATGACCTCAAGAGATCACTTCTAACATGCACCACCTTATGACACTGAATTATATGAAATGGTCTTCTGTTGTTTGGGATTGTATTCTGACCACCTTCTTTCATTTCCTTATAAAAATACGTTTTATGACAGACTCAACACCATAGGTATTCATAAGGTGAGCCTCCTGTATGTCTGATGATGCTCACACAGAGTTTAGGAACTTTCTGACTGGTTTTTTTATTATGACAGGATGAATCTCCTGCTTCTTCATGTTCAGACACATCTGTGCACACGCTAAGGCCCAAATGTAGACACGCAAAGAGCTTCAGAACAAGTACCTGATTGCATGGCAATAGTTAGGTGTAGGTCAGAAGGTAAATTTGCTACACATCTGGATCTTACATATATATATATTCCAAAGAGTGTGAGAAATTTTAGCAATTTTAGAGATTATTCACTTTACTAAAGTTAAGCTGGGTTGAAGGCAAAGTAATACTACTAATTCTTCATTACTAGTATCAGTGTTGTTTTGTTTTGTTTTGATTCTATTTCAAACCTAACCACCCATTCATTTCCAAATCTTAATGCAGTTTACATAACCAGACATTTGAAGGAGGATTCAAAATCACTTCTAGACAGACAAGATTTGTCATTTGGCTAAATGATAGAGAAGTACTAGTGTAAAAAAAAATTAATTATCATTTTCATTTAAGTAAGTACTGTCCAAAAGAAAGAGGCAAAGTATCACCTTAGCTTTGTCATTAGAAAAGATGAAACAGCAAAATCTACCTATTTAATATATTACAAAATGTACTAGCTGTAAAAAAATTAAAGAGGATAATAAATATTTGTACTGAAAAGTGCAAACACAGTTCTTTTAATTGTTCTAACCTAAAACAAAATGCATTTAACAAGTAACTCTATCAAGCAACACGACAGGTGGGTTCTGACAGATGCCACTGATGCTTCTTTGTTTAATCCAGAGCAAGCTGTCACTATGTGACAAAGTGAACATAACATTCCTAGAATCACTTAGGTTGGAAAAGACCTTTCAGACCATCCACTCCAACCATTAACCTAACACTGTCAAGTCCACCACTAAATCACATTCCTAACATTCGCTTTGCAAAGGATTTACTGGAAGCAGCAACAAGTAGACTGGCTAATCCCATTTTCTGATTATTTTTGTTTTTAAAGCATACTGTACAGAGGGATAAACTAATCATCCTGAGGTTCATGGATATCAAACAAGCATTTCCTCTTCTTCAGTTCACAGAAGTTCACACAAGTTATCTAAGGACTTTTAATGAATTCATGTATAAAAGATGTCTTCCTTTCTAATAAAGAACAAGAAACTTACAGTTCCAACAGTTGTCCCACCAAGAAAAGTCATTCAAACCTGGGGACTAAAATAAATAGGCAAATAAAACATGCTCAGGACATCTGGACAAAATTTATGGAAGGGTATGTTTCATGACTTTGCCAATTGGCCAAAAATTTTTAAAACTATGTGCATACACTAATACATATTTGGAAGACCAGAGATCCTGTGGCATGTATTGATAAAAGCAGGAGCACTGGATGTTATCAGCATTTCCTTTTAGTTTTAAAAAATAAGGAGACAAATTCTGCTAGTACTCAAATCACAAATTTTAATATCCAAAAATAAGGAGAGGATATAGAAGACAAGCTATATATTTCTAACTAGCTCTCTTAGCCAAAGTTTTCATCACAGACTACTACAAAAATTCTACAATCTGTAATACAGAAGTTAGACCATATGGCCATAATGACACCTCTTTAGAAGGAGCTTCTTATAGCTGTAAAATCAATGACTGAACATTTTAACTATGAAATATTACGCCCCATGCTCCATTAAGTTTACGACAGTTTGAAACTTTTTGAGTAGAACTGACTAGTAACAGCAATTTTGTGTTTCTGAAGAGAGAGACTAAAATGTCACATTAAAAAAAATCTTAACTATGTCAAACAATTATGCTATTTCACTAGCATTATTTTTTTAAATAGGATTAAAAAAAATCAATTCTCTCCTAAAATGGCAAGTCATTCTTAACTTTCATCCTGATTTAGTTATGACATACAAATATACTGATCTTTCACTATGAATTTAATGCAGAGGACTACTTAAAAAAATGACACTGTTAAGTGGAATATTTAGTAGCTATCACAAGTAAATAAATCATCACAATTATTTCCTCTAAATGTTTGGTTGAATTAACTTTAATTCCACTAAAATGTGTTTATTTTTACCTTAAAATTTTTATAGTAACAAAATGGAAATCAGAAAAAAAAAAAAAAAGTTTCAGTAAGCAATTACTATACTATATATAATTAATGTATACATTCTTTTATTCTTCATTTACATTTACTGGTATAAAAGTAAAAAGAAGGAATTCTGAAGGCTGAAAAAGGTCATCCTGAACCAATGCAAGCATGTGCTTTTCTCTGCCTTGAGCAGGAGGTTAATGTGACATCTTAATTGACACAACGGTAACTGTGGGGTTAATAAAAAAACACTACAATTTTCTAGGTGTAAGACTAGTTTACAAACAAATCTGTTGAGATTTAAAAACCTAAATTTCAACCTAAGCAGTTGGTTATTACATTGGAAATGTGCTTCTTGAAGTTTCGGTTTTTCTGTCACTGTGCTTCACTCCTAACAAACTCAGGACACAAAGATGCTGAACAAGAAGGAATCCTACTTTTGCAATAAATCAGCAATATTGCATGTTGAATTACTATAAGGACTCTAAAAATGTCAAATGTCTTAGAACAATTCATATTGTCAGGAAGAGACAAAATAAGCAGATAAAGTGAGATAATAATAATATATAAATAATGGCCAGACTTTGCGAACGAAGAACCGGGGAAGGTCTTTACACCTTCCAGCCTGCGCATTGGATTTTTT
>JAYRBT010000082.1:132328270-132360270 GCA_036023395.1 Myiotriccus ornatus | reverse complement strand
GTCATCCGTGTGTGACTCTCCTACCCAAAGTGTGTCCCGAGGGTCTCTCCGCGGGGGACAAAAACCCCCCCGCGATACAAAGCCATTACCCTTGCCCTACCACTACATGCCCTTGTAAAAAGGCCCTCTCCCTCTTTTTTATAAGCTCTATTTAGGTACTGAATGTTCTATAAGGTGTCCCTGGACCCTTCTCTTCTCCACTGTGAAACACCCCAACTCTCTCATCCTGTCTTCATAGGACAGGTGCTCCTGCCCTCCGATCATCTTTGTGGTCCTTCCCTGGAATTGCTCCGACATGTCCATGTCCTTGTTATGTTGGGGACCCCAGAGCTGGATCCAGCGCTCCAGGTGGGGTCTCACCGGAGAAGAGAAGAGGGGCAGAATCTCTTCCCTCACCCTGCTGGCCACGCTGCTTTTGGTGCAGACCAGAGTATGATTGGCTTTCTGGGCTGCAAGTGCACATTGCCAAGTTGTGTCAAGCTTTTCATCCACCAACACTTCAAAGTCTCCTCTGTTCCCTGCATCTAGGCTTCAGATTGCCCCAACCCAACTGCAGGATCTTACATTTGGCCTTGTTGAACTTCATGGATTTGTATGGTTTAGTAACTACACAATCAAAAACAAAGGAAATAACTATTTCCTCAGTCATCAGTATAGTTCTTTACTGTATACCTACAGATACAATGCTTAGACTTGTTATAAAAGAATTAAGTAACAAGAGTTCTGGCAATTCCTGCAATAGACTACCCCATAGACTAATAAGTTCTCATTCCCAGAATATTTTTATTAAGAATACCTTTTTTTTTTTACTCTTCCTTTATTTGCTTCTAAAATTGTGCAGACTGCTACTTTCTTCCCTTTTTTACTATCACTTGACCCTGCAACAACATGAAAAAAATAAAAAACTCTTATAAAACAAAAAGCATACTTGAAGAAAATGGGCCTTTCTACTATACATGCCATCCTGCTTAAAAAGTTTAAGTGAATTTCCGTTCACAGTTTTGTCAGTTGTACATTATGCTTTCATGCCACTAATTATGTGCATTGGGTCTGGCTGAAATGGAGTTCATTTCCCCACTGTAGCCCTCACTTTGCATTGGTAGCTGGAAGGGTGTTGATAACACAGTAGAGTTTCGGCTACTGCTGAGCACAGCACCAGCACTGTAACATTCCTTCTGGGAGGGGACACAAACAGGCCAGCTGAACCAAATTAAGCTCTTCTTCTCAGGAAAGTGGCCAGACATGGCTGCTGATGGGAAACAGAGAATAAACCTTGTTACTTTTGCTTTGCTTTTGCCTTAATAAACTGCCTTATTCCAGCCCAAGGGTTGTTTTCCATCTTACTCTCTTTCCCCCTTATGGCTGAGAAGGGAAGGGATAGAGCGGCTGGGTGGGCACCTGGTTTCCAGCCAAGTCAAACCACCACATTATGCTACCAGAAATCTCACCTAACTGTCCCAGTGATATGAGCTTCTAAATGCTCAGATGACTTTTGTGCAGTTACCTCTCCTTCTGGTTGAAAAAGCAACTCCATGTTTACCAGGCACTCAGCAGATGAGCCTATCTCATATCTACCTCTACCTTAAGCCTGTTTAGCAACAGCAAGACAAAGTCAGGTTAATTAAAGTTTAACGCTAAGCAAAAGTAATCTTTTTCTTCAAAAGCTGTCAATTTTTGAGGGAAAACAAAACAAAACCAGACTTAATTTGTCTAGATTTCAGCAAAATTTTCAGCTATGCCACAGGGAAAAGAATCAATCCGTTTTGGAACTGGCCCAAAGATACATCACTGTATCCTATTGAAAGATGAAGCATTAATCTGAAGAAAGATAAATAGCAAATTTCCTCTATAATCAATCTTGGAAATTATTGTTTTCAAGTTTGTCATTAATGTTGTACCAGTAAGAACACAATGCACACTTCTGCTGGCATCGCCATGGCAGGCACACCACTAGGACTGAGGCAGATCAACACTTTGTGCAGGATAAACTCAGACCTGAGGGAAAATCACAACAGAGATTGTGATGAGAGCCAGGCTGACAGTGCCACATGGGCCTGGGACCACTGAAACAGTGACTCCCCTGGGAGCAGCTGCTGCCACCAGCCTCCCTCCCCACACCTGGAAGCGACAGGGCCAGGGAACACTGAGAAGTCCTGGGGATTGGGACAGGGCAGGTGGCAGCAACAGTAGCAGTAGCAGTGGAAGTACTGAGGGCTCTGAACAATGGAGACTGCCACAGCTCTGCCCCTGGGGTGACTTGTGGGTACTCTGCAGCCCTGCATCCAGATTGTCCTCGTCAGCCTGACTTCTGGAACTACTCGTTAGTGACACAGACATCACAGTCGAGAGCACCCTTGGCAAGTTTTCAGGTGACACTTGAACATAAAGTTGACAAAAGAAGGGTGGGATTTAATCTAGGAGGACCTGGACAAGTTCAAGAAGTGGGCCCACATGAACCTTATGAAGTCCAAGTACAAGGTGCTGGACCTGGGTTGAGGCAATCCTAGACATGAGTACAGACTGGGAGATGAACTCATTGAAAGCAGCCCTGTGGAGAAGGACTTGGAGGTTCTCAGAGGCACAAAGCTGGACAAGTCCCAACAATCCACCCTTGCAGCCCAGAAAACCAATCGTATCCTGGACTGCAGCAAGAGCAGCATGGCCAGCAGGGCAAGGGAGGGGATTCCGCCCTTCTACTCTCCTCTCCTGAGACACCGCTCATGGTACTGTGTCCTGCTCTGCGGTCCACAGCTCAGGAAAGACGTGGACATGCTGGAGCATGTCCAGAGGAGGGCCACAAAGATGATTAGAAGGCTGGAACACCTCTCCTATGAAGACAGGCTGAGAGAGTTCGGACTGTTCAGCCTGGAGAAGAGAAGGCTCCAGGGAGACCTAATTGCAGCCTTTCAGTATTAAAGGGAGCTTGTAAAGCAAGGAGAGCAACGTTTTACATAGGCAGACAGGGATAAGACAAGGGGGAACAGTTGTAAAGTGAAAGAGGTCATATTTAGATAAGATATTGGGAAGAAATTCTTTACTGTGAGAGTGGTGAGACACTGGAATAGCTTGCCCAGAGATGTTGTAGATGCTGCTCCATACCTAGAAGTGCTCAAGGCCAGGCTGGATGAGGTAACCTCATGTAGTGGGTAGCAACCCTGTTCATGGCAAGAGGGTTGGATTTTTAAGGTCCCTTCCAACCCAAATCATTCTATGACTTTGTGATCTCTCCTCATGGGAGGCCATGTAAGCAACTGTAACGCTGACCCTGAGCTGCGCTCCTAGGCCGTGCCATCTACTCTGTGGAGCAGGGAGGTCACCTCACTATCATTAAACATATCTGTGATTAGGTGTGCTGCTGGTATAGAAGCTGATTGAGTCTCCACACTCCCGGCTCCTTCTAAGACTGCTACAGCCAGCTGTGCCAAGTACAAGATCATGTATTTAAGAAGCCAATATACAAAAATCATCCATACTCACAGAATGACTAGGAATTTGCAGAATAAAAAAGGATGAGACATCCAAATTGGAGTAAAATAAGAAATAAAAATTTGAAGTAAAAGTAAAGGCAAATATCAGAGAAAGAAGAAAAATCTTAAAGAACAGTTATAAACCGGTGGTGACTGGTTTAAGCAGGAAATTAGAAGATTGCTTCCAGCTATAAAAAGAATGGTATACCAGCACACCTTCAAGTAAGAAAAGTGAGAGATTATTAAGACTGCTTGTCTGAGAGCTACAGCTTGGACTTGATGACCTAAGAATCATTCATCCTTTTAGGACTCATCTTCCATTCAGCTACATACTACAAAAATAGCAATGAAGAATAATCATCAGTTTTCCTCTTAAAGGCGAAAGAATCAATGAAGTTTTAATTTGGTATAAATATGTATATACCAGTAGAAACTTGGCATTTCTCCCCTTTTCCTCAAACGCTTCCATATATTTATAAGTACACATGTGCCACAAATAAAAATGTCTACATTTTCAATAGTTACCTACAAAGGTGCCTTGGATATTGAAACCTACTGGTGAGACTTAGGAAATAGTCTTCAGCAGGTATTTCTGTGTGCTTTGGGGAATCCATTGGCTTCTAGGAGCCTTGTACATTTTTCAAGCACTGCTTCCACAGAACACAGTGCAAATGCAATGCAGTAGCTGCATTATGAGTTTCCCAAAGCTATCAGAAAACATTGTAACGCCAAACTTTCTAAATGTTACCAAAACAAACCAAACAAAATAAAACAAACTCTGAGAGGGAAATGGCTATTAAAAGTTTAAATAAATAAATTTTAAAACCTTAACACCTGGTAAGAACAGCAGTCCATCTGTTCTGTTATCTAAATTATAGTCACATATATCATTTTAACAAGATTTCCAGATAAGTAAATAAATCTTGTACTATGACCATACACACATACGTCTATATTCTCAATGTTCCAGTTAGTATGGCTTTAGTCTTTTTAATGTAAAATAAATTCTTTGCAAAAATTCCAAACAAAAAGGGCAGCAAATTTTATTACATGAAGTCGTGTTCACATTTAGACCACATTTTTTATAATTTCCCTTACATTTGCATATATAACTACTCCAGTCTAACACCTAATAAAAAAAAAATCTCTTGTAGTTCTGAAGTCCAGAAATATTTAAATTCAATAACTGGGGCATTACAGGCATGTGAGCAATAGTTACATTTGAATCAACTTCTGATCTTATCAATTTAATAAAATTAGCAAACTACAGGAATTCCCCATCTGTACTGAACTTAAGAGAAACAAATCTATGAAAACCTTCATATGGAGCATTAAAAAGTTTTAATTAAAATATACTTGTTTAATCCTGTATCTAGTGCATTCTCAGTTTAAAAAGGCAGTTCTCAAAGCTTGGACATTGTCATCCAATTGCAAGGCAAATATGAAAAAATAAACTTTGGTGACAAAATTCCCCAATGGTGCGAAGTTGCTGAAATCTTATAACTGTCAGATAATATTCACTGTGGGTATGTAAAAAGTAATGCACATGACAAAAATAAGCCTAGCTACAGATCCAGAGCTCTTTAACGAATTAGCTATTATGCTTCAGGGATGAAAAATCAACTTATAGTAGGGATCAAATAAGGCAAAAGCAATAAATTTAGTTTACTATGAAAGACAATATACTACTATATCACTTGATAAATATGCTCATATATTTATTCAGTTGGAGATTCTGCCCTACAGAAAGAAGAAAAATTATTAAAAAAAATAACAAGAAGACCAATAATGGTGATCAGAAGTGGAGAATGATTTCCATATTGGAAAATCTATGCATGGTCCTTTTAAGAACCTAAGATCAAACTGAGATAAACTGAAAATGTCTAAACTGTGAAAACAAACAGTTGAGAAGGCATATAAAAAATTCTGTCTAAACACAATGACTGTGGTCAAGGTACATACGTTTTCATACACAGCAAAACAGGCTATAAAACTGCCTGTTGAGACATTCTTTCTTAGACATTCCTGACTGGCCACTGTCAAAGATATCAGCCTAGATATGGGTCCAATTTGGTAATTTTAATAATTTAGGCTGTTATTCACAAATAAAATTGTTTTGCCTGTCTTTTGTATTATTGAGAAGTTGAGACAAAACAAGGCATTTATTCAAAACATTAAGAGATTTGCAACGCCCAGATAATCCACATCACTCCTCGCTCTGCAACGGACTGTGAAACCAGTGTAGATCAGCCTCGCTAACTGTCAAGATGGAACAAATGAGATTTTGTTCCAAATCTTACAGAAAACCTATAAAACCATGGAAAAAAAAATTATTTTTATTCCTGTCTGGGGGGGGGGGCAGGAAGAATACCTATCTCCTCTAGTATTTGAAGATTAGTTCCTGAATTCCACTGTATGTTCTTACTAAGTCAGGTTACTAAAAATCAGGGAAACCATACTGTCTCTTACTATTTCAGCTCCTGATGTCTCTGACCTTTGCCATATGTACATCAAGTTATACATCAGAAGACTCTGAGAAAGTCACATTGCCACATTTCTTTCCCAGAACATTTATCAATGAATAATCAATAATTACTTAGTACAGAATTCCAAACACTTAGCAACATACTAAATCACACCTGTCTTAACCTCATTTTACTATTGTCAATCCCTAATTTTCTCAAGAGAATGGCAAACTTAGTACCTCATATTCCTCTGGAAACTGAAAAACACTACTTATTTCTTCACCACAATTTGTGATGAAAATATTAAAAGTCTAAGGATCCACTCACATGTTGAAGGTTGTTAATCTTGGTACATGACTGTATCATTTACTGAATTAGTGAAAGTCCACTTTGGCCCCAAATCAAAACAAAGTCTTATCTGATTCTTCTGCAAAACCCCAATTTCACATACACATCTGCAATATTCTATAACATTTCTCTTGAATGAAATCTCATTCCATAGCAAATAATATTCAGATATTGTGTGTTTTAAAAATAATTTTAAAACCCAACATCTGTATCCCCAGCTTCACTCAAAAGGTCTCACATTATTCTTAATTCTATTCCTCTTCAACCAGGGGAACAACAGGGGAACAACAGTGTTACACACCTGATACCAAATGTTATTGCAATCTCGTGACTCATGCCCAGTAAACAGATTTACTGATAGGCATTAAAAAACATAAAACATGCTTGGTTTAGGAAATCCCTTTAGTTGAAGTGCCTTCTTGAAAATTTACTTGTAGGAAGTGAAAATAGTGGTCTAAAATTGGAAAACTTTTTCTCAGCATGCATTTACACACCTGTGACTATTCTGCCTATTAATTCTTTGGGTCCCATCCACACCAGCTTCTTCTGTGGCCTTTACCATACCATATCCTGCAAAGTTTGAGCGATGGCATAACATTTCTTTGGTGTTATGTTCCTCAAAAAAAAAAAAGGCCTCTAGATTCAAATTTTTTCAATTTCCAATTCTGCTATATCCCTTTTCATATATTTCCTTCAACACTGTCCTACTAATATTAAACCAAATTCCTAGCTATTACAGTTGTCTCAGGCATGCATACTTGCAAATGTGACTGCTTTCTCTATCGCCTTATACCCTTAGACTGGAAAATGATTACTTATAAAAATTACAAACTGAAATTCCTGCTGTTCCTGAGACACTCGAGCCTCATGAATTGACAATTTTTAATCCACAGTTATTTTAGCTTTTGAGGAAAACTTGATAGCTTAGTTTATTACAGGCATTGCAAGCCTAAATCCCACATTTTACATTTGGCAAGGACAGAATGGCTTTTCTGGCTGGGTAAGCTGACAGAGGTACAACAGCGCCCCCAATCTATACAGGCTGGAATTTACACGGGAAGCTGGGTCCATAGGGATCCCAGAAGTGGCAGAATAGCATTTTGGAAAGATTCACAGAGTCATTTACATACGACTGACCATGATCTGTCAAGGCTTGAGAGGTGTTGAGCTTTGGATCAATAATTTAATGAAAAGGAAAAGGGTGAAACAAGGGCTGAATACAGGCATAGATATAGAAAATAATATATATATATATATTTATAAAATGCTTGGTGATTTTATATGGCCATATTACCAACTGACTTTCTCTCAAAAAGTGCTCAGAAGTCCTTTAAAATATTTGTGCATAACACAGCACAATATAAACATTTGAGTGGTCATATAAACATTTGAGTGGCCTCTTTTCTAAATGTTCTGTAGACCAAATAGAAGACACCAGATGAACACAAAATTAAATAGAAATCCTGATTTCAATAGACATTCTCAAAAAGTAAGTCTCTAAAAATTTTATTATGATAACATTTGATGAAGATCTGATATCCTCTATTTCTTCATGCTCTACCTGGAACAAATGGGCAGTGACTAGACTCTGAAAACACAAAGCTTTTTATTGAAAAGCCAGAGATTTCCCACTGGTCTTCTCTTACCTTCTAATTTTTACTGGAGGGAAAAGAACCTCCTTTTCAAAATCACAGAATCACAGAATCATTAAGGTTGGAAAAGACCTCCAACCTTTGACTGAATACCGTCATGCCCACTAAATCCCATCATGAAGTGCCACATCTAATTGTTTTCTGAACACTCCCAGGGATGTTGACTCCACCACTTCCCTGGGGAGTCTGTTCCAATGCTTAACTACTCTTTCACAGAGGAAATTTTTTTCTAATATCCAACCTGAACCTTCTCTGGTGCAACTTGAGGCCATTTCACCACTAGCTGCCTGAGAGAAGAGGGGCACAACCTGCCACCTCACCACAACAAATGAGGACACAAGGAAGTTTCAAATTTTTTCTTTATTCAGAATTCTCCATATGTCTTTATGTTTAGACTAATCTTCTGTCATTTAGTCCTTCCTACTTTTTGACTGGCCTGCTGTTTTCTAACAGAAACTGAAAAAAGAAAAAAATTTAAACGACCCAAATTTCTAAGGACAGAAGGAACATGATTTCAGTTCACTACATCCTACTCCAGAGAGAAGTCCTGAAAATCTTCTTGACAGACTTCCCATCTTAGAGGACAATGAGCTCCTGATGGTCAGGCACCACCCAGGCACATTGCCCTCCCCAGAAAGTCCAGGTCCTATTTAGGATGAACAAGGAGTTCGAGATGGGGATTAAGTATCATGCTAAAAGGTGAAAAGCCCAGTTTAATCCAACATTTCTTTAAATGTTTTGACTCTGCCATGGGTATCAGGTACTGAAATTGAAGCAAAAAACTTTCAGAATATCAAAACTGATCACCACTCCACACATTATTTCTAAGATAATAAAGAGTTACTCCTCAGTTTCAAGGATCTTCATAAAAAAACAACCATTTTTTTCAAGAAAATGGCTATCTATCTCTAAGAGGGAGTCTGGCAAATTTGGTTTTATTTGCTATTTTTTATCAACAGCACGACAGCACTCCATGTTTTCACACAGATTTGCATGTGTAGCCTAAAACAGGGAATAAACACAATTCTAGAAAAACATGCCATAGAATCATTCAGACTTGAAGCAAGAATGGTGAAAAATACAGGGAAGTAGTTATACTCTTCCAAGTGCAGATGAGCAATTTGCTTCACCCACAAGTCAAGCTTTCTCACTTGGAATGCTAAACAAACCCAGGAAAAAAAATGAAAATAAAATCTATCAGTCTTTCTTAGGATTTCGTGATAATTTCCTCAATGGAAAGTAGACTGTAATTTAGTCTTATAATAAAGGTGTACGACCATATCCTCAGCTAGTACAATTCAGCATCTTCCAAAATTTTGTTCTGACTAGAACTCTCACTCTTCATCATTTGGAGCAAAGTCCAAACACAGTACAGAAGAAACTGCATTTTTCTCCAAGCTGTTTGTCTGTGAATAGCTCAGAGAGCTTCCCCTTATTCTCTTGCCTTTCCTCATGCAGATACCTATTCTTTTTTCAGAGACTGACCCCTGACTAAGAGGGCAGCTCTCTGAGTCTGTGGAAGCGTGCCAGTAAAGCAGTCCTGGGAGAACAGCCCAACATGAAATTCAGATGGTGGAGGAAGCTATAAACCAGGAAAGAGAAGAGTGCTGTTCTCAGGTCCCAACCTTTTCTAAGAAAACTCTTCCAAAATTTTTCTAATTCTGATTGTAACAGTAAACAAAAAATAAACCACCTTAAAAAAACAGATGAAAGCGTGAAACACCCCTTACTTTTTATCTTAATGTCTTTGATTAATATCTGATTATAAATGGAAAAAAAAACCAAAAAAATTCCATCACGTGTCTGACTAATTTACTCCAATTATATTTAAAGAAAATAATTAACAAAGATGCAGCCTTCAAAGAAATTTAAGGCTGAAATTTGTGTTACTTCTAAGTGTTTATTACTATTCTCCTATTTCACTTATAAATGCTTGTTCTTGTCTCCTGTATATTTTCAGCATGAGCTCAAGCAAAAGGCTTGTTTTAGAGCAGTTCCTTTGGGGAATGTCAATCACAGCTATGTTTAAAAAAAATCTCAAGGAAAGTCAAACGATTGCCACAAATTTTAGCATAATCCAGAGTAGCCATGAACTTCCAAAACAACAAAAACTCCTGTGAGCTGCCCTCAAATGTTCACAATATGAATTAGAAAAGGAAGAATAGCGAAAGGTAGACAATTAAATTTGTTCTCTATTATTTCATAAGCATGGGACTAATTTAGTTTTCTGAGGAGTTAAACAAGTTTCTTGTTCTAAATTAGACAACACAAGGCAATTTGTTAAGTGATAACAATAGCTAGAAGTACATTTTCTTTGTTGAATGTGTTGAATACAGAGAAAAGTATATTTAAACACTATGGAGTACGGACAATATTGAAGTTTTCACAGCAGAGGTTTAACCCACTATGCTGTCAGATTAATATAATAATGAAGCACTGGTTCAACAAGTTATTTTAATCAAATAGATCAATAGAACAAAACCAGTTTAATGTTGTACACCTATTCTGGATGGTTTATGCGTTTCAGTAGTTATTCTAGAGACTTCAGTCCCCAGTATAGTCCAAGTTAATAATAATCTCTCACATCACAGATTACCTGGGCTGAATTTTATTTTTCTTATCTAAGAAACATGTCAGATCACACATTCTTAACATTTCATTATTTCACTGGTATTGTGAAAACACTCTGAAGGCATAAAAATTGTTCTGTAACTGATGGAAGAAAGGTAAAAGAGAGAAAAGAGTTCTATTGATTTGAGATACCCAAAAAATCCAGACAGGAGAACATTCAAAATCCATGTATGGAAAGGAAGATACAAGGTTTAAACCCAGCAGTGATTCTGTTTTATGGAAGAATGAATACAAAAAATTCAGAATTTTCCACAAAGTGGAATTACTTCTTTTGACCCAGTTTAATTGGGAGTTTGGGTTTTGCAAGAAGCCGCCTGACATGTTGCCCAGAATTAAGGGTCTTGGAAGCCCCAGCTGTCTCTGTTGCTGAAGAACCAGGGACTGAACGACTCAAAGGATGCAGAATATGGCTTTCCACCAGCCTGCCAGTGAGGCTGCCAAAGAGCTGGGGAGAAGAGCTGGCAGAAATTCAGGTTTCTTCCATCAGAATCCAGATATCAAAATTTGTCTGGCTTTTAGCATCACATGAAAAGTTCAGACAAAAAGAAAATCCTGGCAAAAATTGAAAATAACCTTTCATTACCTCAGTGAACATGCAAATCCCCCAAAAAAGTTGCGAAGGTCTAATAAAGCCATAAGTACATCAAGACCTTAGTGAAAATGTGAAAAGATCCCAAGGAACCCAGAAGAACACACACAATCCACTGCAGTAGAAAACTCAGTTGGTACAGTTTGAATTCAAATCTTCGGTCGCGAAGCCTAGCCATGGTGATGATGATAATGATGACAGTTTGAACATAAATAAAACCTTAAGTAAAACCTTGAAAACATTGCACACACATAAAAGGTGCTTTCTCCTCTCAAGAACTGCCTAATGCCACATTCCTCCTGGACCTGCCTTTCACCAGTTACACCAAACAAAACCCAAACACTCTTCCTTCTTCCTTCCTTCTCCTTACATCTCCTGAATGCCATACCTGACGCTGCACGCCATTCCTGCAAAGAAAAAAAGTCATTGTAGAAGTGGAGTAACAGTTGTGACTAGACAAAACCTTCCTGTACCATACAAAGCTCTTATAAGGAATGAGCACATTCAGGAAAGGAAAAAAAAAAAAAAAAATAGAGTGAGAGAGTGAAAGGAAGCCTGAAAGAAAGAGAGAGAGCGATGCAAGGAAGAAAACAAGTGCTACCAAATTCTTGCAAAGTCAAAATAGACAAACTTAGATACTTCATCCTTAAATATTACATATCAAATAAAATCTCTCATTTATCCCATTTTAAAAATATACTGGGAATTTTTGTTCCCATTTTAAACAGAGGCCTAGAAAAATAATATATATTAAAACAGAGAGACCATAAAAAAAAAAAAAAAAAAAAAAAAAAACGAAAAATACAGGGAGGAGTCTGAGGCTCATTGAAGAGACAAGGAATGAGTAATTTTTTGTCACAGATCACTTCTTTGATCACTTCAAATGAAACCTGAGGAACTAATAGCAACTGTGGTTTCTCCTTCCCTTGCCCTTTTTTTCTTTATATTTTTTCCCTTTTTTTCCCCTCCGATGTTATATTACCTCTATTTCTGACCCAAGGAAATTTATGGTAGAGAGCTAAATTCATCCATCATAAATGTCCTTGCAACAGATATCCTGATTTATTAAAAAATTTTTCCTAGTATGCACAAGGCCTGAAAGGACAGGTCAAATAAACCCCACCTACTAGCACTCACCAGAAGAACTGTTAAAATAAGAATAAATGCCATTATTCGCTCTTAGACTACAGCTAGGGGCACAGCAAGCTAATTGCTTCATTACAATGGACGGATTAGATTATTAAGAGTGAAATGATTATGAAGTGCACAGTCATGGGGTCATATTGGATTCCTCGTGTCTCCTGGAGGCACAGCTGTACTGACGGCAAAGACTGTTTTTAAAATCTTAAGTATCCAGGAGGCTACACTTTCTCTTTTCAAATGAGGACACTGTCGCTCTTTTTTGTGCTTTAATTATTTTCTAATCAGAATACTTCAACTACTCCAAGCAAATATGAAAAAACATAACTTGTATAAAATTCAGCAACCTCCATGACAAAGAACAACCTAGGAGAACTCACTCCACCACACACATTTTCAGTCAAAAACATGACTGCAGGGCAAGCTACAGGCTTTGCTGCTGTGGGTACTGCTGTATTACATGGACAGCAGATACCACAATGCCATGCACGCTGCAGGTGATGGAATTTAGGAGGGGATCAAGGATAAACCTAAACAAATCTTCCAACGTGCACCAGCAGCCAGATAAACTCAGCTCTGTATCATCCAAACCAGCTATTTTTTATAGTGCTTACTTTTTGTGGAAACCAAAACACAGGGAAACTGGAGAGACTTGATATATACTTAGGTTTTTTGCTATTCTGGAGTAATACCTCAAAGTTAAGTTGCATGTCTCAGTCTGGAGAACTGCAACATGTACCATGCTGCAGATATTGGGAAACATGTTGTGAGAAGCTCCTGGATTCTCAGTATTGAGAACTGTATCCTCAGTTTGACACACAAGTTTGTCAAGTATTTATTTTCAACTACTAGACTTGTCACTGAAAACTTTTTGCAATAGTAACATCCTTCCCCAAGGACAGAAAATATAAAAGCAGAGAGACAAAGATGAGCACACTAAGATATGAGTCTCGTGGATGATGTGCTTTTGCTCTATTTTTACCAAAAGCTCAGAGAAAGGAACAAAACCTACTTGTGCTGCTTCAGGGGCAAGATTTGTTCAAGGCAGTAAAAACGTATTTTGGGAGTGCAAAGGGATAATCTAAGTCAGATTTGTTCTTGTTTCTAATCACCTCCTTCTTTGTGAGAGTGCAGACAATTTGAAAACTTGCTAACAAATGTTAAGGTCAGTTCTCTCTCCACCTCTGCCCAGGAAACACCCACATAGCTGCTGGAGATGGAAAGTAGCAGGCCTCCTTCCTGTCCCTGAAAAAAGCTTTGTATCCCTCTTCAGCACAGGCAGAAACAGGGTTGGGTGATTTCACGGTACATTCAGCATTTTGGTGTCATTTTTACAGTGCCTTGACTCAATCTATCCATCTTCTGAAGAATGCAAATCAAGCTGCTCTAACTAAAATTGGATAAAACAGCTTATTAAAATAAGGAAACATGGGAAAACAGAACTAGTGTAGAAATGTAGACTACAACTTCCTTTAAGTGTGTCTGACAGACTAGGAGAGCACAAGTAGGTTGTAGCAAAGCAAGGAAGTGAATAAGCAAATGAACAGAAACTGATGGGAACCAGGCTCTCACATTTTGACTGGCACGGCTGTCTGTCACAAGCAAATTAAAAACAGCACTTCAGTTTGAAATGGTGCAGCTGACAGCACAAAAAAAAAGCTTCAGCTATCACATGCCAACTGTTAGAAATAACATTAATTAAATATGCTCTTTTCAAATTTCTATACTTTGATTATTACTTGACTAAACTGGATACATTTATCAGGACTGGAGTCAATTTTGTTAGCACCCATTCCTTTAAAAACGCACATACAAGAATTTGCCACCAAAAAGAGCTGGAAGAATGACATAGGGACAAAGGCCATTCAAGACAGCAGGACAACTATATTTACATGTTGTCTACCACAGGTAAAAGAGCGCTAAAATGTTTTATAGTGTAGAACAGACAGTACAAAACTTTGGATCAGAAAGATTTTCTTAATGAGACCCCAAAGGATATTGACTTGCTATTGCTTATTTTTCAAAAATAATTGTCATTTTCCATTAAGATCATATAAAAACACATACAGAGAACATTTCAGATTTTTAATATTAGGCAAATGCATGCATAATTTCTACTTTGCATTTTATTATTTAAATACCTTTCTTTTAGCTTTAAATCAGAAGTACTCTTCAAATATTTTTGATTCCAGAAAAATATATATAAAAACTGATTCAAGTAACTCAAATAGTGAGCATGATCTTAAAGGCTCATTAACGGCTGTAAAGAGAGAGAACAAGAACCACTGAGAGCCCTATTGTTCCCCCTTTATCTACTGCAAACAAATAAAAACCTAAAGCTGTATCTATATACAAGATGATGTCATAAATGAAAATATCAATTTGCAATTTCCTTCAACTCCTTTACTTTTTATTATTGGGAGCACAATACTTGCTACATATGTGATTATTCTTGAACTTTAACCCCAAAGCTTTGTCGTGTTTGTGGAATGTACACTAATTTCATAGTTTATTAAAATGTTCACTTTTATAGTGTGTGTATTGCACAAACTGAAGTTACACAAAAATATCAGGAGGTAGCAGAGTAGCCGAAGATGGATGAGATTAATGAAGTAATTAAGATTTAAAAAAAAAAAAAAAAGGTTAAAAACTCTAGAAGCAAAATGTCTCACTTTTCAGCATTTAGTTTACAGATTTTGTCTGTTTATCTACACCTAGTGGAACACTAGATATTACAATGTTTATCCACTTCTTAGAAAACACCATCAATCTACAGAAATTACTAGAAAACATCTAACTGTGCAAGAAAAATAAAGACAAATAATATCAGGAAAAGATTAGCAGTCAATCTACAATTCACGCTTTCACTACATGCACCTCCTGCTGTAGACATAGCGACAGTAAATGTTAATTTACTGCCATCAGAAAATTTGAAAGACTGTACAATGATTATGGCAATATGACAAGGCTCCTTTGTATCAAGGGAGAACAGAAAAAGTCTGACAAGACCAAAGAATACAATTCTGGTGTAACTGAAGGGGGTTTTATTTGTTTCCAGATTTCACCAGGAGGAGCACCACACCTCACTTCAGATTGCTGCTCTCTCCACCCTTCCACCCTTCCAGCAATGCCAGTTCAGGAAGTACAGATTCATGGCTTAAATTCTGCAGGGCTGGAGCGAGGCTGTCTGCAGTCTTTCAGCCCCACATGGCCCTTATAAGTTTCGACATAAATGATGAGGAATGATGGGCGTGTTTTTTTCTTTCACAATGAGATTAAATCAGAAGTGATCTAATGACATTAGCAGACTTGTAACAGAATAAAAGAATGCAAGTTAAACCAAAATTTGGCTCAATTATTTCATTACAGAAACAAAATTTTTAAGAAAGCAAAACCAAAAAGCCCATAAAGTGTTTTATTTGCTTGTGTTATGGTCTAACCCATATATTTTCTTACAGGCTCCATCCACAAAAAATGAATTGGGGAAGTGAATAACTTAAAATCAGTTTTTAATAAAATCTATAGACTTAAATGATCATCTCCCAGAAGACTTTTATATACAAAATTAATTTAAAATGACAAAAATTGGAAAATCCTATCTTGTATAAACTAAATGTAAGTAAAATCAAAAATGTTAAACTAGAACTTACATAATTTCAAACATTTTTGGAGCACTGGAAGAAATGCATAACTTTTTGGATGAAAAAAGTCTTGTTTAACATGAACAAGCCCTGCATAATATCTTTCTTTTTTCAGAGTAATTCCATTCTCATCTCAGATAGATCTCAATAAAAGTTCCATCTTCATTTTCTACACAGAGGAACTTCTAATATAAGTATTTCTTCTTTACATAGGAGGAAAGACCTTTTGGTATTTTGTTTTACACTAAAACAGGCATTCTGGGCAGCAGTAGAAGGCAGTAATGGAGTCACTGTAACCCAGTCAGACACTGGACATTTCTAACCAGCCACTGAGACAGTCTGAAAATTAACCCGTGAAAAAGTAAAAGCTCACTATACCCTCCAGAAATGTGTACCTGATATTTACAGAACACCTGTTCAAAACAAAGACAGCTGTAACAAAATTACTGGCTTCCAAGTGAATATGACATTTTTAAAATGTAAAATTTATTCGGATTTGGGGGCAGCAAATCTTTCCAGAAGAGTGGGCTCCGATTATGAAAGGAGGACCATCACAGTCATTTGAGGGTATAACACACATTAACATGTTAAAATATTGCTTCTGTAGCACTTTTTACCAGGATTCTAGAGGGGAGGCATAAGAACGGGGACAGCTGTTTTATTTTGCAATACAATGCAGATCCAAGATGACAGCTATAGCAATTCAAGAGAAAAAAAAATCTAACCAATAGTAGAATGTAGCTCCTAATGAATACTGGGCTAATATTAGCAACCAAGTAGTATAAAATATGTGAATATTTAATATTCCTACATAATAGTCCTAGTCCTAATAGATTCATTTCTCTTCTGAAAGAATGAAATGTCCCTCTAAATATAGCATTGCTTAAAAATAAGATTGCTAGATAGGCATTCAGAAAATTGGTACCAGCATGGCAGTATTTTTAATTGCTATATTTCTGTGTCTTTTTTTTTTTTAAATTCAATTAAGTCAGTGAGGCTACATATCAGATGCACAAGTAAGTCTGCAAGTCTGTAACTTCACAGAATCAATTACTTTTATCACAATTAGGAAAAAAAATAAATGCTTTGATGCTAGGTCTATCTTTTTCTTATGTGTTGGCATTAGACAGTAGCAATGGTAAGTTCACACTTTGTATTCCTCTGTGTAATCTTACAAACTTTCAGTAGTTAATGTATTCACAACCCCAGCATACTAAAAGTCAATCATAATTTTTGTCATCTACAAGATTCACTATTTAAAATTATGTCTTAGTAACAGATTAAATTAGAACAAAATTATTTATGCATCTTCTTTTTTAAAATATTGATGTAGCCTACATTTCAAGTAAATTGCAAACAAACTTAGAACCAAAGCCATCACATAACATAAATCATCATCAGATCTCCTCTCCATGCAAAACCTGAAATACTAAGGGTAAAGCAGCTCTTCTGTTATTTCACACAACAAAAAGAGTGTCCAGTCACCTGTAAAAATATAAGAGCTTATGCATGCAGCAATTACAACTAGGACCTTTGCTACACAACTTTCATTATTTATATCCCAGATTACATTAGAAAATGCATCAACACAGCTTTACAGAGCCCATTCACTTAACCAGAGCGATCTGAAGTACTTCCTCTCTCCTTTTTATCTTCAGCCTATGAGCTGAACTAACATGTCTGAAAATCAGTTTTAAAAGCGTTTAGCAAGAAAACCTCCTGTTTGATATGGCAAAACAAAACCTGGTTCTATATGAGATAACACCAGTAACAGCTTTGCAACTCCAGTTATTCAACAGAAAAATTTTGTGAGCATTTTCTTCATTTTCTTCACCAAAAAAGCTCTAAACACTAATTTTGGCAGCACTGACCTCAAACACCACCTTCAAAATTAGAAATTAGCTTGCACATGATTGACTGCTTGTTTTCTCAATGACTGCAACATGACCAGTCTTTGCAGACTGCAGAAATAATGGTGGAATACTTCTGTTGCTCCCAGAGACTCCAAAAGTACTGTAGCTAATCTCTCTCAGCCCCTCAGCTGTGTTGGCTCAGCATTTTGTGGGACTGTACAGTAAGTCAGATCAGTTCGTTTCTGTGGTTTAAAAAGATGCTCTGCCAGAGTGATGAAGGAGGAAAATGTTTTTCATTAGCTTAACCTCCCTGAAACAGTTTCACTAAACAGTTCAGCAGACACTTGCACCAGGGCCATGATGGTGTCATGGAGGAAGGAAGAAGCAGGTGGGCTGGCAGTAGAGCTGCCTGTGCTGCACTGACAGCACAGAACTGCCTGGAACTCTGGAGCTGAATTTAGCCTCTCAGATCTGCCTTCTGGAGAAGCCTCTCTTTTTCTTACTGTACTGATTCCGCAGGGACCCAGAGAGAGTGGTGTCACTAGGCTCAAGTCAGCCTTTGGAAATGTATTTGCTGAATACTGTGGCGGGCTGACCTTGGTTGGCTGCCAGACACCCACCACGCTACTCTATCATTCCCTTTACTCAGCAGATCAGGACAGAGAATAAGATGGAAAATCTAATAGGTCAAGATGAGGACAGGGAGAGATCACTCATTAGCTACTATCACAGGCTAAACAGACTCCACTTTTGGAAGATTAATTCAAATTATTGCCAGTTAATAACAGGGTAGGACAGTGGACACAAAAACAAATCTAAAAGCACCTTCCTCCCCAGTTCTTTCTTCCCAGGTCAACTTCACTTATGAATCTTCTACCTCCACACTCTGAGCAGTGCAGGTGGATGGGGTGGGGACATTGTGGTCAGTCAATAGCCCCTCATCTCTGCAACTCCTTCCTCATCATGCTTGTCCCCTGCTCCAGCATGGGGTTCATTCCCAGGGGATATAGTCCTTAGTGAACTGCTCCAAAATGGGTCCTTCTCACAGCCTACAGTTCTTCAAGAACTGTTACACCATAGGTCCCTTCCATGGGGTCCAGTCCTTCAGGAACAGGCTGGTCCAGTGTGGGTCCCTTGCGGAATCACAAGTCCTGCCAGAAAACCTTCTCCAGCACAGGTTCCTCTCTCCATGGGCTGCAGTACCTGCCAGGAGCCTGCTCCAGCGTGGGCTCTCCGTGAGGTCCCAGCTTCCTTCACGGTGCATCCACCTGCTGTGGCACAAGGTCCTCCATGGGCTACAGGGGACAACCTGCCTCACCATGGTCTGCACCACGGTCTGCAGGGCAATCTCTGCTCTGGTGCCTGGAGCACCTACTCCTCCTCCTTCTTCAAAAGGCAAAGAATAATTGGGTTGATGGGCATGAGTTCAATAACGTCTTTCCTCCCTTTGTTGTACACACTGAGAAATTTTTGAAGAAAAAAATTATTACACTGAAACTAAGGCTAGAATATATATCAGTAATGTAATTACAAAAACTACTATGCAGATGTTCAATCCGTCCCTGAAAAAGACACTAATGATGACCAAACATATTAAACAACGGAAAAGCACAGTAGAGCTCTGGTATAAACCTCCTTCCACATCAAGATACTACTATTCAGCAACTTCACAAATACTGAATAAAAGATACTTATGTCCAAGACAGAAGATATTTAATGGTAATTTCTCTCTTTTAACACAAGCCAACATCTTTCTTGTGGGCAGCTTTACTGAAAATCCAGCAGCACCAATGGGAGGCCAGAGTTGTTTTAAAATAGGTCATCATTATTAAGGAAATGCTTAGTCTTACCGTGTAAGGAACAACAGTCCCTTTGAAATACAAATTTTTTGTAGATTACTATAATAAAACACTCCTAAGCCCTTATCAAAGAAAAACCTTGTCACTACGAAGGGTGACAAAAAATGTTGCGAAGTTTAAACTGCTCTTTCTTATAGAAGAAGTATATTTTTCAATTATTTCAGTAATAACAAGAATAAATATACATCAATACCTTTGCTTATTATAACGATCACGTGATCGTTAACTACTGAACTATGATTCGGCTTCCACAGTGGGACTCCAGTTTCAGTGAATGTTTTTTAATTATTATTTTAAAGTGTTATTAGACAAAATTATAAATCAAACAAAGGCACTGTTTTAACCTATATTCCTTTTAATTAATTAACATCTTACTTGTCCCACTGAGTTAAGAAATAGTTACTTATGTCTGAAAGTTAAGTTAGGACACCAGTGTCCATGTGATTATGGACTAATTCCATAACTTTTATCACTCCTGTTTGTGCAGAACAAATATGACTAATGACCATTCATAATACTAGTTAAAAATCTTACTAAATGTTTATTTTTTTCTTCCACGAAATAAAAGCTTATTTTATACATGAGAATATCTGTGTTATAAAGAGGTCTGGAGTACATAACTCATACCAAATTTTAGACAAGAACACTTGGCAAATTCTGCAGAACACATGTTCATGTAAACACTACAAAGCAGCTAAAAGCATTTATCTTCCAACCATGTCTAAATAAATTCAAAATGTATAAATGTACCTCAGTACTCAGCTATAGCCCATCAAATTTCATTCAGCTTTGGCCACCTGCATGTTCAGATATTAAGCAGAATTCAAAGGTTTCAAATAACAAGTACTTTCTCTGTACTCTTCCTTGAAAGTAACTTTTTTTGGCCCAGTGCCTTCACAGCACCCTCTACAGCATTTTTGTAGATAAACTATAAAAACGTCAGAAAAAGATATATTTTAATTTTCTGATACATACTTTTAAACATGGAAGATACAGTTCTTAAAAAGAAATAGGGAAACTCAATAAAATACAGTTTTCTTTCAGTCATATTGGGGTTTTGCTTAACTTTACAATCTGATGGAATATTTGGTAAAGTTCAGCAAAAAAATTAAAATTACTGCTTCATTTGAAATGTCTTCTGATGTGATATATATTATCATGGAAGTAATATCAACACTTGAGAAATATTTCCCATTCAGTTAAATCTAGCTCCTCAAACCTACCACTTAAATGTAAATCAGACTATCAGCAAAGCATGCACAGACATAATTTTACAACCAACCCAAAAAAACACTATCAAAAATCAGAACAAGCTTCATTCCTTTCTTAAATTAGAATTAAACTGTTACCTTTAAATAGTTCATATTGTTTACTGTGACATTTCAAATTTGCAATGATACAAGTAGTTTGAAAAAAAAGCATTTTAACTTTAGAACAAAACACGTGTTCAGTAAAAGCATAACCCTCAGCCCTCTAAACGTGACAGTGATGTTATTTTTCTAGCTGTTAGATAATACTTGGTTCAGCTGTCACTTACTGTGCAGCAGTCGGTTACACAGAGTGAAATGAATCATAATCGCAATGACTAACCAAATTAGTGGAAGCATGCTGAATCAAAACCCATGTTCCCAAACTGCCTTAGAACCTGATTCAGCAAAAATACGTTTGATTTCTGTACCACACAACATCTTCCCTAGATACCTGTTTATCCAGACTTTTAAAGCAAGAAAGTACTGAATTCAGAATGCGTAGTAAGTCAGCAGTACGTTTTTAACAGACTACTATCAAAAGTGACTTTTCAATTTGTAAGCACACCACAGCCAAATAAATATTGTTCAAACAATACATAGTAAAAGTGAGATGGTGTGTGATCTTACAGAGTTTTCTTTGGGTTGTAATCTTGTACTGTTTTAAGCTTACAAGTAGTAGATAAATCCTGTTTGTAACCTCCCATCTAGCAATCTGACAAGCTTCATCTATGAGATTCTATCTTCAAACTTAAAATATACATTAAGCATTCTTATTGATGAATGGCAAGGGAAGGTTTTCTTTGAAAGGTGCTTTTGATGATAGGTATGCTTAATCCCGTATGCTGGAAAAATTTTGTATTCCAAGGTCTTCTTTCAGATCTCATTCTTCAAAGGCTTTCTGAATTTAGTATAAAAAATATACCAAATCCTAAGAATAACCTTGGACTAGAAAGGAAACATACTCAGGTTCCCAGCAGTGAGTCTCAAATAGTAAAGTTATGGATAAATGAGCATATCCTAATTAATCACTGATAGAAATATAAGCAAAAGATGCAGATTGACAAACAAGGTTCTAAAGTAATCTAGAGAACCATAAAAATCAGTGCCAGCAGGAAATGTGTCCATGGTATTCTTATAAAACCAAATACTGAAGAGTTACTCTCAAAGGCAGAACTCTGCAGATCAGGCTCAACTTATCTAGCTCAAGATGTCTGCAAGGTAGACTTCTACATCTGAAATACTCACTCTATCTTCTTTTTAAGTCCACAGCCAGAAATAGGCTCTGTAATTCATCTGGTCTATTTGAAAAGTCTAATTTAAAACGAGATGGATCACATCCTAAAGGCACTTCTTCATTTCTATTTGCTTCAAATTGAATCTAAGTGATTTCAAATTTGGATGTCTTCGACTGCAAGTATTCAGATCTGGTCAGAAGAACCCCAAAGATCTTCTGGGCTCAATAGCACAACCCAAGTTCTAAATGTTGTAGCATGGGAATGAAAAAAATACCAAATAATTTTCATTAACCAAGCAGTTCTATGAGTGCTGAACTTAAAGAAGTCTGATTTTGTGAGGACTCATACCTTGTGATTGATTTATTCTGATGCTAAGGTTGGGTCTCCGCTAGGATAACTCCTTGGCATGCAGAATGGTGTAAGCAGACTTTTTCACAGTCAGGAGTGTGGACAAGCCCTTACACTACCCATCTACTTAATTAAACCCTTAGTAATTAAGTGTCTTTGGGACCTCAAATTTTTGTTAAATATTTCTGTAAGTCAACCAAAGCTTCCAGTGACACAACTGTTTCCCTTAAAACAATGCAGGATTTCTGTATTTCCAAGGACATGCAAGACCTGTGTTGTAGATCTTTTATCAGCTCTTGCTGCCCTAATGAACAAGTTATCTTCAAAACTGGAAAAGTTTATTCTGCTTCCTAACAGTGAAGGCATTCAGCTGGGCAGTCAGGAGTGTGAATGTAGGGACAGGCAAGAGAAAGTCTACATAACTCTGTTATTTGCCTCTAGAGATAAGTCCTCATTCTTGCTCCAAGGGCTGTTTGTGCATTTTATTTAAGCACTCTAATGCAAAATTCATAAGAGGCATCTGATACAGACACATATAGACATTGAGTACAACTCAATGGGGATGAAGGCAAACACTGTGCATTAGCTGAGATAACAAAATTCAAAATACAAAATGAGGAATGACTGATTCAACAACAGTTCTGCAGAAAAGTCTGGTGAAGGTGTAGTAGACAGCAAGTTGACCATGAGTCTATAAATGCTAAATCACAACAAAAACCCCAAACACGTGACACTGTCTGTACAAGAAAAGTGTTCTGTGCAAGACACATATTTTTATCCTCCTGCTCTCCCCATACACTTTTGTTGGGAATACTCTGTCTGGGTTTGGACATTGTATTTCAAAA
This sequence comes from Myiotriccus ornatus, assembly GCA_036023395.1. Taxonomy (NCBI): domain Eukaryota; kingdom Metazoa; phylum Chordata; class Aves; order Passeriformes; family Tyrannidae; genus Myiotriccus; species Myiotriccus ornatus. The sequence goes on along the minus strand of JAYRBT010000082.1, from coordinate 132,336,947 downwards.
AAGGTCAGTTACTAAGTATAAAAAGACCAGCAACAAGAGTGATCAGAAGTCTAGAAAATATGACCTGTTGAGTCTATGGAAAGGAAATTATAAAAATATACAGGAGGAGATATGATCACATTTGTGAAATACATGAAAGGTTGCTGCAAACAGAAAAATAACAGACTGCACTGCATTTCCATTAAGGACAGAGTAAATAGCAAATGGCAGGAAAGAGATTCAGGTTTAACAGTAATGGGGAAATTCTAATGGTAAGCATAATGACTTCGAGTAACAGAGACAAATTATCTAGGGAATTCAAGGTATCTCCATCCCTGGTTGGGCAGTAGCTGAGTCGTTGTTCTCACACCTTTCAGTAGCAAACCATCATTTGAAAAAATGCAAAATTTTCACTTAATCCAAGAGCTTTACCCTGAGGTCTGCTTGGCCCATTTTTCACCTTCTGCTCCTAGGCAGCACAGCTCTTGCAGAGATGATTAGTTTGAATTCAGCATGTTGTCTGCTAGGTACCCTCGCCTCAGCCATGAAGCGTGTTTAATTCACTGCTTAGCTGGGCCCTCACACCTGGGAACCACCAGGTTAGACAAACAGGCATCAGAAACTGCTCTTTTAGAGTTGGTCATGCCTTGAGGCAAAGGAAGACCTCTTGAGGTCCCAGGTAGTCCTGTTTTCTATTATTCTGTGTGTTCTCTGGGTTTAAACAGCTTTAAAAGCATTGCTTCTCATTCATCCCTTCTGTAAACAGAAAAATATATAAATGCACCAAGATTTAGATAAACACTATATGAAAAAAGATTTCTTGCTAACACACTGGAGCCCTCATTTCTGAAAAGTTATATGAAAGATGGTTGTAAAGTATTTTCCCAAATAGTCTAGCTGCTTCTAACTCACAATTTTATTTAAAGGTCAAAACATTTGAAGTCCCTCATACGCTTAAGAAAGTACACATTCTAAAGAAAGTCTGCCCTCACAAATACACAGAACCAAAATGCCACATAATATCGAATACCTAGAAATACCCATGACCTGTTACATACTCTGTGTATAAATACAATATTATATTTGCTGTAAGAAGCTATTTACCTTAAAAATATTAATGTCAAATAAAGAATAAGTAATCACAAAGTATTTAAACAACTTCATATGAGATTTAAGAAGAAAAACCAACCCCACACAGAGAATAAACAAAAAATAATGGGGTTTATGTGTTATTTAAAGTTTAAAGATTTTCTTACAAATTTTCTAAATAGAAGAACTCAGACTTTTTTGAAACACAAGTTCAACTCTTGCTAACTCCTGTTAGAACAAACAGAATATCTCACTATGTTTTCAGTAAAGGAGTTCAAAGCCTAAATCAAAGGCAATCTTTAGGGCCTCACATCAAAACTTCATAACTCCTAGAGATATATAAAGCCAACTATTATAACTGTTACTCTTCCCCTATCAAAATGCACAAATTTGATTTATCAAAATGCAACTGAGATCATTCTGCAAGCATGTTTAGGCAGAGAAATGTGATGACAGCTGATATTTAAATTCAAGACTATAAAGGAACTGCCTTCCACCTTCAATGAAAACAGCAGAGAACAGCAGAAATTGCTTTGAACCCATACTCTCCAAAACATTACACGTATTAACTTCTTAAATGCACCACTACTCCCCTATACAATCTTGTCCGGTTACATTAACTCTTCCACTCTCAGTCCTTACTGACCCCTTTGCAGTTCCAAGACCCTACCTTGGAGAAACAACATGAGGACACAATCACAAAATTGTATCATGCAGACGCATCTTTTCAGCACAGCACTGATTTGGTCATGTTATTGTGTCGCCAGAAGTTCAGTAACTCATGAGGTAAGTTGCTGGAGTTTACTGAGTTTACAAACGCACCACCAGATTTGATGTAAATTGGCTAATAAACTATACCATACCCTCAACTGATAATTATTTCACGAATGTAACAGTTTCTCCTGTTACACCATACTGTCCTGCAAAAGAGACAAAATCTAAACTCGGTAAGCATTGAAAGCAATGTGGTTTGATTTGAATTTAATATTTACATACAAATTAATTTGTCTGAAAGACAACTGCTTTTGAATGCCATTTTTAAACAATCAGTATTTCAAGAGATTCTTCCCTCTTGTGAGTCTAAATTAAAAGAGTCTTGCCCACTTTTAAAGAGATTAGGTTGTCTGTGATAACTTGTAGCAATTAACCATGATATAGCAAGACATATGATTAAAACTGCCCACAGCATCTAAACTCAAAAGATCATCCCCACCTCAAAGCTCATTGCTAATGTATCATGTCTGTAGCAGTCAAAAAGGTATAGATGAGATCATAACTCATCACTTCACATGTTCTTGGCGTTTCATCTCCCCAAGTTTCCGTCAAAAAAAGTACCATCAGTGAAAATGTTGGGGAAAAGCAAAGATAGCATCACACCAAAAAACCCTAGGTCTAACGGGCTTAAAAACTTCCCTAGCATTCTGACTGACTCAATATGACAGTAAAACTTAAGTTGAAGAAAAGTCCTATTCCACTGGATTAAATTTCAAAGTTCAAACTATTTTATTTTTTTTTGTCCTTATTATGGAACTTTCAATATGCTGCGAGTATTTTAAAACTTCACTGGCAGAGTAAAAACACATTTTACACCAGTTCTGCAGTAACCTCACTTCTGTGTATTTTGACATTTACAATATATACACTAATTAGTCTGTTGTTTCAATGGAAAAATCAATTACTTGACATTCTCAGTTATTTAGATGTTGCTCCACTCACAGATGCACACGGACAAACCCCAGAATGGACCATTCCTTTCCCTAACCTCACCTCCAGAGACCACTGCATTCCATCCAGTCAGTGCTTTCTAGGATACAGTCCCAGCGCCTTAAGTTATGATCCCCACTCTTCTCTTTCAGATGTAAAATTAAATTTTTTCTTTTTTTTTTTTTCCCAAAAGAAGTGCAGAAAAATTGCTATGTGACAGGATTACAGACAGTATGTACTGCCTGGTGTTAAATACCTATTTTTGGGGTTCTTTGTTAACTAAATCCTGTGTCTGTTTTACTATTTTTGAGTCTCATATGATGTCAAGCCTTGCTACATCCAACCCATCCTGATTGTACCTTTTGAATGTGAGAACATCAGCACTATTGCTGTCTTCCAAAATTTTACTCAACTTTAACATTAGCAAGCCAAATAATTAGTGTAACTGCCACTCAGTATAATCTCCAAATACATTCTGCTTAGTCATTAAGAGGAATTACTACTGCTATCTTTTGGACAGTGCCTAAAAGAGTGTTAGATGCTTCAGAGAACAGTTGTAAACTGAGTCTTCTTCAAGAGCAAATGGCACAAGGTGTGACAACCTGACAGGTATTATCTACAGTATAAAATGTCTAAGCACGTGATAAGAGGGAAGAGCAAAGAATAATGACAATTTTGATAGAGGCCCAAAAAGCAGTACCAATTGTTAAAACAAAAGAAAGGAGAAGTGATAAAGAATATTAGGAGGGAGCTGAGAATGAGGTAGTAGGAAGGGAAGAGGACAGGGCAGGGCGGGATAAGGGGTAGGTATCTTCCTCAACTATATATATTTATATAACTTCCACTATCACTTATTTTATACTGCATAAAGTTATTACTTTTAAACTCACCTTGACCATATTTTATTTTATAATGCATAGAAACAAGAGCAAAATGATGAGTGGTGTAACAATAAACTGTTCTTATCAGCATTACAAATTCAGACAAAAGGCAGTGCAAAGTTAGGGAAGCATAACTTAACTAACAGTGCCTGGAGTCCTAGGTTACTATTTAGTCAAAAGCAAATCTTTTTGCCTGACCCTATAAACTTTAGGAATTCCTAAATGTATCTCTCTTTTCAAAAACCAAAATCAATTCATCCCTCCAGCCCCGAAATCCAAATCCTAAACGTATAATGCTTTTAAAACAATGTACATCTGAGGTTATTATTTATTAAGCAGGATAATTATTTATAAAACAGCACAATAGCTTTGTGAGGCTGATATTTACACTGTTGTGACTCACGGCCATCCATCTATTGCTTCCTCTTCCCCAGGCGAGCATCCTGCCCTGTATCTCACTCTCTCACAGTGCCGTACAGAGCCCACACAGCTCAGCTTCCTTAAGGTTTCCTTGTCAGAGATTTTGTTTCAGTTAGCGTAGCTACCCAATTTTTACCATGTCTGTGCAATCAGTGACACAGCAACTGAGCACACACAGGCCTGTAGTCAATTCTGGACTTACAGTGGTGGCTAACGGAGAGCCACCATTCTCTAGTGCACCCACCCTGTTTGCACATGTCTTCTCACCGTGGGTAAATCAGATGACAATGCCACACACCTATTCAAAAGACGCGTTTTATAGAGACCTCGGGGTAAACCTGTGATGCTTCGCAAATACATGAAAAGTTGGATGATTTCATAATGAAATTTCTCTTGGAAAAATTTGTCTTCTACTGGGCCAAACTGTCCATGTCCATGAAAAGCTGAAATGCATAGCTTTTCAGAGCTGGGAGTCTGACTTTAGAAGGAGGGCATTTTAGCTTTAGAATTGCTAGGCAAAGGAGCTGGAAACTCATGATACTGCAAGTAGAAAAGTGTATATGCACATGACACAGGCTGAAACAGAAATCTTTATAAATAATGGCAGCATCCTAACATCTCCTCCTTTTTTTTTTCTCTGTGCATCCTCTCAATACAATTTTTTGATATAGAAATAAAGAATAAATGAAAAGCAAAAAGGCACAAGACAGATCTCATAAATCAATCCATATGCTGTCTAAATGTGCTGTCCAATATCTGTTACAAAGCTTACACACACAAAACTAGATTTTATAAGAGGAAGGATGCACATAATGTGAAGGAAGAGTCATCACCAAAAATTCTATGCTGTATCCAAGACATTAAAAAATCCACAAAGATAAAAGTTGAAAATATGTAAATATTCTTAAAACAGCAGAGAAATACTTACACTGAGTACAGATATAAATTCTGTCACACATTATGCATATTATGCAAAATAGACATTCAAAACCCTTGTCAAAAAGACATCTCCTTAGTACACGACATTCAAAATGCACTCCAAGGGTACCAAAAATTTCAGAAGAGAGACAGTGAAAGCATCAGAGTTAGCCACTCATCCTTTTTAAAGCAGAAGCTCCACTACAGGAACACAGTGCACAACTGTAGCTCAGCGTATTTCACAGACCAAACCAGGCCAAAGGAGAGAGCAAATCTGGAAAGCTTCTGCTTTCCATGCCATCATGTTCCAGCAAATCCTGGCAAGAATTCATGCTGACCCGATCACTATTAGTTGCTACAGATTACAACTCAATACCATCTGCATTTCCTTTCCCCAAAAACAGTAAAACAAGCATAAGGAGAAGTTATGTATCTATTTTAAATCCACACATATTTACCCCAGGGAGTGAAAGGAAAAGAATAAATAGTCCACATTACAGATGTGAGTCACACTACTTAATGCTCTTTTGGAAAATGCTCAAATACCACAGTGATGGGCACAGCATAAGAATTTGAAAAACACAAGATAGAAATAGAAATAGAACTGAGAAAGGAAGTAGAGCCCAGGGACTAGCCATTCATACTGACACTCAATCACCACGAATAAAAAAAAAATAAAGTAGAGAGAAGACATTCTTGCTGCTTTCTTCAACATTTGAACAGTTCTTGTGTTAATATCTCTAAATGTCAACTCTTGTTTTCAGCATCTCTTTTTTTTTATCCTGCTACATTTCTCCATGGAATTAAATGACACAATTTTATTGCTTAGACAGACAAAAATACCTTCCACTTCAAAAGGAGCTTGCCTTCGAGGAGAATTACACTTGAACAAAGACTGCGGGATTTAGCTCTATATTTATCTCTATGCAATAACAGCAGTTCATTCATATAAATACGGGGGGTTTCTTTCTTCTTTCTCTTCTCTTGACAGAAGTAAAACATCTCTCAAGAGAATAAAACTCATTAATATCTACCTAAAGATGCAGAACAATCTCTAATATTACTTTGGTGGAGAACTGTTCTTAATAAATCTGTAGATATTTTCAGAATAAGCATGTACCTGATGGTTCAAAGAGACACTTCATTTTAAGAAAAATTAAACTGCTGAGTTATTCATCTGACACCAGACCACGTCTCAGTATCCTCTAAAATATCTTAGGCTATCTATTCAAATTCAATTGACAACAGCATTTTCCTAAGAGAGCTGCTTTAGGTTACCCTTTTTGTATAAACTTTACACCATACCATTTCCCTCATAGCTTATGCAGAACTCAAGAGGACACTTCAGTGAGACATAAAGAGAAACTGAATCCCACATAAAGTTTATCTTTAGAGTTGTTGAAGACCTTTCTTTTGTTCGTTGTCTGCTTCCAAGACTCTGAAAACTAAAAATGAAAACAGTTCTGTTTCATTTCTTAAGTTGGTTTTACCTTGCCATTACTTGAGAACAGTTTATTCTTCATTTGCAAGCTTACCAGTTCAAGCTGATTCAAGTATCATACTGAAATCATACCTTATATTTGACCATAAATATTATTGTCCACAACAGAAGCTGCCAGAAACCTTCTTTAAAACTGTAATGCTATTAATATATATTTAAACTGCAGCTCGAATTGCTTGAAGACCTGCAACTTCCAACTTGAACTTCCATTTCCTTCTTTGCTGAAGATTTTTAAGAGTACAGCAATTTTAGAAAAAATATTTGCGTTTATTTTGATAAATGACACAATTTAGTAATGTAAAGGAGTCTAAATTGTTTTAAAATAAAAGTATTACAATAGCAAACAAATTGTAGAGCAAGAGGCTAAGAGGTGGTGACAAAACCAGGTAGCCCTTTATTTCCAGCGCTCACATTACACTGACATATTTCAAAATGTTCACCTAAAAAAAATCCTTTTTAAACAGACTTTGAAATGTTTTTAGGTGATCACCTTGACATTTAGGAGCTGTCACACAAATGGTATCTGAAGTTTTTGGTATGATGCTAACAATAATGCAATGAATCTTGGAAACAGACTTCAAAGTCAGCAACGAAAGCCCAGAGGACAGCTTCCAGGTGCTGAGTGTGAAAGGCCAGCTGCAGTTAACATGTCCAAGGCACAACACTAAATTCGGTATAAAAAACCGCTTAGTGCTTCAGCTTTGTCACACTCATCAAAGGCACGTCCATGATAGCAGTAGCTTTGCTTATTTTTAAGCCATTAGAAGTCAGCGTGGTTGCTCTGCCGCGGAGGGAGCATAGTTCTGTCGGCTTTACTCGGTGCCTCCCAGCCCGGCTGGGAAAGGACACGACCCACGGCGCGCAAGGCGGCGGGACCCCCGCGCTCCACCGAGACCGGCGGCCCGCCCGGGGCTGGGGCATCGCCCGCGGGGAGAGACCGCGCGGCCCCGGCCCCGCTGCTCCGCCAACACTGCCCGTGCCCAGCCGGAGACCGCGGACAGCTCCCGGTGCTGAGCCCAGCCGGAGACCGCGGACAGCTCCCAGTGCTGAGCCCAGCCGGGAGACGGCGGACAGCTCCCGGTGCTGAGCCGAGTGGCCGTGGACAGCTCCCGGGGCCGGGGCCGGAGCCGGGGCCGCCCCCAGGGCCGTGCCCCGCTTCCCCCGGCGCCGGGGCTCACGCTTGGAAAGAGCAGCGGGGCGGGGGCGGGCGGCAGACACGTTGTCGGGGGAAGATGGCGGCGGCGGCAAACCCACCCAGCGAAGCGGCCGGAGCCCAGGCCCCGGCGGTCCCGCTCCGCCCGCCAGGGCCGCCGCCGCCAGCGCGGAGCCCGCCGCGCCCCCGAGACGGGGCCCGGTGCCGCCGGTCCGCCCCCTCCGGCGGCGCCGACCGCCGCCCCGACCCACCCCCGTCCTGCCGGTGGCACACGCCGGGTGAGGACGGCACCTGTGCGGCCATGTTGGGCGCCTGGCCCCGCCGGCGCCGGGACGCGCGGAGCCGGAGCCGCCCCGCGGAGCGCGGCCGAGGCGGGAGGAGAGCCCAGCCCCGTCTCTGCCACTCCCGCGGTCCCCCCCGCGCCGTGCCCCACACTCGCCCGGCACCAAGCACCCCTGCCCGCCCGGCTCCTTTCTGCCGCCCTGGCCGTGCCGCCCCCCGGGGCCGGGGCAGAGACTTCCGCGGCCGCGGGCCCGGGAGGACGAGGAAGGGATGCGCACGCCCTTACTTGAGCACGGATTGCTCCTTCTCCTCTTCCTTCTTCTGGCGGTCCATGACGGCCAGGATGATCTTCCGCTCTTCCTCCGTGAGGTGGCTGAGGTCCGGCATCTCGGGCTGCGGGGCCGGAGGAGGCTGAGGAGCGGCGGGGCCGCTCCGGGGCCCGGCGGGAGCCGACATGTTTGGTGGGAGCTGCCGCCGCTACGGGAAGCGCTGCCCGAACTCCGGCAGCACCAGCGGGAGCGGCCGGCGCCGGGAGAAGCACATACAAATCAATACCCTGTAATCAACCGGCAGCCTAATGACGGCCCCGCCGGGGAGGGGCGGGGTGCCCGTCAGCCCCGACCTCGCACCCACCCGCCCGGCCGCCGGCGGCAGCGGGGGGACGGGGACGGAGGGGCCCCGGGGGGCGAGCAGGGGGAGTGGGGCGGGGCGAGGGCAGCGCCGGGGGCGGAAGGGCCGGGGGCGGGGGAG
>JAYRBT010000082.1:132285685-132326269 GCA_036023395.1 Myiotriccus ornatus | reverse complement strand
AAAATCCAATGCGCAGGCTGGAAGGTGTAAAGACCTTCCCCGGCTCTTCGTTCGCGAAGGCGGGCCATTATTATTAAATTCTAGGATGTAGCTCCACTAGCTGATCCACATGCAATATTGGGCTGGAAACATCATTTCTTTGGGGAAACAAATTCTGGAGGAACAGATTGCCAGAAGGACATGTGGGACTGGCTGTGATAAAGCAAGCCTTAGCAGTAATCCATATCTATTATCGTGCACATATATTCATCGAAATTTAATTTTGTCTAAAAAATGTCATTGGCATCCTTAGCTGAAGGGAGCCTGTTCCATTTCTTGATGTAGAATTATGTATAATAGACCCTTTGTTATTATACACAAACCATTGTGTAGACATTGAGCAAATTATATATATGCAGATATCCTTGTAAAATAAACTGTATGATATTTCATTCAGTGCTGAAAGCATTCTGCTCTTTCAGTCCGCATCACCTTCACCTTTCAGACTGGATTCCAGCCAGCTGGCTCTCACTGAATTCCTTGTTTCTTCCAGGCACTAGATAAATTTGGCATTGAAGTCAAAAAGAGAAGGAAATGTAGCACCATGTGTCATCAGATTACCAAAGATAGTACAGTCCTTATCAATCTATGAATGTTGAATGGAAGAATTAACTGCACTGACCCTTTTGGGAAACTACGTTTTACCCTGGGAAAGTGGAGAAAAAGAGAAATCACTCAATCACTTCTAAGAATGATTAAAAAGAACCAGACCAGTTGAAAGCAATCTCTCCACCCTGTCAGGTTACACAGTTGTTTCAAAAATATTTCATGCCATGCCTCAACCATAAACACTAACAGTATTCAGGCTGTAGTTTTGATTGCAAAACATCACTACAGTCCTATGTGCATTGTTTCATTCATCTGAATTTCTTTCCAATGGACATGTACCTCTGAACTTTCTGGATTTGAAGTGACTGCTTCTGTAATTATTTCATTGTGCCTGTGATTTTTCACCCACAAATTACAAATACTTGCTCTCAGCATGACCGCAGAATTTTAAGAGGTTTCTTTTCTCCTTGGTATTTGCTCTGTTTCCACTAAATCCTGTACCAGTAAGTGAGTAACTATAAACAAATAAATCCAGGGACAGGAACTGTAATCCCTATATATTATTTAGCTACTAGCTTTGAAAAGAGAGGGCAGATTCAGAGCAGATGACATCCTCTATGAATAAATGGTTCAATTTGACCTTTCTGTGCTTCTACCTTCCTTTCTCCCAATCAGTTCCACCTAGCATTCCTCACATTTTCTGCAAATGAAATCAAACATCATTTGCTCATGTTCCTGTCAGCCTGCACAGAATTGTCTCTTGTTGTTACTGTTATTTACATGACCCAGGTGACATATTGATGAAAACATACTCAGAGCACAGACTTCTCTACCTACTCCAGAGTAATGGTGTCAGCAATAATCTACAATCGACCAGCAATACAAATTGCTATCATGTAGTATGATCATTTACAAAACTGATTTTTAAGGAGCATTCATTTGCAATTCCCTCATCTGTAAATTCTGACCTTCACGGTCACATGTCTCCAGGTACCTGCCCTTCCTGTTCCTCTCAGTTCTCATTCTGAACTCACTACCACACTCTGAAAAAGCAGATTCCCACAACTGTTCTACAATCTTCTGCTGTAATTGTTCTTCACTGTAAAATCTGCAAATGAAAATTCACTCCAGTTGTATATTAAAAGCACGTGATATTTTCTTTTGGTGGCTTCTCTAAGTCATCTAAATGTACTGACACCAGCAGAGTTATTAATGTAAGTTTTCTGATACCCTTTTTTCAATCTGTTCCTTTCCAGTTCTGCTAGACATGAGGGGTTCCCAAGGAAACAGTGACATTGTAACCTGGTTTTATATATCACCACAAAATGTCTTTCACTAACAGTCTCATTATACTTACTCCCATTTCCTTCCTCATAGCAACTATGAGAGTAAATGAGTTGCTAGATTCAAGTATGTTAAGCACAATCCTTTCCTGAAAAGGAAATGCTAACATCTGCTTTATTATGTTTTGTATAAAGGAGAAATCCAGTGTAACTCATTATTTATGTTATTTTTGTCACAAGTTGAAACTTGGAAAACATCTTTATGTAGCTGACATGAGAGGAACTTTAAAATATTCCATTACAGATCAGAAATTAAAATTAAAAACATATTCTTGGTTCAAAATGTCCAGTGCTCAGACTCTCAATCAAGTCAGATGTATAACCAGCAAGAAATGCATTCTGTAGGACACTTCCTGGGAGCAGTTTGCAAGGGGGTCTTCAAATTCCCGTTGAAGAACGACAAAACTACACTGCAGGAAATGGTGATTCCCAGGTCGTATACTACGTGCCATCAAACCATCACGGACGGGTTTTCTGGTGCAGTCTTGGATCTGTCCCAGCTTTCTCCTGTCTAAACTGAGGAAGCTAATTATATTGTATAATGTCACCTACGTTGCCATTTGGTTTCTTTCATGAAGATTTTGCTTACTACGTATGCGGTTTTTTTTCTGCTCCAAGTAATTTTCTATTAGTTGGATACTTGCCCACAAGTGATTTGAAGAATGCTAGATATTTATGGGTAGAAGTTAGTTTTCTTCATTTGTTACTCTCATTTCCAATAAAAAAGGGTTATCCATAGTATACACAGTATTGTATACCCCTATGTCAGCTATACTCAATGAAATAGCCCCTCCCAGTTTCACTGTCAATGATCTGTCTGCAGTAGGCAGAAAAATATTGGTCTCTCAGCTAGAGGCCCCACTTTTTCCTCCTCTCCATGCATATGATCAGTATCTTCACAGGGTCAGAAGAAGGGGGAAGCTCTTAAGTTGTTCTTAAGTTATGCTGAGAAGCACCCACTTCCAAACCCTTTTCCATTTCAGGGAGTACCATTAACAAAAGCCTTTTGGATTAGAGGACTGAGGGCTCACCATGAGTACCATGGCAGCTGCTGAGGGTATGGAGCATGTTCAGCCTTTTTCCTAAATCAGTTTGGGTGGCGAGAGATTGATTTGCCTTCCTTCAGTGGACCGAGGAGCTGGTATCCAGGTTGTATTTTAAAATACAATGTGGGAGAGTCCCTGGCACGTAGGTTTTCTGTAAGCTGAAAACTGAAGAAAAGCTCAAATCAGTCAGATTGTTTTCCAATTTGAGGCTGACAGAGTTGGGCTTATTCAGCCTGAAGAAGAGAAGGCTCTGGAAGACCTTACCATGACTTTTCAGTACCCAAAGGGGATCTATAAGAAAGATAGGGACAGGTGTTTTAGTAGGACCTGTTGCAATAGGACAAGGGGTAATGGTTTTAAGCTGAAGGAGGGTAGACTAAACAGAAGGGGTTTTTTTTTTATTGTAAGGTAGTAAAACACTGGGACATGTTGTTCAGAGAGGTAGTGGACTAGACAACCTTTAAAGGTTCCTACTGGCCCAAACTATTCTTTGATTCTATGAACAGGATACATAAAAACATGGTTTATAGAGCTTGGGATATTTTGTCCAAATTAATTATACACAGACATAGAGTTCATAAGTTTGTAAATATGATCAATGCTAAAAACTTTATCATGTCTTATTCCTGCAATTATGTTTACATGCTCAGTTTGAAATACTCTGAAATAAGTGTGACATATGCTGAATTCAAGGTGCAGGCTAAAGTCTTTACAGGATCTTAAACTCACTCGGTATTTTCTGTCTGAATTTAAGAGTTCAGTTTCAATTGTCATTCAGTTAGTGGGTTGAAACTCAGAGCAGATTTTGAAAGAAGCTAAAAATTCCTGCGTAGTGTTCTTCAGTTATATGTTTCTATCTGATTCTTGATCTGTACCAGCAATGTTTCTAAATAACTGGGCAGCAAGTTAATACTTATATTCTAACAGGCCTGGCAGTAATAAGTCAAGGATTTTGTTTTCAACAGATTAGCTATTGTTCAGCTAAAACAATTCTAGGATCAGGAATCCTACCAAAACCATACATACCCTGTATTTCTGTTGGACGCTTTCGGGCCATTCATTGGTGTTTATACCCTCGTTGGTGTTAAAAATTGTCCGCAACTTGTGCGTTTTGGTTTCTTTTTAATTGTTCTGAGTTGTCAGATACTGTAGGGGTTTCAAATAATGAGTATATAGACATTATTTAATACATAAAGCACAGGCTCACATTAGCACAGTAGGTGCTTAGAACACTGTCGCGTGTTCCCGTAAGGTATGGATGCAGCATCGCCTTCCCTGTTTGCTGCCTTCTAATCCCTCTTCCCTGACCCCTTCCACATTTCCAAAACTCAAGCTGCTTCAGAAGAAAAACAGTATTCTTAAGTCACATGTGATGGTTTGGTTTTTTTCATTCAGTCATAAGATTGTCCTTCAGAGTAGGTACAGAATATCCTGTTCCAGATCTCAGGAATATATTCATTCCTATTGTAGTGACATCTTCAAAGTCCCAGCTCCTGATTTTACACAAGATCGAAATGATTGTTTGCCCCATTTTTTTTTTCCCCCATGGACTGTGCTATGTCATTCTCTATCCCAATTCATTATTAAAAGTAATAATATACATCCTGAATTATCATCATCATCATTATCATTATCAATGTTATTGCAGTCATGCCTAGTCATATATGAAGAGTCCCGTGCCATAGAAATTGATAGGAAAAATAGCCCAGGCAACAGCCTGTTGCCACAAAAAGCTCAGAGAGCCACAGGCAAAAGGCAATACACCAGTAACTCAGATAAATGAAGCAGGTTGAAATCAGAAGACAGCAGTAAGGTAAAGAGAATTGGAGAAGTGGAAGATGACTATTTCTTCATGGACATTACTGTAAGATGGTGTTAAACTGATCTGTGAAGAAAAATGAGACATGATATGGGAGGTGGAGCATCACTGCAGGACTAGAACTGGTTAAGGTTTTCCCAAAATAGCACTCAGGTGGGAAGTTCTCAAAGTAACATCCATCCATGTGAAACCAGCCCATTACTAAGGTCCTTCCTTCTCTGCAAGCATTTTGAGTTGTGACCTCTATTGGCAGGAGAAAGAAAACACTGGTTTTCCTCGAAATCCAAATGCAGCAGGACTTTAAGTGTTTGGATTTTCAACTACAGTTGATTCTCACAGACCTGGAATATAGCAGCTTTGATAATGAAAACATGCCTGAAAGGGGTGATAGTTTAAGTTTAGCATATGGTATTTTCTATCTATAACTTTACCTATCTAGGTTTCACATCTGCAAAATTACCAGAAAATTAATCAGGAAGTTCAGTTAATTCAATTAATACATAAAGTAGTAGCACTGCAAAATTTTTCCCAAAAGCATAAGGGTACAGGCAATTTTTTTTTTTTTTTAATTCAAGCAAACATTCAGTACAATTTTAGCTCCAGTCTATGAAGAAAGGAGCTAGTATTTTATGAAAGTTCATTTTATACTCCAGAGACAGAAGGCACTAGAATCATGAAAGCTAAAGCCTAATTGAAAAAAAAAGTTCTTTATTGTGCATAGAGATCATTAGGACTTATTTGACACTTTCTAGTACTGTTTCCCTTAAAAAGCCCCCCATGAGATGCTAGTTGACATACCTCGGATAAAATCAAACTGTGCAGCATAAAAAGTTTATGAACAGTCTTAATCAACATTAATCAACTTTGGCATTTTACTAGGCTGAGGGGGAAATTGCATTAGGCCAAATGAGAGTCAGCAAATGCACAGTAACATGATGGCTGCTTTGTGTTCTGTTCTCAAGACCAGAATTCTTAAAAGTAAAGTATGATTAAAACAAGATTAATTCACTGGCTACATTAATATAATTACATTGATAATGAGTTCCTAGTAAGTAGGAAATCAAAAGATTCTGAGAAGGAATTCATATGCACAAAAGCTTGGCTATTTTTATTAGCAATATTAGTCTAAGAAAATATGCAACCTTTGAGTACAACTATTACCTTCCCTAGGCTACGGTATCTTACAAATTGATGTCAGAGGAATATGTTAGGAGTACTGTCAGACAGCAAAGATATTTAAAACATTAATGGATGATAACTTTATAATTATTGCAACTACTTCACACTTCTAGTCAGAAAGTTGTCTGCTCTGACTTCATCCACCTGAGGTAGCATCTTCAGCTTTCATACATTCATCTGCTATTGGCCTGAAGTCCACTTTTACTGTATACTATTTCATATCCCTCAAGCATTTAACTCCATTGCTTTATGTCATGTTTCTTTTCTGTCAGTTCATAGGATGAGAAGGACATGCAAAGATGTCTCAGTTTTGCTTTATTCTCTCACAGAATATCTTAAAAGGGCAAAAAGCAAATCTGTTCACTACACGACTAAACCCTTTCATAGAGAGGAGTACATTGTCTCTACCTGATGATGTCCACGTCCTTAAAAATGACATTTTGTTGCAATCAGACCTTCTTCCTCAGAAGCAGGATGAAGGTAGCATGAAGAAAGTAGCATAAATTATCCTGTTTGTGTATACATATTTTTTTCCTACTCGATTCTATATCGTGTATATACTGATTGCCTCTTGTACTTCTCCAATTTTGATACAATGAATTCTACACTATTTTTGAAAAAGAAGAAAAATCAGCACAATGTTTTTTTCCCCAAAACGGTGATGCTACATGAAGTAAAAAATACATGACAACAGAGTAGGGTGCAACAGAGCTAATCACTTGAGAAAGAAGATCTGTGGTGATAGGAGGCAACATCTGCATGACTCAAGAAGGAATAGAAATTTCTACAGGGCATAGATTCATGAGTCAGAATCACATATAGAAAATAAGCAATGGACAAATTTTGATTTATAGAAATATATTCTATTGAGAGTTTCTGTTATGTGGACCATAAATTATCTGAACTTCACTCTTGTGCTTTATAACATCACTGAAACCTCTTGTTATAGTCCATTATGTGTCTTTATTTTTCCTCATATTCTCACACACACACAAATGTAGGAGTCTGCAGGACCTGAAGATTATTTAAATACTGAAAAGACTTAATTTATCAGATTTCTAATCACAGGACATTTTACATCAAGATATTATGTAAAGAAAAAAAAATTACAAAAAAAAAAATAGTCCACCAGACAACACATAACAGTTGTAGTATTTTCTATGTAAATGAAATTAGCTGATGGCTGAGAATAGGATTTTCCAAATCCTCTAAGCACCAGATATGAACAAATAGAGGAAAAGCTAAATTAACCTGCTTATTTCTAAGTACACTGGAATACAAATTGCCAGAATTATGCAAAGTACACACAGGCGCGTGCACACACACACACCCCACACAGAGGCAAACCCACATTTCCCCCATTACAGAACCTGGTACCTTGCTGTGTTGGGTTGCTTAGGAGACTCTGATCCAAAGAGTTATGTCAGCAGGATTATGTAAGCTCCTGACAGGTCTACCAAGGCTGGGTGCATCAAAGATAGAGGGAAGACAGAAATTTCTCTCTTGATTCTTCAAGCGTGGGAGCTGGATGCAAGGCTGACCACCTTCCTCTTTGGAAATATTACTGGCTAAGCCTTCGCTTTGTCTCCATGACCATTTCCATCTCAGTTCCTTGGATTAGTGGATAGCCCCAAACAAATATGTGCAACAAGCATCAATCCAATCCTGCCTCAGCAAGGAACTCAAACCTTGAAGTAGCTGCTGCTCCAGAGTCACTCCATCTTATGTAGAAGATTCTGGCATGTACAATACAATGCTGCAAGCAGGAAAAATCAGCTCAAGTTATGAGGGAGATGGAAAATTACAGTATTGATATTCCCAGCATGAGTGGGTACAGATGGTAAGGAACAGATTGTATCAAATTGAAGAACAATAATAAAATCATGAACTACTGAGGTTCCCCAGCTGGAGGGAAACAGAGAGTTGCAGTGATTGTGAGTGACACCATGTAAAGAGCCCTGTGAGACAGACAAGGAACCAATTAGCGGCAAAGCAGCAGGTACACAGTTCAAGTAGGTGAGGATGAAAACCCTCCAAATGCTGCCATGATACAAAACCACTTTCTAAAACGTCTTACAGAACCTTATTATCAGCAGCACGTCCTCATTGACATGGCTGAGCACGAATGGGAAAGTAGGGAGAACTAATTATGGACTAAACATGACTTGAGTATCTGGAACTTGTTCACACAGCAGCACATAGCTTATCCAACTTTGATAATTAAGTCACGCCTTGATAGGAAGAACACGGTCTTCTGCCCACAAAATCACATCAGACTGGCTATAATAAAACATGGGCACAATAGTTTTTGTTTGTTCAAGGAATGTTTGGGCACATCAGTTTTAGGTGCCAACAGTGAGCATGACATATATGCTGCCATTGGGAAAAATAAATTTAAGTCAAATACTTGCAAAAGAAGCAAGTAAGAAAATCACCACTCAAATGTATGGGGTTTAAATGTCATCACTTCTTAAAAAAGCAATTTTACCACTGACAGGCATAACTTTCAGGTTTCACAGAAACAAATTTTGAGTATCTTTAGCAAAACATGTTAGTAGTACTAAGAATTTCCTGGTATTTTTCAGTGGCTAGAAATTGGAGGGCTGGGTCACTGCAGTGCCGTGGAGTGAAAGTATGAGAGAGGGACCAGCAAAGCAGAATTTACCCAACGCTCAGGACAAAGCGCCATTAATATGGAAAAGGGAATAAATGTTTATGAAGAAAAGATAATTGCATTGGCAGGCAGCAAAAAGGGGGCTCCTGATTTTAATCATAGCTAGAATAAATAAATAAAAAATTAAAGGAGAAAATACTATTACCATCAAAAAAAACCCAAACTATCCCAAATTAAAGAGGAGAGGAGACTTCCACTTCATACTAAAACTGTCCTATCACCTGAAAAAGGATCAATTTGGCTAATTCAAATCAGACAATAACTGTGAGAAAATCATCTTGCATTAAGCTGAAAGTAGTTTAAAAATGAAGAATTGGAAGGCACAAGAGTAGGGTAAACTAGATCAGATCTGCTCAAAGAAGGCAGCAAAAAGGAACACAAAATGATGCCCTAAATCTTGAACTGCACACAGGAGAATGAATCTACTGTAGAAGAACATAGAAAAAAAGCCTCCAAAACTACCTCAAAGACAATTTTAGTGATTGTAAGACTGATAAAACATCACAGTCCCCCCCGAAAATTCTTCTACATACTTACACTGAGTTGAATTTGCAACATCACTACATCTTCAGGTACTTTAAGAACAGATTACTTCTGCCGGCCCGATCTTATGCTGACCATATTTTCAGGCTGTGCACTGTCACTGAACAAACAACGCACAGCAGCAACACATGACACATCCCAAACACATTGTGGTTGTCTGGATTGTGTTCTCTTTCAGAAAGTTTTCAAGAGGATCTCTGAAAGTTTTTTGTGATTCTGTACAATACCCAGAAAATGTTGCAGTTTTCATTAAGACACCAGATGGGCCAAGATCTCTAACCAGTTGGCTTGAGTTAATACTGAAATTCCTGTATTTTGGAGTTAACAGATCTTCAAAATGGTGAAATTCTGTGGTCAGGTCACGCTCATGTAAGTCTGGACATTGCTGATGGTATCTGCTTCCTGGAGACACTGATAAAAAACATGCTGCTGAAGAACTGTCAGAACTGAATAAAATGTCCTGAAGTACGAAAGTCAATAAACAAACATGGTGAAAATCAGTGTGAGGGAAGTCTTGAGAAGTGTTATTAGCTCACTTACTGAAGCAGCAACTTTTGCGTGATTGCAACTATGAGTAAATGACTCAAGTGGAAAGCCTTGCTTTGCCATGGCCAGCCTCCAGCAGGGAAATCTAACGCCCTCACAACAAGCTAGGAGTCTTTTGTAGCTATGCATTAAACATATACCTGTCAGCACTGGTATTCCTCTTGGTTACTCAGAGACATAGTTGCACAGAATAAAGCAGGCCCTGATCTTGGGCTGGACACACCTGTACATCGTGGCCCAAGGCACCTGAATTTTGGCATCCCCAAAGCCAAGGTAACCAGAGAGACATTTTCAGCAGAGTACTCACTAAAGCAGCAGTTTTGCAAGAAAATCTGGAAAATTGTGACAGCATTGGCTTCTGATAGTACAGCTTCAAGCTAGCTGAAGTCTTATTCTGGTGATACAAAAAGTAGGTTGAATTAAGACAGATGGATAAAATGAGAACCTGACTGACTTGCAGGTTCTTCCTTCAGGTATCTCTCAGTGAAATACTTAACTGGTTAGTTCACCAACCTACTGCACACTATTTCAGCTTTTCCTATCTTGTGAATAAAATCTTTGGTTACTAAATATTTTAACAAAACTTGATAGATTTTTTAAGCATTTAGTTCTGATCTGTTCTGCCACATTTTTCCGTGTCTGCTACTGTGACTGCATCTCTTAGTGTGACCACACATTTGAATTTTGGCTCAGTCCAAATTCACCATGACAGTTTTTCAATGTAGAGAGCTCAGACAAAAATCTCTGTCTAGGGCTGTTCACATAAAAGATTCTCCACAGAATGAGGCCCAAAACACATAAAGGTATTTGTCTTTTGAAGCAAATTATTACACATTGTCCATAATTTAAAGAACTGTCACTGAGCCAGATTCCTGGTTTTATTCCTTTTATTCCTGGAGGGAAAAAAATCCATCTTTTGAATAAACCTTAGTTTCAAATCACATTTAGACACCCAATTACTGCATTAAGTTTATTCCACAGTTTGACATCAATATCATAATCCAGTTACCTACCCCACACTGCTTTAACTTGTGACAGTAAACATTTTCTGTTCAAGATATTGTACCGCAGCCACTGGACAGCCATAACTGATGGGATTATGTAAAAACAGCAGCTTATCACAGATGTCCTAACGTTTTCTGATGTTAAATACTCACTTGAGACTGACACAACTGCAAATATTGCCAGTGGTTTTGTTTGCCAAGGTTATATTTTGCCTTCAGTGATGCAAAAAACCATAGGCTCAATTCCTGAAATAGCTGGTCTATAAATATGATACCTTTAGATACCCAGCTGAGCCAGTGATCCTTCTGCCTTCAGACTTAAATGCTGGATTATCCCATTTGTGAGAAAAAAATTAGGTATTTTAGATATTTCACCTTACATTCTTATAGCATAAGAGAGAGGGAATGTTCCCTATCATCTTCACTCAAAGTGCTCCTTTCTTTTCCATCTGTGCCTTGCAGCTTCCCCAGCTCCTGCCACACCAAACTTCACCTGTTTGGCCAGTTTGCAAAACACTGTTATATTCTGGTAGTAATCCTTCCTCTTTGGCTCTCCAGTCTTCTCATCCTCCAAGTGTTTTTGAGACCAGGTTTCCTTTCCTTCAATACATCCCAAATACTATGCCCATCATAGCGTAGGTTCATAGGCATCTGCAGATGGTTAAAGCAACCATAGGTCTTCAAGAGCTTAACAATCCTTATTTTTGAAGGGATTCAGGGTAATATTCCACCAGCTATTATATGGTAGAAATAACCTCAAGAAAGAAGTATTTCCATTTTCTGATTAGCAAATGCTTAGTGATACAGCTGAGTCAATGATGACCATAGAGAAAGCAAGAATTTCTGAGGAGCTATTTTGGGAAGCAGGGATGTGAAGAGAACAAAGCCAGAAGAGAATGAAAACCATAATGCTGAAAAATCTGTAATCCTCTAATAGAAACAGCTTTACAAATAGGAAGAAGTGATTTCATCCTCAGGTACTGTTCAATCTCTACCCTCGATCTCAAAGTGCAGAAAAACAGCCAACAGCTGTTCTTGCAGGACAGAGTGAAAGGGAAATGAGTAATGACTGAGTGCTGCTGCCTAGTTACCCAGGGATGTTTGCCCCCAATAGCAAAAGTGGGAGCACCCAGACTGGGACTCTGCAGCTGTTGATAAGCTTTGGCTCTGCCATGAACTAGTGGACCTGTTTCACGCAGGCGTTTGGTGCAGATGTAACAGATCCCCTACCCCTTGCTACATCCCACCATTCACTTGTACCTTACGCAGTGACAGTTTTCAGACACTGTTTTGTAAATTAATGACATCTCCCAAGTTGCTGAAAAAAATTGTCATATTCTACAATAAGGTTCTCAGAAAAAAAGACACACCTTCAGATAATTCCACTCTGATGGAATAGAGGTTAGACGCTTAGATGTCAGTCTTGCAATAAATACGTGAGTGCAGCGTCTACTAAATCTATATTAAATCTGTGGGTTTCTATCCTACTATATTTTTTAATCACATTTTTACAATGACAGTCAAAATATGATCTCCATCCATTTATCTTCTTAATAATCAGCAATGCTCTTTTGTCTGCTGAAAGATCTTTGGTTTTGGCCACACAAGCCCTAAAAGCAGAAAAAATGATGCAGCATTCCATCTACCCACTGAACACACATTGTTTGCATCTGCTGAAACTGCTCCAGCCTTGGATAAAATGAAATCACTAAGTATACTAACATTTATTAACGTAAGAAAAATTTTATAACCTAAGATCTTCCACTATATATTCTAAAAAACTCAAAGAGAGCCAAGATCAAACTTTTAATGCACTAAAAACCAGCAGCTCTGCTTAAAAGTCAGTATAACAGTAATTAACCATTACCTTTGAAAATAAGTTCTTAAATTTGTTTCAAACTGCACATAAAGAACACAACCTTCAACTGAGAGGAAGTGTGAATTTTTTCATTTAACATAGTAAGGAATTACACTCTCAGCAGTTTTTAGTTGGTGGTATTTGAACCATGATCTTTGATTTTGTCCTAGAATTCTTCACATACCTTTTAAAGCCCCAGAAGTCCTAGGTGAGCACATCACAGTCTTTTCTTTCTAATTAAGATCCCTCTTCTTCAAACACCTTTCCATCTTTCTCTAGTGTAACACTGAGCTTGTTTCCCAAAACCATTATCCAGAAATTTCCTTGTCCTCAGTTACAAAATCTCATTCATCTCCCTTCAAACATTTTTAGACTTTTGTGGTTCTGAAGAGCAGTCAAGAACTTCAGGAAAGTGCAGAAGGTATTCACCTCTCGCTGGTTTTGCCCATCTTAAACCTAATTGCTTCTGTGTGCAATTCTGGCTAAGCCTTGACAGATATTCACAAGTTAACTAGCCACCTTCTGTATCACAATATTAATTATAAAATAAAACAAGGTTTTAAATTATAATATAAATGTCTGAAGGATAGGAGAAACATCTGAAATAATTATTTATGTCCACCGAGTGTAGATCAGGTGTGCAAAGCTGTTCACCACGCCTGCACTGCAGACATCTAAGGTTAAGCAAGATGAATTCTACTGCATCCACAACATTCTTGATCCACTCACTGGAATCAGAAGGTACTGCAGAGATATTTTCATATAACAGAGCACATTAGGTTATTTGACTAAAGGCTAAGATGTTAAACACAAAGAACAGTTAGTGAAAACTGAGTGCAGAGACTCACTAGTCCTAAAAACATGGAGGGGAATGATCCAGATCACTGCTCTCCTGGTGCGAAACCCACTAAACAAGTGTAGGAAATTCCATAACAAACTGAGGGATTACCTAAAGGCTTATAAGACTTCTTCCATGATACAGGGGAATAAGAATTTAGGGACAGAACAGAGAGAAGTTAGGGACTATGTAAAATTTATTACAGATTTTATTAGGACTCCTGCCTCACACACAGCAGGTACCAGAGCCCCACAGGTACCACATGAGGTTTGTGCACACAGGTGAGGTTCAGTCCTGGCCAGCTGAAGAGAAGGAAGAGGGCGCAGCAGCAACACTGGAGCACAGCCCCTGTTTACACAGTTGCCAGTCCAGGCACTGCACTCTGCCCCTGGGGATTTGTGGCTGCCAGTGTGTTTGTTGTTTGTATTGTGTGGGTGTGCACAGGGGGACTGGTTTGTATTGTTACAGGCTTGCTGATACAGAATCACAACAGCCTGGGGTCTTTTGGCTTGGGAGGGGAAAACAACCCTGGTCCTAAAGGCCAGGGAATTCTGCAAGGAGCACAGTGAAGAATGCCCACACCAACACTGAAAAAAAACTCCTGTCAAATTTTTTTAGTTGGTCTATAATTTTTACATATTCCATATACCTGAGAGGCCATTTAGCTTGTTTTAAATATCCAGAACATACACGGAGTCAAAGAAATTATTTTATTCAAGTATCTGTTTCATTACATAGTTTAGCTACAACAAAACAGGAATAAAACACGGATGACTCCACAGCTGCTCTACCATGAAACATCTAAAAGTCATCAATCCTATGAACACTGATTTAAGTATTTCTGCATTAAAGAAGGTATTTCTCTTTCAAAATTCTCTTTGAGTATCTTCACAAAGTAAAATACATACAGAAATTCTTTTCTTTTTAATCAGCAGGTATGTAGGCATTGCATTGATTTAGAAAATAAATCATCTTCCTTTTTTCCCCTTAGTCAATGACACCAACATTTTGAAGGCAAACATTAATATTTTTCCTTATTATTATTTCCTTAATTATTCCTTATATTTTCAGTATCTTATGTGACACCAAGGATTTTATTCTTCGTACACTTGGGTACACATACATGCAGATGCATGTATCCATATTCTTTTTACATATGATTTCAATAAATCCATGTAACTCCTTTAAGGTGCTTAAGATTAGGTCTGATAACACCTCTAAAATCACCAAGGGGAAAAAACCCACAAAACAAACTACCAAATTAAAAAAAAAAGATTAAGAGCTCCAGCTCCTATATTTTAATTTCTAAACCATTTCAGTAATGGCCTGTGACAGACTTACACACAAGCCCTTCTTGCAAGCATAGCTACCACTTGGCAACTACTGCATTTAAGTAAGTTTAAAAACCCTACTCTGAGTATTGTGGCATTATGTACTTTTGGTGGATGGCCACAAAAAGTATCAAACTGAAAGGGTTTCCAAAAGGGATAAATCAACCGCAGCTAGCCCAGCAGTGTACAAATCCACAGCAGGGATCCTCAGAACGGACAGACTGCAAATGCCACCTGCAAAATTCCAAATGACTGATTTCCAAGCAGAAAGCCCCAACTCAGACCTACACTGGTTTTACAACTAGTGTGTTTCTAGAAGTCATAGCAAGATTTGATTCTGGAAAACAGACTTTTTCCTGGAATGCTAAGAGGTCACCCCACTTGATATAAAGAAGATCTCTGTGTTAAGACCACACCCACTGAAGCTGGAAAAGGAATTCATAACCAAACGCAGAGACTCCAAGTACCCTCCTAACTTTAAAATTCCTTTTTTCAGCATGCTGTTACAACCTTTCTAGCAATTTTTAGCCAACCCTGCTCCTCTGAGCTGCACCACTTGGGTCCTGTCTGAAAGCAACTGTGCACAAAGGTCTTGGAACATAACGAGATCCTTTGGCCATAGCTCATGCCATGCTGCTCACACCAACACCACACCATAACCAAACTTTGGAAATGAAAGCTCTCGTTACGGTCAGAGTTCTGCACCAAAGCCCATGAACTCCAAGCAGCAGGGCTTGCTCAAACCAGAGGTATCATGACTCAACAAATCAAGAACCAACTACTTCAACTCAAGCTAAACTGACAAGGCTGAAAATTTTTAATCACATTTCAGAAGATTAGTCTGGTTTTGCAAATCGTGCAAGACTTGACTACAGCTGTGTCACCAGCCATACTTTGGACCGCATATTCTCTCTCAATTTTTTCAGTATTTTAGGAAGGAAACAAACTGTATTTGGCACAGAGTGCACTATATTAGTACAACGGGCACACAGCCAGCATCAGTCTATTCCCTGATCTGTTCCACTCCTTCTCATCATCCTACTTATAGCTCTTCAGATCTGCTTCTCTTCCTGCATCACCCCATAAGGTAAGCGGTCCAGAGTAAAAGATACATTATGGCCTCTTTTCACCAAAGAGCCATAATTTTGCTATGATGATTCAGGAATCTTGCCCAAACAGTACTGCAAGAGACAAGTGAAACAGTAAGAACTAGAAATGCATATGGATTAGTGTCAGCAGATACATCAAACAGCATACTACAGGAAGGCAAGTGCTCAAAGTGCTCAATTTCCAGATTAAAAAAAAAAAAGTTTAAAAGTATAAAATTTATTATAATCGAGTTCATAATTTTACTTTCTTTTTTGTGCATGAACTCAGGGTGGGGAGAGTGTTGTTACAGACTGCACCGTAGTGCAATGATTAAAGAAGATCCTTTTGTACAAAAGACATTAAGCAAAATTATTGTTATTACATATCACATCTGTCTGCAAGAGAAGCTTTCATCCTAGACTGCCTAGTTGAATTCCAGCATCATTTTCTGATCACCTTAATATCTTCAGTAATCGGTTAAGTTTCTCCCACAGGAAGAGAAGCAGAACATTTCCCAGACAAACAGTAGAGGAAGTTTGGGCTACAGGTACCTATCTTGTGAAGCATGAAACTTTTATTTTTCTTTTATAAACTTAAAATAGAAAGCTTACAATAAATCTCATCTAAAGAAGTTTCTGTGATTTATACAATTTATGTTGTCTTTCATCCAGATTTTAGAAGTTTTAAATAAGTTAAAAAATTATTCAACTATGTCATTGTCAATTTTAGGAACGTAACAATCTGAAGTTTTGTCAAGTTATATAACAATAGTTAAAAAGACGGAACAAAATTATGTTTACAGATGTCGGAAAATACTGAGAAATTCCTTTTGGATAAAAGAAAAATAATATATTGTATGTAAGAAGAATAATGTAGGATATTTGTAAGTTGGAGTAATCAAGATCTAGTCCATTGCCTTACGGTCACTTGTTTACTTTATTAAATTTGTTCGAATAAAAATTAAAAACCAGACAGCACAAGGACAATCGATTTTATAACTCTGTATGGAACAAGGGTTTTTTTGCTTTGATAAATAAGAACCTATTTCATTCTTTTTTTGTAGTAACAGTACCAAGGAATGAGACTGGAACTACAGACATTCTCCACCAAGTTATCCAAAAGGGTCAAACTCTACTGCAATACACAGTGTTGGGGCAGTAACGTCGGACAGACAAATGGCAATAAAAGGTTACAGTGTTAATTCTCATAAGTACCCAAAGCAGATGATGACTTCAGAAATCAGAGGATGTGTCCAGTCGAAGAAGAGCCACATTCCTGGAGCCAACGTCCATCAAATTTTTTAGAGTCTATTCTTTCAATAGTGACATTTTTCTTTCGTTGTGACATTTTGTACATGTGAAAACGATTATTTCACTACCGCCACAATATGTTTCTTCCTCTCTGACACAAATGGCACAGATCCCGGTTTGCTGTGCTTGCGACGATTCAGTTCCCTAGAAACAAACAAAAAAATCAGAAAAATTAAATACAGTAGTCAGCACAAAGGTTAAACAAATAATAGCTTCCTCCTCAGGGTACTAATGGAGACATCCTACAGGTGAAAAAGAAAAGTTAAGCATTGCTCTGCTTTTATTAATCAGTAGCCACATATTCCTTCAGGA
Organism: Myiotriccus ornatus; assembly: GCA_036023395.1. Classification (NCBI taxonomy): domain Eukaryota; kingdom Metazoa; phylum Chordata; class Aves; order Passeriformes; family Tyrannidae; genus Myiotriccus; species Myiotriccus ornatus. The sequence goes on along the minus strand of JAYRBT010000082.1, from coordinate 132,308,789 downwards.
AGAAGTACTGTCCCTTTTAAAACTAACTTTAAAGTTGGCTAATTTAGAAAAGTTTCAAATCAAGTCTTTTTCTGGGAGCTCAGCTTGATTTTCACGTGACAGGATTGGATGTTCAAATCTGTAGTCTTTCAGCAGACAAAGAAACTAAAACCCAACACTTCTTAGTTTAGATTTGGCTACAGCAAAGTACGCCATCTCCAGCTCCTAGAAATTCCAATATGGCAATGATCCAGGTGACAGCAAACATTCATCATGGAGTCTCACATTATATAAAAAACCCAAAAAAACACAAACGCACAAACAACCAAACAAAACCAAAAAGCCCACCACACCAAACACAGCCCACTCTGTTTCCATTGCCATGTTGCATCGTCATGCTTAACCAAGCATCGTGGCTCTTTCCAACATGGTATTTGCTGCCATGCCTCCACTGCACTTTTGGGCAGCAGCCAGTCCTCCCTGACACTGGCACTTGTCTGCATTTTCCTTATGATCAATCCAGTAGTTCACAATCACTCGTTCCGATGATAAAAGTAGCTCACACTCGTTCCTCCCACACACTGTATCTCTATCACTCCCATCCACTGCTGCTACAGCAACACTGCAGCGATGCATTTTTTTAAGGTGAAGAGAAAACCAACACAGAAGAGGACGACATACTTTCGCCGACGAGCCTCTCTCATGATGCGCTGCTCCTTGATCTGGCAATAGATGCTCTTGGGCAAGTGACGGTGCTGAGCAATGCGCCGGATCTGTGGGTGAAACTGGAACTTCTCCTTCAGCTTCTGATTGTAATTCATAGCTGCCTTCTCTCGCGGTGCAAGCTACAGCAAAAACAACACAGACAAGCACGTTATGAAAGAACAGGGATTTAACTGTCAATCTTCTCTACAAAACAGAATTTTAACTTTTAATTCAAGTGGCTTCCTTCTAGAAAATGGTTGTAATCACAGGATCTTCAGAATTAGTATAGGGAAATATTAAAAAAAAAAAACTAAAATTCCAACAATATCCCTATGCTCAAACACAAGAGTTTATTCACAGTTTAGAAACTGAGTGACGTAACCAAATTTAACTCCTGAAAATCAGATTTTAATGTGCTGTAGAAAAACAGGAGGGAATACAAATAGCTGTCAGTAAACATTCATTGATCAGTCTTTCCTAATCTCAGATAATCAACTTTACCTGTAAAAAACAAAGATTTGCAGGCATTTTAATCACTCGCCAGTGCAAATACAAATGTTATAAATGATCTGCCTTAATGAACAGCTTTACAGATGTCTTTTTAGGCGGCCTAAATCTTACCCAGCGCCTTGATCCCCTAGGAAGCACAGTGCACACATCAGATTTCAACTATTAGCTTGACTGTGTGGCACTAGGGAGCTCCCACTTTCATCAAGCTGCTAAAAAAACCTTAGTGTCACAAACCCATGAAATTCAGGTGAGCCAGTACTGCCACAGAAGACTAATCTTCTATCCATGTTCAAAATTATGTCTGAGCCACCATTTACAAACCTTCTCCTGACAGCCAAGCTATGGAAAATTATTTTGTTTTCAACTAGGCATTTTTCCTTTGGTCCTAACATTTATCGAAAGGAAAAAAAATATGGGTTGCTGTATTTTTGTTTAAAGCATGCACTGCTTCATGAGGAATATCAGTCTCTATGTATTTTGGATTTGCTCAGACCTCTGGGAATTTCAGCTGCATTTCAGTCTAGTGAATTTTCATATAAACATAAAATTTGTTAATATTAAATATTAACAGATGATACTCCCACCCTCCTTTTTTTCTACCCTCCTGTCCAAAATACACTCTATAGCTCCAGTATTTCAGACATATTTTCAAACAAGCCGTGGAATAAGTCTTTTGCCCTCTCACATCTATTTTATACACTACCATCTGCACCTAAAGTACTAAAAGCTCAGACAACTTTTATTTATTCAGCTTTGAAAATGACTCAGTTTCACTAATTTCTTATTTTCAAGAGAAGACAAAACCCAAGTTTCAGATGCTAAGAGAAAAAAAGCAGTAACAAAACCACCAACTTTATTACACACAGAAAGTTTGGAAATTCCACCTACATTATAATGGAACATGTGTTTTTCCCCTTTGAAATCAGCAGTTGGCTATTTATTCTCCACTCTGGAGTCACTTTTATAAGTGACTTCTGTTAAAATACTTAAGGAATTCTGAAAAAATAAATATCATACTCAGAAGATTTTGGTTTGGAATACCATAAATGGTCTGAAAGCAAGTATTGATAGAACATATTGCAAAGGAGTTTCTCATTTGGGACAATAAAGAAACCGGGTATCATATGCAGAGTTACTCATTGCTCAAAAAATTCTTATTCAGGCATCAGAGATACATAATGCTCTTAACCTCTGTTTCACCCTACCCTCTTGTTCAGAAAACCCAAACCCTTTTGCTTTACTTCCATTTTTGTGACCTCTCTAAGTGAAACAGAGGAAATTTTACAATCCTAACCCACTAAAGCTACACCCCCTGCTTTTTACTGAAATTCCTTCTAGCGAGCCAACCTGAATAGCTGGTTCCCTTTTAATAAATCCCAGGTGTTCCCACTCTGCAGAAAACTGCCAACATAATCCAAATTAAAGAGCTTTTATTTTAATTAAATGCAATGATTTTCCTTTAATTTAGGAAGAGCAAATTGCTGCCGATTTAGTATAACCTTGATGATTCTACAGACAAGAGGTGAATCTGTAAATTAAAGACAAATCCAGGACATCTTATTTAAAAAATTAATATAGATCATGAGGTGGTTGAGTCTGACTCCATTTTTGTGTGTAATGTGGTATACAAAAAGGCACACAGCTGGTGACTTTCCATCCAACTACCAAATGCCAGTGGCCAAAACACCGGGTTGTGCTAAGTGCACCCTCATCTACATGATGGTCAAAGAAAATGTTGCAGTTATGACAAGTTTCTATTTATGAGAGACAGCAGATAGCTAAGAAATCAGACTGCAATAATCTACTGAATTCCAACCTCTCTCTTGCATGTCATTTTACAAAGGTCAACGTGAACAGCTGAAGAGAACAGCATTACTCCCCGTTCTGTTTTGGGCTGGAGAAGATGCACAGTGTGATTTAGCAGGATTAGAGGTTCGTTTATAGGGACTTGAACACTGTATAATATAATAAATTAGGATTTATATGACATCATAAGACACTCCTGATGTCATATGACAACTCAAAGATGACATATGACTCTTTTTTCCATACATTCCATTTCATATATATGTAAGCGAATATACAACTTCCTTCCTACATGAGGAAAATAAAAATTATGTGGCAGAAAGAGAGCCAATTTGTGCCACTTCACAGCAAATACCTAGAGTGAAAAACGGAGAAAAAGAAATCTTTAAATGCAACCAAGTTGCCAGCAATAGAAAAATGGCTCCTCAAATAAACTGCACATGCCTCTCTCCTCCCTCCTGATGATGGAAGCTGGTTATTTTTCACATCTGAATGGAAGGTAAGCATTTTTCCAGAGCCATGATTGGAAAGCTAAAACCACCTTTAAAAAAAAATTATCCTTGTCTAGAGGGCTTGTATTGTGCAGTATTTAAAACTCCACGCTGTTAGACTTCCGTAATTCAGCATAAGAATATGACATTAATGTTTATCAGTCCTCTTCAGGTTGCCCTTCTAGATTAGGGCAGGCAAGAGCACTGATGTAATATATTTTTAGAATCCAAACATATCCCAGCAGTTTTCTAAACCATAGCTTTTCTTCATTTATTTTTCCACTGCTCTACTGAAAACACCTTTTTAAATCTATTGCCATTAAGTTTATTATTCATTGTTTCCTGGATCAAAAAATTTTGGCTTCTTTACCTCTAAATGGATGACAAAAATAAAAAAAGAAAGGTAATGTAAGGCAATGTAGACGTTAAGAGCACAAAATCATAGCTAAAGGGCTGAAGTTACAGGTGCACTGAATCAATGACAACCCCAAAATCACTACGAAAAGAATGCCACATCACACAGTATCTGGTACTGCTTGTTATCAGCATTATCTCAGAAAAAGGAACCACATACTAGAGCCAGACCAAAAGGATACACAATTACTTAAGACAGTTTTGATGTGCTCCTGCTAATGCACTTTGCTAGATCAAAAGCAAGACTCGTAACTGCACTTCCTCCTCTCTTTCAGACTTTAGTCAAATCTGTTATTTCTGCATCTTATAAGAAAGCAGCAAACCTATGCTCCACTAGCACTATGCTCCGCACTAGTTTTACTGAAATACCAAGCAGAAGATTATCTTATTCCACTGTCCAGTGCTCTGTTCTAATTCAGAATTGTGACACAGCCAAATTTTGCAGCTGTAACTCTCTGAAGTAATGTAACTAAGCATTTATATGCTAAGAACTGCGGGTGTAATTTCTTTTTTAGCGTGTCAGTAGACTGAAGAGCAATACAGCTTTTAAATGTTTTACTGATGGTTCACTGTTTTCACTATAATTAAAAAAACCCTAATACATCTTTTCTAATCTATCCTTTTACCTAATTCATCCCTTTCTTTGTATTAATTACACTAATTGTACACTATTAACTGAAATCTATTACTCTCTATTACTGCTGCTTTTCCAGACTTTTCACTCAGTTGAGGCTCTATTTTCGTCTTTTCATCAAAAGTCAAAATCATTTACCTTTCAGAAATCCCAAACCTTTTCAATGGCACAGGTAAAAAAGCCTCAAACATACTTAACAAGCCATATTTTATGTACAGTATTTGAACAGTTTGGAGTTTCTCAAAAGTCTTGTTTAACTGAGTCTTTTGCTTCTGGACATGCAGAGATAGATGTTTACTGCTTTAAAAATAACATCTGTTTAGTCCTATTTAGTAATATGTATCTGTCAATTAATCAATTTTTATTAAAAACTAAATATTGCAAATCACTTTAAAGCAACTTCTGCAGTACCTCCAACAGAGATTTGGGGTTTGTTACCCCTCTGTAAAACCCGTGCAGGCTCAATCGTCAGTGGAGTAGAGACACAAGATGCCTCTGGCTCCTCAAGAGACTTTTATTCTTTCTTTCATGTTTCAATGATTTTGAATAATGAGTGCAGTGCCAAATAAATTAAAACCCAAAAGAAACATGCATGTCAGAACTGATGACTGCTTGGGTAGCCACAGTTCAGAAAGTACAACTTTCCAACTGGATAAATGTTCACCAGCCACAACATGAGTACTATATGTTCACTCTAACTTCCTTGGAACCCAGCAATGCTAAAGAACAACTAAGGCTAAGTACTCACCAAATTAAAAAAATGTTTGATTACTATTTTTCTTTTTCTTTCAGGATGTTGGTTTCCACTCATCCTGAGCCCAAAAATATCCATCTTAAAATACAATGTATTGCAAGATTTTAGCATTATATCAGAAATACAGTGACCTTTGGATGAGTCATTCAATCAAATCTTCTCAGCAAAGAAAAACAGCAGACCAAGCAACTAAGCATTTAAGACATACTCTGACACTTCTGACAGAATTACTGAATGTTCAGCTCTGAATATTCAAAACATTCAAAAAATAGCCACAGACTGTGGAAGAACTGGACACTTATAAAAGGAGCAAGCACATGCTTGTGAAGATAAGAACACCAATCCTATAAAAAAGGAGAAGCAGGTACTGAAGAAAAGCAGTGGAACCTGCTAAATAGCCATTAACAGTTGCAATGTTAAGAATCACAGAACTACCAGGTTGGATCAAACAAGGATAGGCACAGTTGCCTGAACCCAAACATTTCCAAGGTATATCCAAGACCGTGATAAGCCATGAGGATTGTACTCTTGAGTCCTATTAGCAACAATTACTCTCTAAACATCTGAAAAATAAAATCTCTTAGGGCTTCTAAAAAAAAAAATTGCAACAACTATAGCAGCTTCAGACATTCAAATTCTGTGTTTTGCTAAATTCAAGGCTTCAACAACCTCATGTTTGAACCCACTTTCACACAAGATTCGGGGATCTGAAACAGTACCTTTTCTACCTTATAGTGTAATTCTTAACAAGTTCATTGATGACCTCCATGAGAAGTGAGAGCAGTTTTTCTACATAATACACTATTGTCCCTTTTAAGTTCTTCCTGTATTTCTAAATAATTTTGCTTTGTTAAGATGCCTTTTGTTGTTGCAGGGGTGTTTTTTCTAGGATAGATTGACAAGTTTTGTATTCTAAAGGATGGGATGACTTTCACTTCTGACAGTAAAAAAACCCCAAACAAACCCACAAAGAAAGAATCCCCAAGAAACCAACTCAAAAAATAGAGGGGGGGAAAAAAAATCAAATAATAAACCTCATGCCACTTGACCTATGTCACAGACAGATATTGATTTAGCTCTCCTGGGAGCCAACAGCCAAAGCGCTTTGACAGAAATGCTTACACACTCTCACACACAGCATGTTACAAAAGCTTGTTTGGTCTGATCCCACAAGAGCAGAACCAAAGGCACAGCTTCCAAGAGGCATATCAAGCAACAAAACTGAATTTATGGAAAAACAGAAAAGGCTATTTTATGTAAGATCCACTGTCAGGCCAAGGAACATGAACACTACCGTGCAGACCACATCCAAGAGCTGATAGTCACAATTAGTAGTGCCTTTTTTAGGCACATCCATGGCCAGTTTTCACTGATGAAAACACTACAGAAAACAGCAGAATGTCGTTTACCAGTCTACATTCTGAATACCTAAACAATAGCTAAGTTGTCCTTTTGGTACACAGTATTTCTATAATGCAGAAGGAGTTGGGTTTGCCCATTACTTCCCAGAGCCAATTATCCTTAGTCTTTCATAAGAAAATGAGCCAATGCCATCTACTAGTCAATACAGTGAACTTTTTGTTCACATCTGAAAATATTAGGAACTCTTCTATATGAAAATGTTATTTTTGACATTTTTCTTTCCCACTTGTCCTTCACACAGAGGGCACAGGGTAAAGATGCACATCAGAGTTACCAGACAATTCTGTTACAGAACAACAGCTTAGAGAGATCATGATCTTTCACTAAGAATATAGTGAATAAACAGAGAAAGTTTAAGTTAATATTGTAAAATCAGGTGAAAAGGGTGTTGCCATGAGCATATGGATACAACAGAAGGAAAACAGGTAATAATTTCTGCCCAACACCACACTGTCTAAATAAATTTAACATAAAAAGTTAAATCAAAAAGTAAAGAAGTCTCTAACGAACTTTGTGGAGCCCCTGGAATTAGCAAGTATGGGACTGATATCTGTGTTTGACCACATGGGAAAATCCTAAGAATCAATGCAGAACAGAAAAAAGAAAAAGCATCCTCAAAAAAAGGAGTCACCACATTTAAAAAAAATTAACTTTAATAGTAGTTTGTAACCACAATTATGGCACAGACCACAAAGCTGTGGGTTTTTTACATACAGCTCTATAGCAAAAATGAGAATAACAGGACTTCCCAATACCTATGGTGGGCCATGACTAAAGATATACATGTTATTTTATCTGTGCTACTCCATATCCAGCGCTTCACAGTGCACTACAATCCATGAACTATCCCATTCCGCAGAGTCGCCCTAAGTACTTCTACTACTCCCATTCACCTGCCACATCTCCCAGCTCTGCTCCACTTCCCTCCTGCAGATACTGTAAGCTGATGTCCCCTTAACTGTACAACATTCTTCCCTGAATTACAGCTTCCCTTTCCTCTCCCTGCAATCTTTCACAAGATCAAGTAGAAATTCCCCCAGGCATTATCTGACAGCTGTGCCAATGGACTCAGAAAAAGCAATGTAAGCACCTCCAAATCACAGTAACAATATAAAGCTACATAAAGGGATCACTCGCAGCAAAGTGTCAAATTCATTCTCCACAGTCACTCAACACTTCGGTTCAACTGTGGAAGTGAATGTATATAGTTGGGAACCATAAAGGAATATTTTGGCTTTGTCTATACATAAACATTTGAGCACGTGTAACTGAAAAGACTTATTCAATTAGTGTGGTGTCTGTTCCTACCAGGGACACTTCAACCAAACAGACTTACACTGAATCAAGTGGACTTCAGACACCACACCAGTTTGCCCGGGTGGTATCTGAGAGTTATACAGGCTAATGACCATCTCACCTATGCATCAGTGCCAATGGTCTATTTTACAATGCACAGGCTTATCATGGTATGATTTTCTAAGATTTTCATCTTTTTTTTTTTAAACGAACCAACTTCATGAACAAACATGAACCAATCACATACCAATCAAAAATTTTAAATGTAGTAGCCCAAAACTTCAACAGAATTACTTAAGTATGGCAAAGCAGAATTTATTGCCTTTTCTCTAGTGCAAAGGGATGAATTCTAACCTTTAGCACACAGATTAAAAACTCAACTCTAGTTTAGATAGAACTATGATTATTGTTAAACAAGACCAAAAAAAGTCACCCTGTGTAACAATAATGAGGTATGTAATTTTATTATTATCATTACAAGCTGCAGTAAATGCAATGAGCTGCACTAAGCATGTCAAATGTCAAACTACAATTTTACCATTTCCCTTTAGAAATAAGATTGTTAAGGCTGAACAGGCTGACCAGCTGTAATAACAACAAAAAACCCCAAACACCTTGTGAAAACAAAAAGCAAAATGCAACTCTTACCACTCCCAGTTTTTCAGAAGCATTGGCTTTCCACAGGCGAATATTCATCTCATCGGAGCCACACAGAATATATTTGTTATCTGAAGTCCATTTTACAGTGATGACGTGCTGCATTCGTTTGGTATGATATACCTCCCTAAAGCAAAGAGAGACATTTTAAAATGAGTTATTGTCACTCTTCCCACCAACACTACTTTTCAAATAGCAGAAAGCATTCTGTGCAAGGCAAATTTATTTTTTACTTTTTGTGGCTGTTGTTTTTTTAAAAAATCTGACTTTTTTCAACACTGTGCTGATCTTATCTCCCTATAGACAGAGATTCCAGTAAAGTGTAACAGTTAGACTGATAAAGGACCATCTCGGATACGATGTTTTTTAAACAAATGCTTTCATAGAAATTATAGTAAGTAGTTAAAAAATAACTCTTTTTGCAAAACATGCCATGGGTATACAATATGATATCCATATTGCTCCTGAAATAATTTTGATTAATGTGCATTGGGAGTATTACAGAATGGGAATGCAGAAAAACAAGTGCCAAAGAATCTGACACCACCATTAGGAATAAGAAGAAGAACAGCAAATAAACACTTGTCCATTTATTATATATGGCAATGGATTTGCTACTCTCCATTGTGATTTCCCTCCTTCACCCAAAGATTGACTTTCTTTCTTTTCTGATTTCTTCCAATCAGACTCCTGCTCAACAAGTGCTGACACCTGTTGAACAGTGTTTCTGCATGGTACAGTTAAACCAATATTAAATTAAACTCTTATCTGATTTTCATTAAGTATGTATCAAACAAATTTATTCTTTCATTTCTGCTACAAATATAAAGGACTAGCTACACTTTTCTGGCAATTTTAGCTATTTTTTAGCATTCTGAAAGTGAAGAAAAATAACATCTACTTATTGTCCACCAACAGTCACTTCTGCAATGTATTAGACATGCACTACAGCTTACAGACCATTCTCTTTCTTTTAGTCAGTTATTTTTATACGGAAAAAACAAGTAATACTGTAAAGGAAACATGAAAACAACACCTATTCAAGAGCTGTGGGAAAACTGGACTGGAATTTAACTGGAGAGGTTGTGAGAAAAACAAAAGGAATCAATATATCAGCTTAAAAAGCTTTCATAAGCTTAATCACCTCTTGTAATTCACCAGCAAGCAACGCTCTACAATAACAACCATGCTGAAGACTAAGCACAAGTACCTTCAGAAAACATCAATACATCAGCTTTTCACTGATGTTGCGTTTAAGGGGGAGTGTGCACATCTGCACCTTCACAAACATTTCTATGTTTACTTTCATTCTACTATGTGACTCAATCACAAACTTTTCTTCACCCTTTGGGGAACTAAGTACTTTTCCCTTCCTTACTCTGAATTTGCAGCCTTTGCCTCTCCTGTGGCTGTCATCACAAGCTATTAAATCTATCATTTTCAGGGACAGGAAAAACACAGAACATGGCCAAATAACATGGATCTATCATTTAAAAGTTTGCACAGAAATACAGTTCTATTTACCAAGCATTTACTAAATTTAATCAACTTGATAATAAATCTTATTTCTTAGGGCTAAAGAATTTAATTATTTAAATTCTCATTTAAAAATAAAATAGAAAGCAATTGAAGTTAGGAGTTTTTCATATTGCCAGGAGATCAGAAATCAAAACAGGAATATGTCAGGATCCTTATTTGCAGATACTCTTAACTGTCCTCTCAGTTTTCCAAGAAGGATCACATCTATTTAGATACTTTTCTCTATTCCATGAGATTAATATCAACTGTGGAATTCTAAAAAAGTTCATGTTCTAAAGAATTTTATGTGTCCCAGAACACTCTAGTCAGCCTATATAAGGCAAAGTTCTTCATTTGTAAGGCTTCTCCTCAATAGTTTTACGGCCACCACACAAAAGGGGAAAAAAAGTGGGGATAAAGAGTAAAATTCCTTCCACAGGCCTTGGCAACAATCTGCTGTAATGTGGAATAAAGCATTTTACTGTTGCACTATGGGGTCTGCAAACTTCCCCTCAGTGATGTGCTTTAGCTTTGCATATAACTTTTGCGAACATTATTAATCCATATAAAGGAGCTGCTAACCATATTGTTTAATAATGCAAGAATTTGAAAAAACCCAAACATACAAAGGAACTCCACTACCTAATTACATTTAAGATATTATTGCAAGACAAAGAGAAAATGAAAACTATCTGTAGATTAGATATAGAGGGAATGTAAACAGCCCCTCTCACTCTTTAATGCAGCATAGGAGCACAGTTACACTGCAAACATAATTTCATCAATCAATAATAAAAATATACTCCTTCACCAACGAATATTTGAATGTTTCCACCCTCAACTACCTAGAACCTGATCTAGTAACAACATTTTGGGGTGCTGAGGTTGGAGAAAGGAAGCTAAGTAGAAGTAAAATAAAGTTAAGGAAAAAGAAAAAGGAGGAAGAACTGACAAGAGAGAATAATGAAGGGAGGTTTATGAAGACCATTTGATACCACATAGATCAAGTAACTTGCTTCGGTTTTCATCAAACTGGAAGAAAAATAAAAAATAATGGAGACACAGTAGATTCAATCTGAACTGCAGCAAAATACTTAACATACTGACTTATGAAATCTTACATGAAAACTAAATCAAAATGAATTCTATTCAAAGCACTGTCACATGCATCAAAACCTGGTTAACCAAATGTGAATAAAAGGTAGTAAATGCACTGAAACAGATCTCAAAAGCATCCCAAACTAATTCTCAGGAACTCATACAGCAATACATTTACATAACATCTTTAGTAATCATCCGTATTAGGAGGAAGACAATCTCTAGAAAGCCAAATGTTTCAGTGTTGTAATACACTGCAAACTTAAGTGGTGACAGATACAGTACAAAGTGACCTAAAAACATTCAAGATGCATAGAGGGAAATAAAATGGGATTCACCTTGGTAAAATACAAATGACTACATCCAAACACAATAATCCACTGTAATTTTAATTCCATACAGCATAAGTACTGCTACCTGTTGAGTAGTTCTACTATAGATATAGACTCCAGAACTGTATCAACCACACGGCCTGTCAGTTTCAAGCTATCCACAGAGTCAGCTTTCAACATTTACAGGAAGTGAATGCTCCAATGAAGATGTTAATGAATGAATTAATAGTTTTGAAGATTTGGGAGGGAAATCACTGAAACGAATGACAGCAAGACAAAAAGGCGTAAACCCACTCACCTGCTGTGACCTTTGTCTACAGGAAAAATGCGGATAGACTTATCAAAGCTGGCAGACACAAATTCTTTCCCAGTGGGTGAATAATCCACATCAAGAACAGCAGACACGTGATCCATATGCACCATCACAGGTGATTCGAGATAGCGCATATCAAAAGTATATAAGCTTTAAAACAAATATATCAACAGCTTAATACCTTTTCCTTTTAAATTCCCCAAGAGAAAGTATATAGCATCGTATTCAAAACTGCTGCCCCACATAACCAGCGAACACTTGCATGTCAAGTGTTGAGGTAAGTTGATATATGCATTTGCCGTTGCATATTAATTGCTTTAAAGCTGCAAGAGAACAGTTGCCCCCAACAGTAATAGCTATTGTTTTTAGTTTTGGAAGAGGAAGACCAAAAAAAAAAATTGAAAACCTCAAATCAACCAAACAAAAATAAAAAAAAAATAATAATTAAAAAAAAAAAAACCCACACCAAAAAACCACCAACAACCAAAAAGCAAATTTATAAACAAAACTCTAAATTTACAAACAGATTAGGTAGCCTAGTAGCCTTATCATACCATAATCCAAACAAAAGAAAAACAGTACATTGAATATAAAACCCACTTTCAAGGTCTGAGCCAGACTTCATTTTCTTGGAAAAACAGCCTTAAGTGATAAAATTCCTATGTTCTAGAAGAAAACAGTGATCTATTGTTAGATCACCGACTTCCTGGAAAAGAGGATATGGAGCACATTTGCAGTGGCCTAGTTTTGAAGAGACAGCTTTTTCAATATCAGATTAGCTTTTCACATGAATAGTATTGTTCAGAAGTAAAAAACTGCTTCGAGACATTGAAAGGATAAGTATTGCAGTCTCCAGAACTGTTTCACAAAAGATTAATTTATTTTTTTAAGAAATGTTCTTATCAAAATAGCTGATCAGTACAATATATCAAGCTTTGCATGAGCCAGCAAGAAAATAAACACATATATTGCCTCCGACTGGACCAACAGTACTTATTTTCTGGGTCCCATTGCAAGTTACACTTGCATTGGTTCAACTACACTTTTTCTAAGTTACACTGTTTTTTTATCCCTCAGGTAATGAAATGCAGTCTACTATCAATTCATATTTCTTACAATCAGTAAGCCTGTAATTCTCTAGGCTATTAAGTGATTCAAATTTAGAGTAGTCTTTTAAAAATTTATTTTAGCATGCTCATAAATCACCAAGACACAGATTAAAAATGTAACATGTCCAGAAGCAAGGTCACACTTACTTGTAATCTTCATTTGCTGCAGTAAAAATGAAAGCTTCCATGGGGTTCCAACACAGTGTGTTTGTCCTCATGTTCAAGATAACCTGAAAAGTATTTACACATTGCAACCTTGTTACAGGCACTAAAATACTTACTATAATTCAAACCTTCCTATGGAGACAAGCACTTCCTAGATACACAATCATGCCAGAGAAACAGTGACATGACAGAATGTTTCCTCAGCAGTGTTCAAATCCACACTCAAGAACCTCCTGTCCCTCATCATATGCCCACTGCTTTGGGCTACACAGACATTAAAATTTCCCCTGTAAATCACCTTAGAATTCTTCCAAGTGGCCATTTAACATGGCAACGTGCTAGCGGTCTAAAAGTAAACCTGGAACTTCTGAAAAATTTCACTATCATATTCACAGGAACCTTTGGTTAAGTAATCTATAGACATGCCTAATTAAATGGTTATTTCAAGGGATGCAGTCATTAATTGAAGCTGCAGATCAGCATTTGCAAAGCAATTATAACATTTTAATGTTCTCCCAGTTATTACTATCCCTTCCTTATTTTATCTCTGAAATTGCAGTTCAGGAATTCTCCTGGACAGTTGCCATTTCTTGCTGAAGTGCCAAGCACTGGATACAGAAGTTACTGTGCTGAAATCTGCTCACCACTATCACTGTATCAGCAGTGAGTCATTTGCTCCCCATTCATAAGATTTGCTTGCTGCTAGCAAGCATATGGCTAACAAAGAGGCCAGTTGGCCCTGAAGTGGGAAGAGGTCAGCTGATAACAGACTAGTAAGACCGTTCTGCTTTGCTATCTGCAGACTAGACAAGAGGCATTAAGAAGCTGTATGTCAGACATCCCCACCTTGGAGCACAGATGTGGCAGTAACAGCTGGGCCTTTGTAGAAGGGAGGGCAGGGAGAAGGTCATTGGACACACCATACACAGCAGCTTTGACTTCTGCCCAGTCTTAGAGAAACTTCCAACCATCATATTTAAAAATAAAAGCTATACAGTATGCCTGACACAAAGTGGATGTGTAATTACAGAGCAACTTATTAACAAACTGAACAACTCTAAACAGGATTTTCTACAGTGCTCCAGGTCAGCTATAATCCTTCTTAACGATCCTGAAATTTAAGTGTTTGATGCTATGGTACTCCAAACTCATTTTTGTTCTTGACTTACTATGCCAAACATCATACATTACATACATATTTCAGAATATAGTTGTACAATTATAACCTTTACAATAATGACTCTACCAAATATCCCTCCAAAAGACTGTGAGCTTATGAGTGTGTGCATTATCTCGTAACTCATTTCTTGATAAGTCCTCATTTCCTAGGTGACATTATCCTGCTCATTATAAAGTCTGTGCTGCAGAACATTGCCCATTTTCACAAACTGTGTGCATTCAGAACTGAACAGAATCATCAGATGTCTAAAGTGATCTCTAGTTTAAAAAGTGGCCACTGAAATGCCCTATGTTTACATTAATATGACAACTGGAACTTGCTCAAGATTTCAATATTGCTCTAGTTACAAACCTTGCACATATATGGGAAGTTATTAATCAAGGAGCATTCTTTATTCCTCCAAGTTTATCAACCACTGCAAAATGACCACACGATTAATGTTAACCCATTATATGTATAAAAAGTATTTTCAATCATGTCACAAAATAACTTTACTATTGTGCAAAATCCAGCTCCTTCAAAAGGCGTCAAGTTTGGTCACAGTCCATACTCCACATCACTATTTTTTCACTGAAGCAAGCATTCAGGTCATTTCAGCAGTGGCTTTTGGAACTAAAATAGTGACTAAGAAACAGATTCTCTGTACAGTTCTAGGATTCTGTAAGGCAACCTGGGCTGGAAGTGATTTAAGTTGCTGTAAATACATTAATAATGGCATTTCAGGACTATCTAAACCTGTAGTGGAGCCATCTTCTGACACTCTTTTTAATCTATCGTAGATCTTCTTATGAAATGAGTAAGTACTTAGTAAGACAAGTCAAAATTGTGAAGTCCCTGAAGATTTGGCTATCTTGGTTTATTTATTTTAACTATGAACACTTGCTTACAAAGAGTGTCAGCCTGGAGATGTTAAGATTACTTTAACACAAAGCCTGATCACCCAAGAAATTAATGTCTTCTTTTATTACCTACAAGGTATTTGGTTGGAATGAACAGCTAAGAATATAGCAAGCAAGAGAAAGCACAGTTCCTGTCAGCTGTTTAAATGCAAAAGTCCATCTTTAAAATATCCTAAGCTTTCCTGATTCCCCAGGTTGCACAAGAATCACTTTTAAAGTGTACCAACTCCTACTAAACATCTTTCTCCTGTTTTTCAGCAGAATTGTTTTCCTTCATCTTTTCCCAGCTTTTTCAGACTAGTTCTTATTTTGCACTTAGGCAGCATCTCACTATCTTATCCCTCCCTCTTTGAAACTTAAGGCTTCAAAACCCATAGACAGGACAAATGGGCAAGAGAGCTACTGCTTCGTGATGTGAGATGTTGTATTCCTATTTCCATTAATGAAGGGACTCCCACTGAGTCCCAACTGCTTTGCTGATCAAACCCCAAGACCACAGCAGTGCCAGAAACCAGTGCCTGTACATAAGTAAGGTACCTCTAATAAGCAGCACCCTTCTCCTAGGAGTTATAGAGTTCTTAGCTCTCAATGCAGAAATGGACATTTCACTTCCAATCCACAGGAGAATCATCTCTATTCCAGGAGAAAACCCATTACTGTATCCATGGATGCAAGGAAGTACTCACTGATCAGTGTTTTACTCCCACAGCAGAAAATGCATCTGACCACACTACTTACATGTATAATATAGATGTAATTATGCACGTGTATGTATAGTTGTATATCTTTAGCATATATACATATGTAACATTCTGTTAGATTAGAACTTAGTTCACAAAGGCTCAAACTGCCTCCTCTGACCTTGTAACTGCAGCTCTACAGCGCTGGCTGTGTTCATGTCAACGTTCAGGCCTCCAACTGGCATCACTAACAAGTTTTTATAAGCACTGTCTCAGTGGCCCAAATGAAACTTTATTAAAAATTGCTGGGGCACAGGGAGACAAAGAAATACTGTTAATGCCAACAACATTTCTCTTTTATAAGTTAAATACCATTATAGTGTTCTAGTGATCAATGTCATTTCAGAAAGTATGCAGCACAGAAGGACGCTGAGTGTATATTCACAAGCCAGAATAATATGTTTCAAGAAGAATATTGTTAAAATAGTTCTGAGGCTCAAAAGCACTGAACTTAATTGAGGCTTAATATGTTTGTATGAATTACCGGCTTCTTGTTTAAAATAAATACATACATTCGGTTAAACAGGAATTTTTATGTCATCAATATGTTCCACATATACAATTTTGATTACACTGCAAAAGATTTCTGAATATTTATGGTAGGTGCATAGGGGAGAGTTTATCTCCCTGGAAAGAAAAAATACTTCTTCAAATGCAGAGCAAGGCTCTCCCGAGGCGGAAAGGAAATGCCTTACAAGATACCTTGTTTCCTTCTGGCAAGGAGGAGGGAAAAAAAATTACAAAAAATTACACACAGACAGAATGCAATACAAGAACATAAAGTTCTTATTGTGAAATTGCTGTCAGGTCAGGCGCTTGATCAAGAATTACAACAGAGTGAGCATGACAGCCTGTCTGAATGCAGAAAAAGGCCCTTCTAACTCGGCATTGTTTAAATCCCAACATTAATTTAAAATCCGTTAGAAGACTCAGACAACGAAAACTCACTGAAATCACTGTTCACAGCGTCCCTTTCTCTATTGCCATCAACAGTTACAGGCTATTAACATAATCAGTATGATCATTAGTGCCATTAATTATTCTTACAGAGAAAAATATTACCTTCTTTAATGGAGTTGATTTTCTCATATCATATAGCACAATATTTCTGTCAGAAGCACAGCTTCCCAAAAGGTATGTCTAGAAAATAAATAAATAAAAAGAAAACCAGTGTGTATGGTCTTTGAATACTTCTAGAGGGTAGTTAACAGCTAAAATTAAATACCTAAGCTATTTCACTTAGTTGGTAGTCAAACAGTTTCTTTTTCAGTCAAGGAAATACATTCATCATTTTTCCTGTGCAGCTGATTATCCAGCACAAACATTTTAAATAGCTTTCCCTGTAGTATTCAGAATACACCTGGTGCCCTTTACTTTAAAACTAACAAGCAATTCTTCATACACACTTAAGCTATGAACACAGTCCAGTCAAGAGGTGTAACAGGAAGTGCTGTAAAAGATCAAATGCAATTGTTTTGCCATGGAGAGGGTGAGAAGACTCAGTCACAGGTAGTACAATACTGGAACAGGTGACAGCTCCACAGCCACGTAACTCCTACACTATAAACTGAGGCACCAGATCTGTATTGCTGTGGGCAGAATGGAGACTGCCCTGCTTTTGTTTCTCCTCTCCCCCACTAAGATAGGTAAAAGACAAAAATATAAAAACATATGGTACTACATTCCAAATCAGTATAGCCATTAAAATCTATCTATACCCCCCAAATATTCTGTTAAAACATACATAAAAGTCTAAATTTGGGGGGAAAAAAAATCAAGATGATGTAAACAGAGTTTAGATCTTATACTGCTCAAGAAAGATATTGATTTCCAATACATAACATAAACATTACCTCAATGGGATTAAATTTTACACTGCTAATGCTATCAAAACCCCAAGTCAGAGAACACTTGGGACTTGTCCTCTGTTCATCCCAAATGTCCACTTGATGGCCACAAGTGGCAAAAATTGGTTCCTTCCAGTGGTGATCAATTCCCGTATACACTGTCTTTAAAGGAAAAAAAAAAAAAAAAGCAAACATTTAGAAAACCAATTGAATGCATAAATATGCAAGTATGTTCTGTTACCAAAAAGATCAACAAATCATTGCATATGGAGTCTCCCATGGTTTTATTCATTTATATTACTGAAAATCAAGTCACCAGTGCAAAAAGAAACTGTCTTATCAGATGTGCCCCTACCAGTAGCCAAGTTTTCTTTTACATTTCAGGTGCATGCATGCATTTCTTGTTAATTTACAATGGAGTTGGCATTAAAAGCACATTTACAAAGTCCTGGCTGACTTTAAAGCAAACGGAAACATTAAGGATACAACTGTGAATTTTCAATGGGGGACCTGAATGGATTCCATAGACATTACAACAACTGAAGAGTTTCAAACTATCTGTTTACAAAAAGTATTTAATGTTTTTCCTAAAATAAGCTGATCATAAACTGAAAGTGCCAAAGTATATACTTTTAGTCTGCTTTTGTCAAAGATGTAAAGTTAGTATTTTATATTGAATGGCTGCAAGGCACTGCCATGAAAAGAAATTTAATGCAGACTAAGTCCTGACAACACACATCTGAAGAAAAAGAGACTACAGAAAGATCTGACCAATTTGCAGGAGAGGGATGATTAGTAGAGACAGAGCTGAGCATCTCTGATGGCATTTGCAATATTTCTTTCTGGTTACATGTAAAACAAATGTAATAAAAACATGAAGATACTTTAAAAATGCTATTATGAAATTTGATGCTATCACCTGACAACCCATTAAGATAACAGGTAATATCAAACTATATCTCTCTCCTCCCAAAGCTAGATAAGAATTGGGTCAAACTTAATTCAAAAGAAGAGATGTAGGAAAACCAAAACTCAGATTTACTACCTTCCCAAGAATTGTATGAATAGGTTCTTCTTCTTCTCCATATTCCGGGTTCTCCATTTTCCACTGCTTCACAGTTTTGTCATCACCAACCTGGAAATATTGGAGAAAGCACGAACAGTTTTATGTAAATATATTCTGTTAATTTTGCTAGATGTGCTTTGCAATTAAATACAGGCAGCCTTTCAAAGAGAATGTTCCATGACATACACAAGTGCTTTCTCCTGCTTGTCACTGTTCTGTTTTATACCTCCAAGCTGCAGATTAGCCCTCCCGGTCATAATATTTTGCTAAAAACATGTAAATGATCTGGCTGGAGTGGAGTGAATATTCTTCATAGTAACCCATCTGGCACTGTGGTTTGGGTTTGTGGCTAAAACAGTGCTGAGAAAGTCTTGGCTATTGCTGAACAGTTTGCACGGTGCAGAGGCATTTCCCTCTGCTCCCACTGTGTCAGTCATCACCCCTGCCCCCTCCACCAGCAAACAGGCTCAGTGTGGGCAACAGACTGGGAGGGGACACAGGCATGAGCGATGTCCTGAACTGGTCAAAGGAGTATTCCTTACCAGAGAACATCGTGCTCAGCAATAAAAATCGGGACAGCGGAAGCAGAAAGGGGAGGTGGGGTCTGGCTTCCACAGTGGCTGCTGTTCAGAGATGGTCTGGGGATCTGTCTGCTTGTGAAAGCAGGTGACTGACTCACAGTTTGTCACTGTTTCCCACCACCACCTATTCAACTGCCTATCCTGATTCACAAAGCTTTTCCAGTTTCCAAAACAGGTACTTACAGGGCTGAATAGGCAAAAGGTGAGTTAGAGTGGTGACTATTTTTCAAAGGATACATTTTGTGATTCTTAATCAACTCACACCTTAAACTGCAAATTACCTTCTAGAAGTCACTTTGATGAGCATGTAAACAGTTAAAAGGCACTTTCCACCTCAGTTGCTCAGCTGCCTGTTTCAAATGCCTTTCTACTTCTTGCACTAATGCCAGCACAAGCTTTTGCATGGCTGTGCAGTGACCTGGATCATGCAAAAAGGCCTAAAAAAATATTAGCTCTACAAGTTTAACTTCCTTTCCTGACTACAGTACTACTGTTTCTTCTCTCCCTCCCTCAATTTTCAGGCAGAAGTTTTTACTATGACTTCCCCCATACCCTAACTACTGTTCTTGTGTCTTGGCATATACTTTAGAAAATATAAATGGGCTCTTCTATGCCCAGTTCAAAAGAAACAAAATCTCAGGGCACTCTAGATTTTAAAAACAGTTCTTATTGTGTCATCTTAGAACTGTTTTAATATAAACAGGAATGCTATTTCCAGACCGTTTACATGCAACTGAACATGTTGTGGTTGATTTAAGTTAATAAAGCTTAATTCACATGGAATGGTCTTGACTCAATCAGATTATCTTTAATCATAGAATATGCAAATGGTTACTTTTTTACACTTTTCTATGTCTTTCAACAAACATAATCTATTTACTACTTTAATGAAAACTAGTTTACTCAAGTTTTAATTACATGACCATCTGTTAGCTATTTTCTGGTCTCTCTACTTTCAATTGCCTTGAATAACATCCGTATCACACCATCAGAAACAATTTCATCACAAATAGAATTGTCAGGTTCACTGACAAATTTAATAAGCATATTCATACACTATTGTAAGATTGTACGTCAGGGAGCAAATTTCTCAGTGGAAAACAGATGGTGAACAGGCACTCTGTACGGCTGCACTGCACTGAGACACATTACACTTACAGTGAAGAATGATGTACCACAGAAACGGGTGCACATGCCTCGAACAAAGCCTTCATGGGCTTGTATAGTACGAATGCACTGTCGTCTGGTCAAGTTCCAAATTTTAACCTGTTAAAAACAGAGAGGTAAATAAATATTCTGTAAGCTTTCTACAGCCCACCACTGTAGTTCACAATTCAAGTACAAGAAAATGAAATGGCACAGCTGGCTTGAACACTGGTCAGACTTTATAATATAAGAAACCACTTAATTATTCCCTTGGGGAAAAAAAAAAGTGAGGCTCTCTCCTTCTTTCCCCTTCCCCTTACCTAAGCTGTATACTTTCTACATTTTGCATTCTCCTATTTTTGAACTAGAATTCTTGCTAAATAAAGCAGTAATTATAAATTTTGGAAAAAAAAATACAAATATATTTTGTCTATAGACAAAAGCACAAGGAAATAGCCTTTGGAACAAACAGAATGTTTTCAGTCCAGTTGCTGTACTACATTCTATACAGATGTCCATCTCTCAGAGAGGTTTTGGTTTCTAAGTATTTCGGCCAAATAAAGAAAAAATAACAAAGAAATTGAGGACAGTTTTTCTATTTGTATGTATTTATAGCACCCAGTACTTCACTCATTTTATCAACAGATAACAAATCTGGCTAAAGTTTCATATAAATTGGTTCCTTTTCTCTTTGAAAAGGTAAATCTCTCTTACACTAGTGCCTGACATATGCACTTTCTATAAAAAGCAGGAACAAACCAGCTACCTAGAAGACACCTTTAAAATATACAAGCACCACCAAATGAACAATGTAAGGGTGAGAGAAGACAGAGAAGACAGGTTTGTTTTTTCTACAACTCCAGATTTCTCTAGCTAAAGTGTCCTTGGGGTTTTTTTTTCTTGCTATGCAAAACAGTAAAACAAATAAAAGATTAACTTTCTTAGGCAATATGATAAAATATTATTCAAAAAAAAAAGTTATTGGTTGCGTGTCCCTTCCCCCGGCTCATCTGACTTTATGCAATCTTCTTAATCGAATTCAGCAGTTTCACTTCTTCAAGGGGAGGACGTGGGGTCATGTGGGCAGCAAAAATCAATCAGTATGAAATGTATAAATTAACATTCACTGTTCCATCCTGAAGAGCTGAATGGCACACTCTCTGCTCACAGGTGAACATCTGAAAGCTTCTGCCTTGGTGTGCTGGGAGATTACAACCTGCAGATTGAGAAAACACTGCCCCAGACTGTGAAATTTGCACCTCCTGAGTGAAGGTAAGTTACACTGAACAAACACATAAAATAAGAGTAAGGTGGAACAAAACCAACCAAACAAAACACAAATGAGAAAGAAAATAGAAAATACGGGAGAAAGGTACCTTGTTTGTTGTGGTTTGTAAGCTTACCTCTCCATCACAAGCTCCAGACAGCACTGTAGACAAACTTTTTGGATGTTTGGCCATGCAATTAACTCCATCTCTGTGGCCATCAAGTGAGCTGAGAAAGGGTTTTGCAAACACACGTTCTAGCTTTGTAGCATTCAGAGCTCTTGTGTATTCTCGTGGAACCTCAAATGGATGCAATGCAGGGTCATAGTTCCTCGGAACTGCAACAAGAGGAACACGCACATTAAAAACTCATGTTGGGGTAGGCCAGAGGACGGACACAAAGATGATCAGAGGGATGGAGCACCTCTCCTATGCGAAAAGTCTATGAGAGCTGGGTGGGTTCAGCCTGGAGAAGGCTCCAAGGAGACCTTATGGTGGCCTTTCAGTACTCAAAGGGGGCTTAGAAAAAAGCGGGGGAGGGTCTCTTTAGCAGGGCCTGTGGCGACTCTATGATTTTATGTGTAAAATCTACGATTTTTAGCGTAATCTCGGAGTACCAGAGCGGCGATAAACCCCACCTCGGCACTCCGGCTCTGACGCCGTTCCCAGACCACGCTGCGACACCCCGAGATGCCGCTCTCGGCCGCGGCCCGGCCCCGGGGCACGGCCAAGGAGGTTCTTCTTCGCGGATCGGCACCGCACGGAAATCGGCGCCCGGGACGGCACCGCGGGGAAAAACTCCGTGCGATGGGAGGGAGGCGGGGAGGGCAGCCCACGGCCCGCCAGGCGCGGCGCGGATCGCGGCCGGCGGGTCGGGAGCGCCCGCCCTCCTTCCTGCGCTCCCTCCCTCCCTCCGCCGCCTCAGCCCTTCCGGCCGGGCCCACACGACCCGAGCGCGGCTCCGCGAGCGCCGCTCACCGCGCTGCAGGTCCAACTTCGTCTCGCGCACGTAGTCGTCGGGGTTGCGGCTCAGCACCTTCACGCGCATCGCGGCCACCGCTCCCGGATCCCGATCCCGGATCCGGATCCCGACCCCGCTCCGCCGGGAAGCGCGCGCGCACGTGACCGGACGCGGCGCGCGGGCCGCTCTCGCGCGAGGCCGCGGGCCCCGCCCCCC
>JAYRBT010000082.1:132222617-132285669 GCA_036023395.1 Myiotriccus ornatus | reverse complement strand
CGCCCCGCCCCTGCCCGCGCGCCGCCGGCGATGGGCGCCCCGGGCCCCGCGTGCGCCGCGCGCGATCCGCCCGCGCTGGAGCGGCGCGCGCCGTCCCTGCTGCGGCACGTGCGGCTGGAGAACCTGGCGGCGGGAATGAGCGGCGGCGTCCTGGCCACCCTGGCGCTGCACCCGCTCGACCTCGTCAAGATCCGCTTCGCAGGTGAGGCCGGACCCGCCGACCCCCCCGCCGCGCCGTGCCGTGCCGTGCCGTGCCGCGCTGCCAGAGCCCCTGTGCGGGGCAGCCCCACGGCCTGGGATAAACCGGCCGTGAGCCGAAAGGAACGGTCTCCGGTTCTCTTCCCCGCTATCCCAAAGCTCACCCTTCCTGTCATGTCTAGGGACTGTAAAGTGTGCCGTGTGCCTCGAGCTGTTCCCAGGCTGATCAGAGAGCCGGGCAGCCTCTTCCCTCCCTTTCGTGACCCACCGGTGCCAGAGGACGCGGGAGCGCTCTGTGCGGGTTTGTCCCGAGCCCTCGTTCGAAGTTCACCTCTATGTCAGGGATTTTCAACAAAGTGGAGCAGTAGTTTTGTAATAACCTGAGTTGTTAACAGTAGTGGTATTGTTTTGCAGAAAACTCTTAACTAGTTTGTTGGTTTTTTTCACAGGGGAATATGACAGCTTCTCTTGATTTTTCTGTTAATGTGAGAAACACGTCCCCCACTTATCATATTCTCTTTTAGAGAGGTTGAAACATTTTGCTGTATCTCTGGATTGTTATCTTAGAGACTTGGGTGTTTTAGAATGTCAAAAACAAATAGGGAACTATCACAGAGAGGTTTTACAAAATTTACAGCATTACACTTCCAAACAGACTTTTTGTAAAGTTGGATTTAAACAGTTCCTTGCATATGCTAGGTGGGCACATCCTGGGCTGTGTTATAAAAAGTGTGACTAGCAAAGGTGCTTTTCTCTGTATTTTCCACTTGTAAGATTACGTTTGAAGTACTGTGTCCAGTTTCGGGCTCACCAGTACAAGGAAGGCAGACAGTGACATACTGGTGTGATTCCAGTGGAGGCCACCAGACTTGTGAAGGGGCTGGAGCACATGGCTTAGGAGAACAGGATCTGTTTGGCCTCAAAAAGGAAAGACTGAGGAGAAATTTAATTTCAGTCTATGACTATGTGATTGGAGGACTCAGACAAGGTAAAACCAGATTCTTCTTGGAGCTGAATAGTTTATAGGGCAAGAAGGAACGGGCACAAGCATGAATGTGGAAAATTACAGTTATTTATTTTACCGTGAGAGTGGTCAGATACTGGAAAAGGTTACCCAGAAAAGCTATAATCTCTTCAGCCTTGGAAACGTTCAGGAGTCAACTGGTCATGTCCCTAAGTAACCAGATCTAATTAGATCTGTTTTGAGCACGGGTTTGGATTAGGTGTCTTTTGGAGGTCAATTACACTCACATGCTTTTTTGGTTTGAAAATAATAATTCCTATGTTTTATCTTCAACCAGGGAGTAAGAGCTGATACTAGAAATGAATGTTGTGAAGATTCTTGGCAGCATCGTTGACTGACAGACTTGCATTCATGTCTCTGATTTCCCGCATTGTTTAATTTATTTACAAACCTGGTAAAAAAAATTCAGAAATGTCTTTGAGAAAGGTCTAGTGGCACTTATTCAGCGGGGAGAAAAGAGATTTTTAATGTTTGTTCTGGTTTTGTGTGATTGTCAAGGTGTTGAGGCCTTGTCACAATATACTCAAAAAGCATTTTGTGAAGCCTGTCACTACATACAGACTAAACAAAATTCAAGGGAAATGAATAATAAATGTGTCATTGAACAGAAAACTGTTTACCAGATTTAATCTTGATGGGAACTCAAAAACTACATTGACTGTAAAACCTTGAGATGAATTTTCAGTAAAATTGCAGTCTAACCTTATGTCTATATTAAGAATGAAAGCTGCTGCTGTGTTGGCATCACAGTAATTTAGGTCAGAAGAGATCTATGGAGTTCACCCCCTACTCAGATAAGGTCTGCTTAGATCAGTTGGCAGAGTCTTGTTTGAGAGTTTTTTGAGTGGCTCCAAAGATGTTCTTCAGGCATCTTGTATAAGTATTTGGCCACTCCGCTGAATAAAGAATTTTGGTCAGAATTCCTTATATTACAGCTTGTGTCTGTTACCCCTTGTCATCTCACCGTGCACCATACCAGCTATATCACCAGCAACGAGCCTACTCCCCTGCTGTTATGGTAGGAGCAATAGTAGCTACCACTGTAAGTGGTGTGAACATCCGTGTTCTACATGAAATCTGCCAAACAAGAACTTGTGTGTTTTTTCTATTTTTGACAGTGATATTTTCTGAGTATTTGAACAACCAGTTGTTAGGTTATTAGGTGGGAGAAGTGTATGCATCTGATGTTTCCCTGCAAATGTATTCAATGAGAGTAGAAGAGCACAGGAATTTTTGATGGCAGTAAACTTTGAGTATTCTGATAAAAACTGACTTGGGAATCGTCAGGAAGACGTAATTCATTGCCTTATAGAAGGCAAAGAGAAAGAGAAAGAGTGAATTTAAGCATTGTTATTTGGGACTCCTTTTAGAAATGTATTGTCAAGAACCCCACCTGTATCATGTGAAATATGATACAAAATTGGAGGGGGGCTAAAAAGAAGACACAAAAACCTTAAAAGTTTATGCTGCTGCTCACCAAAAATGCACAGCAGTGCAGACTGATGGGAAATTTCTCCTTACAGAGATAAAGAGTTCTTTATCCTTTTTTTTTTATTTTCTTTTTCCCTCCTTTTTGTTTAAGTTCTTTAACTCTAGACTTAGGAAGCTGTAAACCCCAGCTCTTGCTTGCTTGTGAAATAATACTTTTAAAATACAGTTGATCAGTTAGGTCATGTTCAGCTTGCTTTGAAGGCTGTGGACTTTCTCTGGTGGCTTTGACACAGCTGAACTTTGTTTCGTGAAATATTTTCCAATATAATTTCTTTCTTTCATAGTAAGTGATGGATTGGAGCTGAGGCCAAAATACAATGGGATTCTCCACTGTATGACCACTGTTTGGAAGCATGAAGGACTACGAGGCTTATACCAAGGGGTAACTCCAAACATGGTGGGAGCAGGGGCTTCCTGGGGACTTTACTTTTTCTTGTAAGTAGCACTGTAAAATGTGTCGTATCCTGCACAATGTAATGTTCAGATATACAGATATATTGCTTCTTCTTTAGGGGGGGGTAGAAAAATGTGCTAAGTGAATTACAAACTTGTGATTCTCTTAGTTAGTCCAGGTCTGTTACCCTTTATTATGGTTTGTTGTTTTCAAATTTAAGAGACCTTGTTCCTTTGTCAGGTACAGTGCATTACCTTGATGATGGGAAAATACTTGAGGAATGGTGATATTATTCATGAAGAGTTCTCTAAAAGTGCCAATGCGCTGTGTTTAAAACCTCATGAAAAACAAAAACTTAAACTGATGTGTTAAGAATTAGAGAACATGATATTTTCTACTAAAACTAAATGTTTAACTGTTTTTTTAAGCATTTTAGTGACAGTTCTTTCATTGTTTTTGTCAGTTGATGGGATTTGCTTATAAAGCTCATTTTTTCATTTTCTGTTTTATTGACTTTGTAACTGTGACCTGATTTACTGCTGATTCTTATTAATTGAAGCATACTAGAGAGTAGTTAGCTGGTATGCCTATGCAAACATCATTTGTCAGTTGTCTAGACTCTGTTATTGTTGTACTTCAGTCCTTAAGCTTTGCTGTAGATTCCTGTTGACAATTTCTTAATCCACAGGGCTACAAACTAGAACAAAAGAAAAAAGCTCAGTGTATTTATGATATAGAAGATAGATACTTGTCAGTTTTGCTCTCAATAAAAAGGAAGCTATCTAATTTGTTCTTTTAGAAGTTAATTCTTGAGATTTGATAGCTGTTTCAAGATGCAGTCCCATTGATAGTGACAGTTTAATAATACAATTTAAATATGTATTACCGTAGGTCACTTTAAAGAACTAAGTGCTCAGAGATCAACTAATCAACTAAACAAAGATAGTTTAGGTATCGTTTTCTCAAAGGCTGTGTGCCACTACGATCTTGAGAGAGGAATTTTGTTGTTTTGGGGTTGTTTTTTTTTCATGACGTAGATCTGTTTTCACCTTTACCGAATTATATTTTACATTTGTCCAGTTACAATGCCATCAAAGCTTACAAGAAGGAAGGAAAGATGGAAAGTCTCAGTGCAACCGAACACCTCGTGTCAGCTGCAGAGGCTGGTGAGTTTAAATTCAGAGAAGGTTAATGTTCACCTCTAGCCTTTCCATATATTGCTACCTGCCTTTCTGTGTTAGTGCAGCTTACAGGTGGCGAGTGTGAGTGTTCAAGCCCAAATGCAGTCATTTATTGTCTGTAAATAAAATAATGAGGTCTAACATTAAAAGATGGATCACTGTGGTCTCTTCAGTTTTGCACAGAATTAGGAGTTGTCAAAACATCTTTTGTCCTTGTTTTCATTGTGCATAAGCATTTTCCACATTTAGTGTCATATGGGGTTCCAAAATATAACTATGCAGATCTGCTGCTATCAGCTTGCTAACTTGTTAAATGTTTAACACTTAGACCTGAAAAAGACAAGGCCTATTGAGTCACAGATTCATAGAATGGTTTGGGTTGGAAGGTACCTTAAAAATAATCTAGTTCCAACCACCTGCCATTGACAGGGACACGTTTCACTAGACCACATTGCTCAAAGCTCCATCCAGCCTGGCCTTTAACACTATCACAGATAGGGCATCCCAGCTCCTCCAAGCAACCTGTTCCAGTGCCTCACCACACTCACAGTGACTAATTTCTACCTAATATCTAATCTAAACCTTGCACTCGGTCTTGTTAAACCTCACGAGATTCCTATGGGCTACTTCTCAAGCTTCTCCAGGTCCCTCTGAATGGCATCCCATCCTTCAAATGTGGCATCTGCAGCACTCAGCTTGGTCTCGTTGGCAAATCTGGTGAGAGTGCACATTATGCCCTTGTCTAGGTCATTAAAGAAGATATTAAAGGACACTGGTCTCAATTAAGTTAGTAGAAAAAGTGAATTGGTCATTGGTCTTTTAAAATCTTTATCTGTGGTCTAAGTTTTCTTGGAAACTGAAGATCTGAAATAAAATTACTTCTATCATCAAGACTTTTAATATGTTTTTTCTAACATATCTTCTTGTACATGCTTCTGTGTTGTATTTAATCTAGTCAGTTGAGAAGACTTTATTAGGATGTTGGAGCATTCATTTAATGTTGAGATGTAAGGCATATTGTTTAATGTGAAAAATAGTAATGGGTTCTTTTACAACTTTATTTTCAATAACCTATAAAGCTGTAACAGGTTGCCTGTATTAACCTGTCGGTATGATTAAGCAAATTTCCGTGACTGAGATGTGCATTAAATTTTGAGCAATTGTATACTTGAACAATAACTCTGATAACTCTCTTACATTAAGAAATTCTTTACATTTCCTATCTACTACAATTATGCTACTAACTGTGGGAAGGCGAGGCAAAAAAAGGGGCTATTCTAGGAATATGCACCATGTGCTCTGCAGAAGTACCTCCAGCAGGAGTGGTTGGATTTTATTGTGAGCTTTGAAGGCAGAGGGGGGGGAACAATGGAGGGTATAAATTTTTGTTTTAAGTAATATGAGTACTCTTGTAGGATAAGTAGTTTTGTCTTCATAGAAGCTTGTGTTGCATTGGACTGAACAAACTGGGACAAGCTCTGGAGTTGGCATAACAATCAGTCTGACTTGCATGTGTTCTCAGGAGCCATGACTCTCTGCATTACAAACCCTGTATGGGTAACGAAGACACGACTGGTGCTCCAATACAACGCTGGTGTTGATCCATCAAAGCGGCAGTACAGAGGAATGGTTGATGCTCTTGTAAAGATATACAAGACAGAGGGCATTCGTGGCTTGTATAAGGTAACAAAATCTAAGAAAAATTCCAGAATTTGCTGGCACCACTCAGTAACATGGTGAGACACAAAAAAAAAAAAGGGGGGGGGGCAAGTAATTTTTTGTCATAGCTCACTTACTTTTATTCTGTGAGTTATTCCCACTGGAGAACTGCAGCAAAAAAGCTTAATCAGAAGAAAAGCTATTACACTGTTGAGATAGAGGACAGAGGAAATCCTGAATAATACAGTGTAAGCTTTATGACTAAGCCATCTTCTATTGGGTGATAGAGAGTAAACTGCTTTGAAATTTTTTTGAGTTTTCCTATAATTAGAATGTGGATAAGCAGGGCAGCAATAGTGTAATCTGTCTTGCTGCTAGTACTTTCTTCCATTTCATCCCTTATCTTTGTCTCTCTGACATCTTATGGAAGATAACATATGACTAAAGTACTTGCTAATTTTTTCTTCCACAGTGTATGGTTTCACAACTGCTTATTTGCCCTCTAGTTATTGACGTCTATAATCTGTCATCTCTAGATGCATAAAATTTGCAGACTTCTAAATATGGTGTGCATATGTGTGGGGGTTTTGTTCCCTTTAATTTAGGGAAACAGATGGCAACTGGATTTGGACATTTTGCCTCCTCCTTCCTTCAGGTCATGACATCAAGATTCATTCATCAGTGCCTGGAAGTTGCGAAGAAACCTATTTTAGTTCAGTCTGGCTCTTCTCCTGCAAGTAATGCTATAGAATCATAGAATCATAGAATGGCTTGGGTTGGAAGGGACCTTAAAGATGGTCTAGTTTCAACACCCCTGCAGGTGGCAAGGACACCTTTCACTTGATCAGGTTTCTCAGAGCCCCATCCAGCTTGGCCTTGAACACTCTTAGGGATGGGGAACAAGACCACTATCTCTTGCGAATTGTCCTGGTTAAAAGAACATGAGCTTCTTTTTATTTTCAGTGAAAAATATAATCTTTCCTATGCTGGAAGACTAGTATGCTTCGTGGCAACAGATGCCAAATTCTGACACCGGGAACAAGGCACCCTACTTATTCCTAAATTGAAATTGTCAGGATTTCTGATTTGCTTGCCTGGATGTCTGCTCTGTTCCATGTAGATAAGTTCTTATTTCTTGAATCTGTTAGGGTTTAAGATGTCCTTCCACCCTTCTTTTCAGATTATTCGTGCATGTAACATGTGTTGCCTTTGGCATTAGACACTCCTTTGTAGTGTTAATCTGCAAATGAGGAACTAAACCAGCTACTTCCTTTGAAAGAGCAAATTACTTGCTTAAATCTGTGAAGAAAGTGACCTAGATAGGTCTTGAGTGACTTACATAAGTATATACACTGAGCAACTTTCATTTGATGTCAGGACTCTCTGAACCTTGTCTATGCTGGGGAAAAAGGTACGTTTTCAGTTGGCTCTTTGGCTTGTGCATACTTTAGCCTTCCTTCATTTTCTATTTTTCTCTTTCTTGCTCTATTTGAAATTGGACAGCTGAAGTTTTTGTAGTACACATGCGTCTTCTTTTTTTTCATAATCCTAATTTCAGCAAATTATAGCAAATAAGGGGATCTCAGATAGTACCAACGAAAGTTGGAAATAAAATCTGGAAGGCATTTCTTTCTGATGAAGATTAGTCTTCTAAAGAATGGTATTTCTGTCCGAGCAATTCCATATCTTGCTCTCTATTGTACAGTTGCTGTTACTGGTCGGAGCAAATCCTTTCAGTCCTTTGAGTCACAAGGCTAGTAATGTCAGGATACATCAATCTTTTTAGCAGGCATCAAAGCTGTCTTTAATACCTCTTCTGGGTATTGGTCATTCACTGAACTATTGTTCTTCTGAATCTGTGTTCCTCGGTAAGTTGTTTTTCTTGCACTTGGCCAGGTTTTGAAAAGGCAGGAGTCTTTCCTTCGCTGATTATCCCAGTAATCTGTGATCTTCCACACCCTTCATCCATTAAGCTTTGTCCTGTGGCCTCCATCCCCCAGATGACTGGGGACAGAGCTGCTGTGCTGCACACCAGGCTGAATTAAAAATCAGTTTGGGGTTATGTAATTTGAACAGACCTGTGGATTTGTTGGACATCCGAACTCTAAAAATGACTTTGGCATGAAGTTGAATGTCATGCAACCATCTTCATGTTATGAGTGTTGTCTTGTTTTTTTCAAACATAAGGCAGAAGAGACCAAACATTGTAAAATAATTGTAAGATGGAAGGAATTGGAAAACATAAAATAACTCTGAGCTCTTGGGAAACTGCTAGATGTATAGTCTAGAGTTCCTGACTGCTAAAACATCAATCAAGAATCAAACATTCTTCCTGGCCTCGATACTTCTGTATGTGTATTTTTAGTTTCATTCTCTTCTAGCAATGATATAGAAGCAGCAACTGGAAATAGAACAATTCTTAATAGACAACAATAAAATATACAGGAAGTGCAGAAAATTTAAGGATATTAAAGTAAAATCCAGAGTCATCATGACTGAGAATATTAATGCAGTATTCGTTAACAGAACAAAAAAAATCCTAGCAGTAATGTGTGCTTGTTAGCAAGTGCAATATGTTTGGACGCTTCTGTGTTGTCATTTCACCTTTGATAGGCAGGATTCTATGCTCTGAGGGTAAAGTATTTTTTCCAGTCCTTTAACATCTAAGGCACTTAGACCTCTTTATTTTGCTATGCTTTTGCTTATGCTATTTTTCTTCTTCTTGCAAATATGAAGCTTGTAAGCTAAGTGACTTTTAAAATCTTTGTAATCATACTCAGCAAAATTCGTTGAGATTTGGCCATCTTGACTTTAAATTTAGTTACAAGTTCTTTGGAGAGACATAAGCGTAAGTAACTTTAATATAAAAGATGGTATCATTTTTCACCATGAAGGAATCAAGCTCCTTAGGCAGATAATGGCATACTTCAGTGTCTTTCTGCACAAGTTGCCAGAGCAGGGCACTCTGTTACTGCAGGTCTTCTGCACACTGAGAACCCAAATGAAGACAATACTAAGCAGATTACAAAGGGAATTTCCTGCATTCTGAATTACAGAATATGCCAAATTGGAAGGGACCCACAAGCATCATGAAGTCCAGTTCCTGGCCCTGCACAGGACCATCCCCAGGAGTCACACCATGTGCCTGAGAGTATCTTCCTGATGCTCCTTGAACTCCTTCAGGCTTGATGCTGTGACCACTTTCCTGGGGAGCCTGTTCCAGTGCCCAGCCACCCTGTGGGGGAAGAACCTTCTTCTAATATCCAACCTAAACCTCCCCTAAGACAGCTTCAGACCCTTCCTCAGGTCCTGTCACTGGTCACCACAGAGAAGGGATCGGTGCCTGCCCCTCCTCTTCCCCTCCTGAGGAAGTTGTAACTGCAGTGAGGTCTCCCCTCAGTCTCCTCTTCCCCAGGCTGAACAGACCAAGTGAGCTCAGCCGCTGCTTTGGCTTGAGTGCTCTCAAACGCTTCAGGCAGTGATGTGAGTAGCACATCACCAAATGAACCTTGTTCCCTACCTTACTAAGTAACATGGGCTTTCCACTTTATACATTTGCCTATGTTTCTTTTCACTGGAATGGATGACCCTTGAAATATTAACCAGTGGGACAATTTCCTCTTGTCCTGGATCTTCAGCACTTACAACTCTTTAAGCCAACTTTAAAATACTTTTTTTATTCATACTGTCTGCTGTTCAGGATTATATGCTTTACCATTTTAATTTCTAATTATATATTCTGTCTATTGTTCTAATCCCCTAAAAGAGAATTCAAACAGGATTTCTTTGTGAAACCATTGATCTTTTCAAGCCCGCATGGCAAAAATCTTCTAAGGATATAATTTTGAATATTAAAGTAAAAAATACAAAGGAGTACATGAAGTGAAACTATTTTAAAATTTATCTTCACATAGATGAAAAGTAAATACCAAATTCTACCAAATTTTGTGGCAAGAAAGAATTTTGTATTAAATTATTCTGAAAATAAGAAAACAGAATAGGAATATGTTTCAAAAACTTGCTCAGCCAAGATATTTCAGTACTATGAAGAAACAGTTTTGCTTTGAAATATGTTCCATAAGAACACATTGTTATGTATGATCAATAGAAGCCTGGATCGGCTCTTGTTTTACTGAGACATGTTGGCTGACAGTTTACCTCACTCCCTTCTTGCATTTTTTAATATTGGCCCGGCGTTAAAAGTCCCTCAGTCTTTGGAAGCTTTCCTCATCAGCACAAGACAGAGCGTGCCGGGACTCATTTATCATCAATAGATGCTTTAGGACTCTTGGGAGCAGATTATCCAAATCTGCTGGCTTAAATTTTAGAGTTTAGCACTCTTAAACATTGTTTAACATTCTTACTTTGTTGGTGGGGAAAGTATTATCTCATTCTCCTATGATATAAATACATCATTCTAATTTTTTCCAAGTGGAGAGCGATTACTTCCACTGTCTTTTAGCAGTTTTACTGTCTCATCACAGATAAATATTTACGAAGATTTTCCCTGCTGTCACTATCCATAAGTTTCATACCATTCCTTGTTCTCCTGACCCAGATAATTTTTTCTTTGATACTTTTTATAATTTTGGTTTTTTCTCTTCTCCTTCTGATTTTATAGTACTGGTTTATTTTTGTTTCTGATACAGGTTTTGTGAAAACCAGATCCATTTCCCTCTATTGCAGCCCTTTGGCTTCAAGCTTCACAAAAGCCTATGGTTATGCTCACAGTTGACAAAATACAGATATGGGGTTTAATTCCACTTGTTACCATGTTTGGGGAAGTGTTTTTTCAGGGACTTTCACAAGCCCATAATGCAGTTCATCAGTTCACAGTCACTGACGATGAGTTCATGACCATTATTTTCTGCTGTGAGAAGAAATTTATCCTTATTTATCAAAGAAATTCTAAAAAATCACTTCCTGAATGGCTGTAATATCAAGAACTTAAAAAATCTATAGCATGAAGAGAGATGATCTCTGAAGTGATAGAAGCTCTGTGCAATTTTTATGCCTGCTGTAGTTTTAGTTGTTTTGGATTTTTTCTGCAATTTAGAAGTTTATCATTTTGTCCTGTTAACACTGTTTCAGTGGACTCCTATCAGGTTCCCTTCTCTTTTTCTTCTTCTTCAGGCTTTTAATAGTATATTGTCTTTATTCAACATTCTGGACTTCCCACTTAGTCTAACACACAGTTTTGAGTCTGGACACATTTTTTTAATTCCTTTTTCTTGCCTGAATGAATTATAGGAAATCAGATAAAACTGTTCAATATCAGTATATTTGTTTGGAAACTTTGGTTCTTTGAGTCCTTTTACCCACATTTGCATCACTAACTCCATTATAATTGTCCCTTTGTAACATTTTTCAGCAAGT
This sequence comes from Myiotriccus ornatus, assembly GCA_036023395.1. NCBI lineage: Eukaryota > Metazoa > Chordata > Aves > Passeriformes > Tyrannidae > Myiotriccus > Myiotriccus ornatus. The sequence goes on along the minus strand of JAYRBT010000082.1, from coordinate 132,274,346 downwards.
TTTTGGCTCTCTTAAGTAATTTCTGGCCAAGATGATTAATCCCCCACTTATTTGTATTTTTTCAGTGTAAGTGACCAACACTTCGAAAAGAGAATTAGCGCTTTTCAGAACCCGTGCAGCTGGCAGCTCATTTTACTGAGGTAGTCCTGTTCCTGAGGGAACTCCTGTCTTTTCTTTGTTGTGGAGACACTTCAGAAAATACCTGTTTTCCCCCTTCATTTCAACTTCTTTTGAAACAAAAGGTTGATGTCTATTTCCATATTACACTCTTACTATCCAATACTGCCTCTTACAAATGGGGAACATTTCCCAAACTGCTTTGTCACATCTTTGGGCACTTCTGCTGGGCTTCCTTGAAATGTGTTCATAGCAGGGTGAGGAATGCACTCAAATTGATCTGAATCTTAGATTTAATTCTTTAATGCAAATCACCCATAAGTCCTTGTATGAGTTAGCTTTTCATCTGCGCCCTTCAGCTTTCCTGTGTGTGTGTTTATGTGTTTGTGTGTGTAAGAAAGATAGTGCTGGAGTGGATTGCTCTCTTTCTTCTCCCACAGGGACATGGGTGAGTGGAGGACATGGCAGTGTTAGGTTTGTGGTTGGACTTCATAATCTTAAAGGTCTTTTCCAAACTAAATGATTCTATGATTCTATATAGACCCACACTTTTAATATAGAAATGTATATATATCATAGGTATTTATATAGAGACACATACATGCAAACTCATATGTATCTATTTCCAGGGCTTGATCACAGTAATTTTTTTGTACCTCTACTCTTGGTGGCCCTTCTCACTGAGATGCCAGCATCTCTCATTGCCTTACCAGTTTCAGGTGGGAATTAAACCCCTTAGTGCCAGTTTCTGGAAAGAAGCAGACAGTGAGCAGCACCCCTGCAAGACTGCAGCTTGATTTGTGTTCTGGCAGTCCTTATCCGTGTTACCAGCTTGTGCTCTGTGAGGTGGAGGCCCTGGGCCACTTGTTTTATCTTGGTGACTCAGTAGGTGTCTTTAGCCTATGTGTCATTTGGAGAAAAGTGACATTTTTACGTGTTTGTGATGCCTGCCATTAGGAATACCAGCCCAGAGTCAGCTCTGATCATGCTGCACAGCGAGTTATGCAGGCACAGTCTGTAAAATATGTATGTTAAGCTGTGCTCAGTCAAGTTGTACAGCTTTTATGCATTACCCTTTAACCTTGATTTATTCCTTTCTTAGGGATTTGTGCCTGGTCTGTTTGGAACTTCACATGGAGCACTTCAGTTCATGGCATATGAGGATTTGAAAGAGAGATACAACAAATATAGAAACAGAGTATCAGATACAAAATTGGTATGATTGAGAATAAAAATGTGTTGTGGCATGTGAATAAATAGAAATTTATTCAATTTGTCTAGGTTATAGAGCAGCCAAATGTGCAAAGTATTGATACATTAACTGGAATGTAGAATACATAGAAGGAAATAATACTTTTTCACTTTTTAAGAACAAGCAACTGGTTAGCACTACTTTTGGAAATCAGTTTCTTATTTTGGCAAGTATTTTGAGAATTTTAGAGGAAGGGATGTTTTTTGTCTTATTTTGTGGAACCACAGATGGTGGTATTAAACCCTGGAAAACTGGTCAGGTTCAAGTTGGGCAAACATAGTTACTTTGGAAGAAGTGTTTCCTTTGATAGGAATGAGAGGGCAGAACACATTTTACAATCAATTACTTGTAGCCCTGCATATAGTAAACATTGCCTTTTTTTAATATGTGTATTATTAGGGGGAAAATCTAGAGTATTGTTTAGTTCAACTTTTAAAAATCAAATAAGAGTTGGGGAAATGGGCTAATTTAAACCATACTTAAGGCAAACCCAGTAATTTTTGTTGCTTCTAGAACACTGTGGAATACATAATGATGGCAGCTGTATCCAAAATATTTGCTGTGTCAGCAACATACCCCTATCAAGTTGTGCGAGCTCGTCTTCAAGATCAGCATAACACATATTCTGGCGTGTTTGATGTGATCCGCAGGACGTGGAGGTAGGCATGCAGAATTAAAAGCTCTTATCACAGAAAGTGACTCCTGCAGAATCAGAACTTTCTTTACTGGCTTCTGTGCTGACTTGCAAAACCAGGGCAGTTCAGAGCACACAAAATGTTATCTGTACAAAGTTACCTTGTGCAAGATGCCACTAATAGCTATAAGCTGAGGACAAAGGAGGAGATAGGAGGGGGTCAGTGCCAGCCTGCACGTTTCTGTTTATCCGGTCTCCCTTCTCTCTTCCCCAGCAAATTTCACTTACAGGTTAAAAAATAACATTGACTTGGCTGATGTGGGGCTCTTAAACAATGAAGTCTCGCTTGAACTGCTTCAGCTTATCACACAGGACAGGAGCCTTGTGTGGAAGCCTTGTGGAGCCTTAGTTGTGGCTAATCCAAATTCCTGGCAAGGTGAACTAGCCAGAGCTGTTTGTACTGATGTCCCTGGGTTACCCTGGGGGCTGACTGCATTTGTAGTTTGTCCCAACTTCCTGTAGGACCTTTAGAGAACTGTGACCTCACACCTATTCATGTCTTCTAACAAACCTTCTCTCAGCTCCACAGTGCCTGTGAGAGTTTTCACACAGACTGCTATAGTAGCTGAGCTTGGCCACCTCTGCAATGTGCAACCAATATCCAGCTTGCTTTGGACAATGCTTCTGGGTTGCAGCATATTGCTGAACAGGCGTGAATGAAGTCCTGGGGTATGAAGGGGTGCCAGCTGAACGAGTGACTGAGGCTGTGTTGTTCAGGAGCACCCCTGACTCAGAGGCAATATGACCATTTCAGCCAAAGGCAGTTCAGAGCAAAAATAGCTCTGATGTCTGAACACTGTGCTCTTCAGGGCTGCAGTCCGCAGGAGGGCTTATTAGTTCTGATGAAGTGTAATACAGCCATTCTGGGGTCACTGCTGTGCTCATGATGAGACAAATGCAACCTATAGCCCTAGGAAGGGTAGTGTAAACCACACCCAAGCACTTTCCAGGATCTGTCTTAACTGTGCTCATCATTCCAGGTGTTCTAGGCTTCTGTGAATCCTGAAAATATTATTAAATATCTCTGAAACTTCCTAACAGCCTTAACATGAACACTGATTCAACTGGGACAAGTTAGATTCTAGTTTATCGACCAGTAGAATCAAAGTTCTGGAGGAGGTGCTTAAATTCTCAAAAAATAAATGCTGACTTTGCTTAGTTGTGTTGACTCTGAGCTCACTTGTTCTTACATGACCCAAAACCACCAAGCCTTTCAGTCCTGCTGGCTTCAGTGAGATTAAATATGTAAGTGGGTTTTGGGACAGTTGCTAAAATTTTAACTTATTTTAACCAGTTCTTGTGGCATGAAGAAAGATAATAAATTGCCTTCTACTTAGATAATACAAAAAAACCCCACACAACACCACCCATGTCCTAGGCTAGATAGCTGATGTCCAGAATATGTTCAGAAAAAAAATAAAGATTTGTTAATACTTGATAAACTTTTAACACTGTCTGAAATTGTTATTTCTAACCTGAAGTACCTCTCTCAATGGGATTTTGAGAAGAAAAATGTCAGGCTTTGTTTTATGTCTGGTTTCTCTTAAAAGACATTAATTAAAACCAAATGTTTTTCTTTTGTCTTTAAAGGAAAGAAGGAATTCATGGATTTTACAAGGGAATTATCCCCAATGTGATCAGAGTGACTCCTGCCTGCTGTATTACCTTTGTAGTTTATGAAAATGTGTCTGGCTTTTTACTTGGTTTTAGAAAAGAAAATAATTAAAAGTACAAACTTGGGTTCATAAGGAATCTATGCTTTATTTTTTATATTTATGGTCTGGGAAAAATTTAGTTCAGCAATCTTTTTTGACACTGAATTGATCTGGTATTTTGAGGAAAAAACATAGAGACAGTAAAACCCTGCCAACATCTCTCCTGTTGAACGTTCTTGTGTTGCTGCCTTCCTCTCTATCAGCTGTGTCTGCTTGAAACAGATGTCTGCAACTGTGAAATAATAGCACTGTGACTGGCTGAAGGCAGCTGTGCAGCAACTCAGTTCATCCTGGTCTGCCTGGAATAACCGACTAAGCTGTTTCAACAAGTCTCAAGATAACAACTGGTCAGATTCTTCTCCTGCATAAGTGAAAAACTTCATATAAAAGCAACTCTGGGGCCTGTCAAAACTTCTTAAGATCTGAGTCTCATGAAGAAACGAGCAATGTCCTCTGAATCCAGCTCTGTGTTATTTGTCAGATTTTAAGATATGGAATGCTCCAAATTCCATTACTCATCCAACACAAAAATTCTTCCTCGGTGGGGTGCACTTTGGAAACTAATATTGTTTTTTAAAATGGCTGTCCATTCTTGGGTTTGAATAATTGCCAATCTGATGCAACCCAGTTCTTGTCTCATACCAGGACATACTTGCATTATGCAAGGTTTTGACTTGGTTTTAGCACCAGACCAAAGTGTATGCTGTGTGCATTGCTCACCACTTAATTCATTTTCTCCCTTCCCTCCTCTCTCCATCTCTATCTGTCTCTCTATGACAGTCTGTCTCCACTGCTGATACATCTGACCAAATATTACTAAGGAAATGCATATTTGAAAGTGGGCTTACATTTTAAAAATGAGGATTTTTTTCGAGTAATCCATAGTGATGCAGTGTTCAAACCACTGTAAACAGCAAATATGACCATGCTAATTTTCAGTAATATTCTCTGGAAAAAAAAGAAGTCTGTAACTATTTTTAAAAAATCTTGTGCACAGGTCTTTCTTTTAAAAAAACAGAATGATGCTTTAATGCCTTCTAATTTGGCTTAAGGAAAGGACTGTTAAGAATATATTGATTGCTAATTTAGTGATAAATTACAGTACATCTCATTCTCATCTCATTAAATTTGTATAATAATGATGGTTGTTTGCTTGCTAATAACTGCTGTCAAGCATATGTACTTTTTGGAGGTCTGGGTTTGCTGGTTTGGAGTTTTTGTAGTTCTTTAAGAAAATACATTACTGACCATATTATCTGCCTTCTGCTGTTAGTAAGAAGATATTGAGAAGTATCTAGAAAGTATCACTTAACTAGGAAATAAGTTAGCAAAGATTATTCAACAGGTAGGGGAAAATTAATCAGTTACATAAGGAGCAGAAATTTCATGTTTACCAGACTAACTTAAAGGAGAAAGAAGGGTTTTTAATAAAAATTTAACAGACTAGGGAATTGGTTTCACTTTTAAGTTAAAATTTGGAAAACTACAGAAACTACTCAGTGTTTTGAATCTAAATTCAGCAATCCACTTGTTTGTTTCTGTCAATACTATTGCCACATACCACATTTTTTGTATAATTAACTTTATTAATAATTTCCGCTTTCTCTTCCACATTCCCATCCTCTCTACTGATACAGTTGATAATCTCATCTGAAATAATAATAATCTCATTTGGGGTCATTATGGCTGGCTTTGGTTTTTATTGTGGAAGGTTCCCTCTGTATTTAGCTAAAGAAAAATTTACTGGAAGCTTACCATGCCAATTACTATGTAGATCCATAACAGCTACTGTCTTCTGCCTTTGGAGGGTGTTTACTTGGGTTTGTGTGTTTTCTGGTATACAGAATTGGTTTAATGGAATGCTGAATTAACTCTGCCGGCCAGGGTCCAAAATATATTGTAAAGACATGAAAATAAAATCATAAAGAAAAGAATAAAACCTTTGCACGTACTACCTTGGATCAGTGCGCTCCAGGCCCGAAACAGCTTACTCGTGCCTGCAGAGACAGGCTGCAAGCATGTGCACAATCAGTTACTGTATGTTAACTGACTTCCTGTAAATTCTCTCCACAGCTCAGCTCACAGTCACTTGCTTGTGTTCAGGTACCTTCAAACCCATCGTCCAGTCCAATGTAAACAGTACATTCCTTCAGAGACAGAATGCCAGCTCTGTAACTTGCTGGCTTGCAGCAAATCTCACACATGAGATTGCAGCTGGGAGAGCCCAGCGCTCCCCTCGCTGCAGGTGTGCTCCTCTGGCATCCCCAACAAAAGATCTGGGCAAGAGCTTCCATTCTGAGAGATACCCGGGGAAAAGCCTATAGTGTGGTCAGAAAAGGAGCTTGAATTTAATCCTAAGTAGCTGAAATAAATTGATTATTTCAGATTTAATGTTTTTTCCTTTTAATATCTGGGAAGACTGTAGATTTCTGCATGTTGTACATGCTTTTTTTGGTTTTTTAAATTTCATTAATGTAAAATTGATTTTGTAATACAAATATGACTATTGTTTCTCTTTAGAATGTGTACAATTTTTAAAAATATTTGAGTATATCACTTGCAGAATTTGGAAGAAAATACTGAAAATACTGCAGCTAATGCTCTGCCAGCATGATAGGTATTGTCACTGACTTGTAAACAGCTGACATCATTGTTTCACTTTACCAGTACACTTCTTGAAAGCCAAGGCATTTCAGCCTGCCTTTTTTCTGTATCTTCCAAGCTATTTAATATATCTAGCTTTTCATTAATACCAAAGTGATTCTAGGTATCTGAAAGGCTAAATCCAGGAAAATTATTTTATTGGAGCAATGACATTAAGTTTTATTAATGTAAAATTATTTAATGTCTGCATCCTAATAATGGAGACCAGTCATAGATGTTTATACTGAAATCCAGTCTACCAAGAAGCAAAAGAGGAAAGGAGAGCTTAGATAGTCTATTTTTACTTAATTATTCAGAACAAGGTATTTAATGCTTACCACATCGTCTAGGTCACAGTTACATCACCAGGAGTTTGTTGCGACAAGATTGTAGCAGCAGATCATGTTACTCTGCCGTCAGATTTACAGGAATAGTAATGTATGTCTTCTGAAGGCTGAAGCCAAGACTTGAATTTACTTTCTTGGAACTTTGAAGTCTTCTAAAAAAATTGTGTACCATAACACCATGTAAAATACCTCAAGCAGATTAATGTTCAATAAAATAGCCTGGATTTTTTTTTTTTTTGTAAAAGATATTATTTATTTGATACAAAAAGTTACGGTTAATTCTTAGAACAGTGGTGGTGTTACATCAAACAAGGAATTTAAAAAGTTAATGAACTTGGGTTTGATATTTATATTCTAAAATGATTATTATAAAAAGCCTCTGCAATGTACAAAACAAGGCTTAACAAAGGCTACAGATGCAAGGCTTGGGTGCCTTTCAGTCCAGTACTTGCATCCAAGTCTATTGAAGTAAGTTCTGAAGAAAACAGTACAAAATAAAAAAAAAAAAAACTAGAAAGATATTATAAAAAGGGAGGGGAAGTTATTTTGGCAGTTCTTCAATGATGATTCGGGAGACTGAATTCCATCCAGTAGAAGCATCTCCCCGTGGATAATCAGAGCAAGTCCCAACCCAGATGGCAATGTCCACCAAGCCGGCATTGATCCCTTCGCACAGACCTTCCACTGGTTAAAGACAAAATTCGGGTTACCTGAGCAGACACAATCCCTTTGTGTTTCACAGCTGAAGGTGGACACAAGTACTTAAGAACAGCAGTTCATTGCAAGCTTATGCTATTTAGTTAAACCTGAACAGCATTTTTAGAAATAGAAACTATTCTGTGGAGATTTGGCAGCATAGTTACAGTCATGCACTGCCCCTGTCCATGCTGCTGACTTGACACCTGTACCTGCAGTATCTGGCTAAATGGGAGGTATATCTGCTGCTTTAGACATCCAAATTTACCAAATGGGAGCTGGGATATGGTTTCATACCCTTCCAGCCATCTTTTTAGCAGTGATGGGGAGGGGAGATGGGGATGCAGCCGTACCTGGCTTCCACAGCTGAGCCCTGTAAAGGTGATTGCCACCCTGTAAGCTTTGCCACTCCTAATTTACTGCTGCTGCATAAAGTTCCATTCCTGTTGCCCTTTTTTTTGCCCCACTAGCGCCACTAGGTGGTGGGTTTATGAAGACAGGGAGGTCCTACCCACTGATGAAAAAATCCTGTGATAGCTCTAGGCTTTAGACTTCATGCAGTCATGCAGTACAGGGAGGAGAGTGGAGAAAGAGCAGAGAATTGTTCATTCACTTTTCCTAGTGTTACATCCTTTTGTGTTGAATGACTTCACTAATTGGCCTTTTGCTTAGCAATTGAATAATATCCACAGATATTTTGCTTTAGCGGTACTTCTGTGCCCCACCTGAATTTAAGAGTAGAAATTCCAGGAGGAATAAGTCTCATTTTATGCATAGATAATGTGCAAATATCAGTATTGTAAGCCAGGATGTCTACTTGGCAGTAAGGCTGTTTCTCCATAGGCTAATACAGCACAGAATGTCTCTCTATTCATGTTGTGGCACAGATCAGTAGAACTGTCTGGATAGAAATCTCTTCCATTTCTAAATCTCAGAAGTACCATGAAAAATACCACAACAAGAAAGTACCACTTAATAAATAATTATAATACTGATACTATCGATAGTCAACTCTGAGGCAGCAGAGTAAGAGTACCAAGTGTTAGCTGGCTGCTCTTCTGCCTCTTCTTTCAGTTCTCTAACTTTCTAAGGCAGGCAGCACTCTGGTACCTGCTATTGCCTTCTCCTCCATCTGTGCCCACACGGTCTCGACATACATACCTGAAGAAGTTCGGTGTATGTTAATAGTAGAATTCAGCTCTGGGCTTCCTTGATCTAAGTATATTATGGCTTCAATAGGAAGTGGCCCAGCACACTCTGCACCATTAAAAGTAAAGTACCAGCGCTGACAACAGGCATTTTTGCACTTTAGCCGGAGTGACCCACTGAAGAGCACGCGGAGAGCGCTGTTCGAGCGCATCTTGGTAAACGTACATTCCTAAGAGGAGACAGAAGTTCTTCAGTTGCAGCCTCTGGGTTTGAATCTATTTATTTCCCATATGCTAATATTTAGGAAATATATTTAGGAATATATTCATTTCTAAATGTTTTTGCTATTCTCTTTAGTCCCCTCTGGGGAAAAAAAAAATAATCAAGAAAAAAAATTGGAGCCTGGCAAATGCCATACAGTGCAAAGATGCAAATCAGAAACAGCACCTCCTAGATGGTGTTGGAGAAGCAGATTATGGAAATTCTTAACTTTATTTAGATAACACCTGCTGTTAAGTTGGTAGCCTAGTTACCTTCTGGGGTTTATGTCAACAGTATGAGCTGTCTGAAAGCTCCAGTCAAGTCACAGGATCACAGAATCCTTAGGGTTGGAAGGAACAGATAACTTGGTCCAACCTCCAAGTCTTTGCATGAGAGGAGAGTACAATTTCTGTCTCTGCTAATAGAAATCCTGGACTTAACAGTTATCACAAGGTTTCTGAGAGGTTTAAACCCTGATAAAGACTGCACAACTGAATAAGAAACATTTTCAGTTTTTTTAAATGGTTACTGTCCTGTAGTCAAAGTGCTGGATATCATGAGGGAAAAAAAATATTAAAAAAAAAAAAGCTAGGGACTGTTCAGAGGACAGTTCTGAAAGTACAAGGCAGTGAGAAGAGTCTGCTAAAAAAGTCCATTCTCCATCTAGCCACAGCAATAGCAGTTAAATTACTCCAACCCCTCTGGGCTTTGCTGCATAGCTGGGATTGAGCTGGGATTTTTTCTAAGCTTGAATCAGTGTCTTTGAAAGTTTTACATGCAGGACTGCGATGGAGGACAGACTGGGTCAGTCTGGGTAACATTAGCAATTCTGCTCCTGAACAATGCTGATCCTTAGCAGTAGTATCCCGTAACTGAGTTTCAGTGAACAACTATTTTGAAGCAGGAGTTATGAAGACAGGTACAATTAACAGATTAAAGATGTACCTCTTTCCTTAGAACTGAAATAGTAAAATCCTTGCCCTGTTTTGGGCAAGCTGGAGGCACTTTTTTGGTAGTGTGATTTTCAGGCTTAGATTTAAATATCTGGTTTTCTAAATGTACTCCTACACCAGCCACATCATTCTTTTGAAATCCTATTGCAGAAATGAATCAAGCACATCGTTGAAACACAGCTGAGAGGAAGCTGAAGTAGCTAAACCTTTGAGAATTTCAGCCTTACATGCAGAAAAAGGTTCCAGCAGCAAATCCATATGGTTGGTGCTGCCCAGCTCACAAAGGCAGACCTAGAGGCCGCTGTGGTTGATGCAGAGCAGCATCCCGGGCCAAGCGAACTCACCGCGATCTTCCCAAGGTCGATGCCGTAGTTAAGTGCACTCCACGAACACTGCTTGAAGTTGGGTGTCCAGGACTCCTCGATGCTCTCACGCATGCACTCGCCCTTCTCCCCTTTCAGCCCATCCCTTCCTGGGATCCCAGGTGTCCCAGGGATCCCATTGGCTCCTGGGTTTCCATCCCGTCCAGGAACGCCACTGGGGCCTTGCAAGCACATGCCATTATACTGAAACACAGAACAGATCTTGCTGCTTCCATCCCTTGACTCCCTTTGCAAACCAAATAAAATGCAAATGAACAACAAAACACAAAACCCCTGCTGTGCCACAAGTTGATGGGCTACTTCTGCGTCATCAAGAAAATGGTCCATGGAAGAAGAAAATGGAAAAGTAAATTTTCAAAGATAAACAGTCCCAGCAGAATTTGCTGTAAATTAAGATGCCATTTTGTTATGAAAAGATACATAAATCCTAGAATTAAAAATTTACCTAGTCCAAGAATTAAAACCTGTTGGAATACATCAGAAGAGTCAAAACATTTCAATACAGAAAAAGAAGTCATATGTTAACAGTTACTTTCTCCTAACCCACCATTGCTTGTATAACTGTCTCTGCTAATAAGTTTTCATTATTATTTTTCCCTTTTTTTAAAGTAGAGAAAATTTTTCATTTCCTAGAGAGCAGAGGTTAACACTGGTTTTCTTTCCTCTGTCGCTGCTCCTCTGGGACAGAATCACGTCGTGATAGTCAAGTCCCCAAAGTCAGGCTCCAGAACACACACATATCAATGGTGATGCAGATGTGGGAAGCTGCACCCTGGAATAATCCTGAACTGAGGATTCCCCCATAACAGTGGGAAGGCACACATAGGAGGATGCACACTAACATCCTTCCTCGCATCACAATATTAGGAAAGGTCAAGTGCTGCTCCCCCAAACTGCACATTAATACGTGTTGCCTTCATACTTTATGAAATTTGTGTTTGCCTTCCTTAGAAAGTAGGTTTGTGCTCCTTCCCCCAGCAGTGTGAGTGCTGGGATGCAGGAGGAGGGAGCACTGGTGTCAGCAGGCACAGAAATGCTGAGCAGGAACCTGCAGGGTCTGGTGGTGGCTTTTACTTCAAATGGTCTCTCCCATCTGGTGACTGACTGCTTGCTCTAGTCTTTATCCCAAATCCTCACAGGTAACAGTATTCTGCTCTTCCACTTTCTCCCACTTACTCATCTTCATCTGCTTTAAACCACCTAATCCTCACTCATTTCAAAAAGAAACAGTGCTGCAGCTATTCCCCCTCCTGCCAGACGTGCCCCTGTCTGCACTGCAGGAGCTGTCAACTACAGCCCCTGCCCTCTCTCCTTTATCATACTGGTGAATTTTCTTACTCTGAGGTTATGCCTTTTCACAGGCCTGGATGCAAAAACCAGCATAGCCATCATAGGCTTGGCTGGAGCCACAAAAATAAATCAGTGACTATAGGGAGAGGTCTAGTAAGAAGTAAGACGAGAGCTGGACTAATGGTTGCTGGCTTTCCCTTACTACATCCACCAAAGAACACCGCTGGCTCAAAGCAGTGGAAATAGTGGAATATTTTAATCAAGAAGGCCGCTATTTAGAAAAGTTAGCTGAAGACTGGTTGGTCAAGCACACAGTGACCCAGGGCCATTAGAATGATGGAACAACATTTCTATTTCACGCAGCACCGATTATCTGCTTTTGCTGCTGCTGCTTTCCCATTGGACTCTATTTGTAACAGTGACTGGCTCTGGCTTTTTCGTGTGGTTACTCACCACAGAAATCCTGGATGTGGAAATGGGCAAGAGCTGAGGGCAGGCCAAGGCTCAGGCCTGTTACCCCTCCCATCCCCAGGGACACCACTAGGGGCTGGGCTGCCCTCACAGAGGGGCTGCCACCGTGGTGGCCCAGAGCTGCACAGCAGCCTTCCAGAGAGAGCAGCTCAGCCATTGCCCACCCCAAAAAAATTGATGTGAGCACAAGAATTACCCGGGCTTTGGGCTCCGTTCCAACTAAAGTCATCTGTCTTGCCAAATAAAGTCTTTTTCATGCTTTCTTAAGCTGGAAATGCATAAAACATATTTTAAAATGTCTGCTGAAAGCAGGTTCCCCTCTTGGGCATACCTTCACTCTGTCCTGGCATGGCTTTAGCTGAAGCAGCCTGTGCAATCGGGCTGTGCCTGAGTCAGCTGCCATTGATTTACCTGCATTCTGCTGCTCATTCTCTTACACCCAAAATGCCAGAGAAATGAGACACCCTAAAATACTGCTCCAACAGAAAATGTAAGCTCCTCCATGTGTACAGACTCCCTATTCTCAATGCAATTCAACTTCCACAATAAAAGTGAAAAGGCAATGAAGTGGTGTGACAGGAAAGGATCTTTGCTATCAGTGGTGCTTCCAGCATATCACTTCAGGGGATCTCTCTGGAAGTCATGAAAAAAATGGCCATGCCACTGATTTTCTATAGGAGGTGAACGGCAATCCAGCAGCTCACAGAAACACCTTCACATCTGCTTTCGACATACCAAGGACTGGAAAATCTTCCTCCTCTCAACTATCCCTGAGATGGGATAGTCCCAAGGCATTCAGGTTTCTAGTTGCAATGGAATTGGACAGTGGTACACAGTCTCCACAGCCAAAACGAGTAACACATTCACGCGACTCCAAGGAAAAGTGGGTTTGGGAAGCATGCAGATACAGTTTTCAGGGTGTCTGCTGAACAGTAGACTTTTTTTTTCATCTTGTTTTGTACTTCTCTCATCATTATTTATGCACTAGCCCTTTAGGAACTAAACAGCATTTACTGCTTCTGTCGGAAGGGCTGTAGGATTTCGGCGTTGCCCCTGCAGTGGCTGAGGGCAGGGTCCAGCCCACGGCGCTGCCTCGGGTCCCGCCGCGATGCCCCCGGCACCGGGCACGGCGGGGAGCGGGGGCTCCGCCAGCTCCAGCCGAGCCCCCGACCCTGGCCCGATGGGGAAACACCAACACACACAGCCGGCCGACGAAAACCTGCGGTTTCTGTCAAAGCCCGTCAAACCCCTTCTCGGCATTTTCCTGATTCAGCACAACCAGGGAGTAATTAACAGAACCCAAGAGAGAAGTCCAGCGGCGCGGGACCAGCGCTGCCCGGCGCGCAGCGGCGGCGATGTTTTTAGAAACTGATTTTTCGCTTTTTTTCCCACATCTTTGCAACAAAAAAAAAGCGTCCGAGCGGGTCCTCCGGCAACCACCCCCCGCCCGTCCCGGGCCCCCAACACCTCCATCAGCCGAGCTCCCGGCCCCGCTCCCGGTCCCCGGCCCCGCTCCCGGCCCCGCCGATCTCACCACGTCCACCACCTCCCGCTGGCGAAGCGCCTTCTGCTTCCCCTTGGGGCTGTCGGAGCCGGCGGGCGGCGGGGCCGCCAGCAGCAGCAGCAGCAGCAGCAGCGCCAGCAGCAGCAGCGGCGGGGCGGCGAACGGGGCGCGGGGCATCGTGCGGGGGGCGCGGGGCGGGAGGGGAGGCGGGGATGCGGCGGGGCCGGGGGGAGACTGCGGCGCAGGAACCCGTGTCGGCCGCTCTGGGCGGCAGCGCGGGGATAAATGAGCCTTTCAGCGCGCGCAGCCCGAGCTCCCTCCCCGGGGAGGCCGGGAATTTCCATCCCGTAACCGAGCGGGACGGCCAGGCAGAGCCATCCCCCCGCAGCCATTGGCACAGGGCCGGGGGCTCCCGCCCCCTCGGGCCGGCCCTGCCGAGCTTTCCCCGGGCGACGCTGGAGACCGCCGGCCCCGCCGCACTCAGCGCCGGGCGGCGGGAGGGAAGCGGGGACCCTCCCGGCTCTCCCGGAGCCCCAGGCAGCCCACTTCCACGTCTTCGGGGATTTGCTCGGCAGACGGTAACTCCGCTCCGATGAAGGCAAGAAACCGCGTAAAGCACGGCGGGAGCCTGATGTACGTGAGGGGAAACGGTGATAAAACAGCATCTGGGCATCAATCACATATTTCATTGTAACAGAAGTCAAGGTAAGGACACAGAATCCTTCTGAACAGCAGTGGACTTTATTGAAGAACCTAGTGTTGTGAGACTGAACATTGTCAGTCTAATAACAGGGGGAAAGTTCTTGCCAACCCAGCGTAAACCTTCTAATTTTCCTTTCATTTGAAATTATGCGTTACTTTTCATCACACCAGAAATTAAAGCAATATGAAATAAAGGATGCTATATGTCCGCAAGCATTTAAAATAGAAATAACATATATTTAAGGGGTAGATTCTGTATGCTGCAAACCTTGTGGGATTTGTAGAGGTAGTTTCCAGAAGGGGGAGATAAACTTCAACACATAATTTTTTCTGGAGTATTTAACAAAACCACACATTTATCCCGCAGGAAAGAATGCCACAAGACGTTGAGTCATTCACAATAGACTGCACAGAACCAGATTTTTGTGTACATTAAACCCCCTTCATGTAGCTCTGCACTTACTTGTCTTTCTTCCCTTTCCTTGTCTGTACGGGTGGAACAATAGCGGTGAAGTGAGATTTGCGCCCCAGGTCAGTCATTGCTGTCATCAACTCTGGCACATGGTGTCCTGAGAACTGGGACGGGCATCAGCCACATTGCCGAGGTGAGTGCTCCTACCTTGAGAAGAAGGGAAATGATACACCCAGCTGACTTCAAAAAAAAGCTGACAAATAATAATGGTTCCTTAAACCAGTTGGGAAAATTTATGGAATTATGGAAATCCATGATTACAATTGCTTCAGTGACAGCCTCAGTCAACATCCATGAACACGCACATGCAGAGGCTGCCTTGTGCAATCGTGCGTCGCTGCCAGCAAACCCGCCTGCCTCTGGCTTGGGCTGGTGGCAATACTGTGAAGGTGGTAATGTCTGATTTCTGTGGCACCAGCGTGTTCACACAAGCATCGTTACCACGGGCTGGGGATCCCCAGCATCAACACAGGCTGTTGCTAAGGCATGTACCTTCACAGGCTGCCAAACCTGTGCATTACAGAATTAATTTCTTCAGGAAGTCTGCAGTATCTGAAGCACAGAGCGCAGCAGCACCGCACACCTTCATAAGACAGTTGCTCAGTATTTTAGGGAAAAAAATTTGCATAGACGTTCACATGCATTTCCCTACCCATTAACTCGAGTGTGGGTCAGAAGCTTTGAAATCAAAATGGCTTTGCCTGGAGAAGCAAACTGAGGAATGCTGTAAAAGAAGGTATTAGCAAACCATGTGGGACTTTTTCTTTGAGCTCCAGTGAGAGTATTGTGCAGTTGATTTACAGTGTGCCTTTCCATCTGGAAAACAGAGATGTCAACATCCTCCTTAGCCTGTTTCAGTCCAAGCAAGCCCTGCCATCTGCTAGGCTTTTGATATATTTGCTCTGCAGGCTTTTGATATATTTAAATGCTTCTGAGGACACCAACAATTGCTGAGTGCTGGTGAGATACTCTGACGGAATCAGAACTACTGATCTACTTTGCTTTAACTATTTCCCAGATAAAAGGAGCTGTGGTAATAAACTTGCCTGAGCATCCTCAGACCATGATCCATATTACATCAACTAGTGATTTCTTCATCTTACCCATCCTGCCATATGATATAGACTTTATCTTTTATATGTGGCCTTATAAACACATCAAAAAAGATTATGAGTTGCTACCTCCACCAGTTAAATGTCCCTAAAATCTCCCAGATTGGTCAATCCACTCCTCCTCAGCCTAGGCAGGCTCACACAAGGTCACCATGGCACTGTCAGCACATCACGCACAACGGATGTTTGCACCATGAGGCTGATGCTGTGAGTGCAATCTCTGTATTGCAGCTTGAGCTGTTTCCCCCCTTCACATAACCTCTCACCTCCCAAAAATCCAGACACACAAGTCTGGAGAGGAGGCTGTGCCCACATGCACATGTTTCCATTCACCTCACATGATTAAATTCAAGGGACTGTCCATTGGGTTGTTGGGTCTCTCTGCTTTTCCTGTGCAAACTATTCCAGTTTATGAATACCATTTGTTAGAGCGCTGGATGGAATTCAACCAGTAAATAATTGTTATTCAGTCCTTGGTCTTCACAGGGTGAAACAACTGCAGGGAACCAGGAAAGACAGACTTAGAGGTCTAAATATTACCTAAGGTTTAAGACTGAGGAACCTGAGCCAAAAGAGGCCCAGTAAGGTAAGTGCCAAGACTCAGACCTTCCATCTGCTTTTAACTCTTACTGCTTTGTGCATTTCCCTGTTCTGGTGATGTCTGGGGATTTTGACTTTGGTTGGCAGCTCAATGTGTATATAGCTTTGGGGAGCACGTGCACACCCCAGGGTAAGCAGCAGAGCTCAGGGTAGCACTACAGTGCTCAGCATCACAGCCCTTGGGATCTCTGGCGATCTATCCTCAGTGCTTCTAATTGTGGAGTTCATCATTTAGATCTTGTTCACTTTATTACTGATATGCTGAGGTGAGTTGTAAGTCGGTGTAAAAGGCTGAGATCAGAGAACACTTGAATTGCTCGAATGGCTCTTTGCAGGCTGCCTGTCTGATCCAGGAGACAAAGAGCCGTCTGTACTGCTGTAGAAGAAAATCAAAGTAAGAGCTATCGTGTAATTTATTACAGGTTAAAGAAATAGATTCTAGTTTCTTCCACAAAAAGCCTTTGGAACTGCATGAATATCAATGAAATTGTGGTCTTGATCCCTTCTAACACCTCTTAATTTAAACATATGATTAGTATAGCATGCCTATGATTTTAAAATAATTCAAAACATCTCTCCCTCTGTTTTATTGCTTTGCTAGCACAGATACACCTATTTAAACAAACTCTTCCAGTGGTTTCTACATAAAATAGTAAGCATTGTAGCCATAGCAGTGCTTTGCAGGTACACATACTAGCATTTGAATCTTAAAAACTCTTCTGGGGCTAATTTTTTAGTGGATTATAGTACTCAGTGATGTTGTGTTTCTGCCTGTAAGAAAAGCTTAAAGGCATAAGTCGTATCAATATTTTCCTTGTTGAGACTCTGCACCTCCAAGTGATACTCAGGTCATGCTAACAGTTCCCTATGCAAGCCATGAAAAAAAATAATTGATCATCTAAATACCATCCCTCAGGTACAGGCAGAGGTGAGAGCATAATAATGGAGTTGTCGAAGAGAAGAGGGGCAGAACTGCCAGGAGAGCATGTGCTCACCCTTCAGATGCTTGTCTGCAGAGGAGAATTCCTATGTCCATATACAGGAGGAGGGCATTTTTTTGAGTGTGAGGAAAAAAATCCAGTAGTTAAGTGTTAACTCTTCTGAATAAGCACATGGCATTTCTTAATGTTACTAGAGGAAATGTATATTTGCACAATAGGAAACACTAGAGAGAGGATTGATTGTTTTTTTATTATTCATATTTAATTAAGTTTTCTATAAAGATAAATCTTTAACGTTCTCTCCAACAAGTCAATATGAGGACATAGGTCAAGTACCAGGAAGCTCAGCTTACAGAAACAGCTCCTTCCATTGCCTCCTGGAGTTCCAGGCAAATCTGTTTTTTTTCTGTCTAAGTCATCAGTTGACTTATAGCTGCATTTCTCTACAGCTCCATTATTACAATAATAATGGAAGCACCGAATATCCTAAACTAAACACCATTCACAGACAGACAGAGATAAACTTTAATAAAACTTTTTGAGTGAACAGTCTGCTCACTGATAAAGGATAACTCAGCACCCACCCAGACATTTCCATAATGTAAACATTATGATGAAAAGCCTGTACTGTTTTCAGTGACTAGTGGTTGTAAATTTCAGACTCTGAAGGGGTCTGGTCTGTGCCTCTGCGAGTCTGCTCCCAAGAGCAGCTGGTGCAATCCTGACTGCAGTCATGGAAACTTCTGGGTCTGAAGGGGCATCTGGAGCACATCTGGTTGAAGCAGGTCTGCTTAGACTGGGTTATTCAAGGACTTGTGCATGTGGAAGAATGGGAAAATTAATTCAGTCCAGTTTTAAGTTAAATTCACTGGACCTCCAGTGAATCATCATGTGCAAGGAGAGAGCTAAGGCTCAGGAGGAACATTTGCTCATTAGAGTGGCTATGAATTAGTCACTGGTAGAAAAATCACTTGGCTACCTCATGAATCCTCAGTGAATAGAAAGGCATTTTTCAGAACTGAAAAGCTAACTTTCCTCAAATCCTGTGCTAATAAATGGTTATTAGGATGTGAAATACAGTGCTCCATTCAGACAGGAAGGCTTCTTCAAATGAAGGGAACAATCTCTGTTTTTCTCCACCATTCATCAACTGCACTACCGCAGGTCTGTCCTTCCGGTTTTGGAATTAGCAATAATCCTAAAATTAAAGGAATAGATTTGAACTTTGAAATTTTTTATTTGATTTTTAACTGTGTCCAAGAAGCCCCTTGAAAAGGAGTTCCTCAGCAAAAGCAAGGCAGCTATGAGCAGAGCTAAGGCAGGGCTGTATAGCCCTTCAAGGTGGCTTACAGAAACCAGAGGTCTGTAGCCACCATAGCAGGCACACACAAAATGCACAGAAGCCTGTGGATGAAACAAGTTTTGGTCCGACAAGCAAACTAACTGGTCCAGGACACTCAACATCTGCACAAAACTTGCTGTCTCAGAAGAGAGAGAGAGGGGTAGAGCCACAACAATGATGATGGGAACACACAGTCTCTGCAGCTCTGCCTTTGAGATGCAGTGGTGGAGCTTGAAGCCCATGGCATTCCTGAGATCTGGCTTCTCACACCCACAGTGACCTCGGCAGAGAAGCACCACGGCTTGTGGCAAGCAGGGCTGTGGAGCCTCTGGGCAGCACCGCCTGTCTCTGCTCTCTGATGACCCACTGGCACCAAAAGGGCAGATTGGACAGAGGCTGCCGGGTCAGGAGAGAGGTTCACCACAAGCAGTTCTGTGGGGGCATCCTTTAGCCCTGAGGATACTTCAACAGATAAACTCTTGTAATAATTTTTTTATGTGCTAAAATAGGAATCTTATTTAATTTGCATCAACAACTGACTAGTGCAGTGGTACTGGAAAGGATCAAGCACCTGAACCCTGGCTCACAGGAGGATGAAATTGTTTGGCCAGACCAGCAAGATGTTCTGGCCAGGTTGCAAAATGTTTCTACCAGATTGCTGTGAAGAAAAATGTCTTTCGAGTCCTTCTTTGAGTAATGTTTTTACAGCAGGTGCTCATCCAACCACGGTTTTGTGAGGCGTTACTTTGTTTCTGGTGTGGTTTCCTTGCTTCTATCCTTATAACTCTGCTGTAATTACAGCACCTCTTGGTTGCCAAGTAAAGAAACTTTCAGAATGTGTACCCTAAGAATATCAAATGCTGTTGAGGTTATATTAATTTAAGAGGCAAAGTCCTCCCTCTCTCTTTTTCTGGGGTGTGCTTTCTTGGGTTTTCCTACTGGTTGGCTGACTTTCCATTTCTCTCCATAGGCAACCTCATCCCAGCTATCAGCATCTCTCAGTGTCCTTTCTCAGTGCGTACTAAAGTCACATTTTAAGAAAAATAACTCAGATTAATTTCCTTGGTGAGCCCTGACTTCAGGCAGCCCAACACATTTGCATCTTGTCTGCTCACTGGCACATCTCACCTGTCAGTGAATGGAATGATATGTGTCTGGATTATTAATCCCTATAGGACATCTGCTTGTTCTTTAGTTGCAAGTCTGGCTCACAGCCATGTCTGTAGGAATCTGGAAGGAGAGCAAGTCCCAGAGAGGATTATGTCCATCAGGCAACATCAGTGACAAACCTAGTGCCAAGAAACCCGTTCAGCTGCTTCAGCATCCCCAAATTCTTTGTCTTTGGTCATGCAAGACTTGCACACATTCTTATATCGTAGGTATAATACTACTGAAGTTGGGTCTGGAGAGAATGCAGCTTAAGCCATCAACTAATTAACTAATTTACTAGTAATTTCCACCAGGACCTTGCCTAACAGTGATTTACTTTTGTACCCATGCAGTTTCTTGTGATCCAGTTTCATATGACCAGGTAAAACATCAGGAAGATTAATTGGGACGCACATTCTCTGCATCATCCTTCATACACAACCAACATACCAAAACTAACAAACCAAAAGTATGGAACATACTTTTTCCTGTTAAGACCCCTTTGGTGGCTGTTCCTAATCATCCCAACTTCACCTCTGTGACTGACAAACCTACTCAGTGGAAGTAAAATGGCTTCTTGCTCTTTCTCTTCACCTTGTATGTCAATAGTGAGTCCTAAACTACCAGTGTTTTCCTCTCCGCTTAAAATACCTGATGTTGTCTCATGACTGTCCTGCTGTACCTGAGGGTGGCAGATCAGCGTCCCTCCACACCACCTCCACCCAGTCCAAAGGGGATGTTTAGCACTTCCCTTCCACAAAAACTGCCTTCTTCCAAACAGCAGGAACTATTCCCCTCTCCAGCTCTTGTCTGCGCTAAGAAACCAGCTGTGACCCATTTAATGAAGGTAGATCTGTGCGTTTGAAGATCTCATTGGCCATCACTTTATTTTGATGAGTAAGACCTGAAATAAAGCAAACTTCTATTTTAGATTTTGTTTCTAAATACGGGGAATAAGCATTAATGAAGAGCTTGGATATAAATGTCCTGGCATGTTTTTAATCTTTTATTTATACTTTGCATCTCAGGTGCTTTTTAGTAGGAAGAAAATCCAGTTAATAAACAGAAATGGATTTCATAGTTGCACATCAGAAGTATACTCTGAGCTTCACTTCCAGATATAGAAAGCAGAGGGCTCATGAACATGTGGTATAGGTTGCTTTAACTAAACCTTAGTCCATTAAAAAATTGAAGTATGATAAGCAATAAAGAGTGAAAGCATAAGTGCAAAAAAAAGGTAATGCACAGGAAATAATGTTTATTCCCATGACACTCTCAAATACCTTTGGTGCCAGCCATCTCAGTTACTGCAAATACCACTGGTTAATACTGGCAGCGAACTTTACCGGTGAAGAGAGCGACAGATGCCTTCAAAGACTGATCCAACAAGGAGCAAGTGTGAAGGGAGGGATGTGGCATTTCACCTTTGATGTGCAGCCTTCTGAAACAGCACGTTGAGGTTGGGTGGTCAGACTTCATTGGAAAACAGGATTCCTCATCCTATTCAGCTACTGCAATTTTCAGTGCTTTGCAGAATGCTGAAAGTAATTTTTATTAAAGAAGCCCAGCTTTTCATATTTAATTTCTTTTTCCATTTTGCTCTGAATTTCAACTGGATTTGACTGTCTCTAAACCAAATATATTCTGTATCCTGTAAGAGAAAAGGAGATACAATCCTCTGTAAATCTGTTGAACAGTTGTCAAAGAGTTACATCAAAGAGTGCTAAGAGTTGGACTTGATCCTTGTGGGTCCCTTCCAACTCAGCATATTCTGTGATTCTGTATTAATAGTACCTTTTAAATGTTATAAGCATTATTTTGCTTATATTTGCCATGCTCTGGGGCAGATTTGCAAGCTTGGACAACTTTATTTTTTTCAAATACATGCATAGGTTTGTACTCTAGGTAAATCTTATACAGTTTTCACTAGAAGGATTTAGCAAAATAGGACAGTAAAATACAGTATAAACAATATGTACCATAAAACTACCATACTGTCAACTGCAGGTGCTGTTTATATCACAAATCAAATATGATTTGGTATATTAAATTTATCTTGTCCTTTGAAAGATTTTATATGCAACCTGAAAACTCAGTGCAAAGCATAGTTTGAAGTGGTTTATTACAGCTCCAATCAAAGAGAAAGACCATTTGGCACACACAGTTCCAGGTTTGCAGAAGTTGTCAGTATCCTTTATTTAGCTTCCTGCAAAGAATGGCAGAAAAAAAAACACTGAAATGGCTGTATCAATGTAAATAGTTGGATTTATAGTGCATCTTCCAGAAGATTATCAGCCTCCATTCAACGACTTCAGCTGGTGGAGATGTCCCAGGCAGAAGTCATTATCACAGGTTAAGAAAAGCCCTCTGAACGTGAACAGTCTATTTTCAGTTTCAACTTTGGTCAGATAACAAGAGGAAAGCAAATAATCCAAGTATCTTTTATTAGAGAAGCTGTTTATGAGTTCCTCACCCCCCATCAATGTAAGGTAGTCAGTCTTTTCTTTCAGTTTCTTTCGCCCCCCCAGCCTTTCCACGGGCATTCAAAGCGCTGTTTAACTTCCCATTTACTGCTTGGATACTTCACGGGTAAAGCACCCAGAGATCACAGTCTCTTTAGCTGTAAGGGTCACCCGGGGAGGTCAGTCTGTTTTTTCCGGTACAGCAGCAGTGGGACACACAAAGTGCTACAGTCTCAATCTACCACTGATGCACTGCCAGTGAAGGTTACAATCACTGCTTCGCATTTCCCACTGCTCTGAAAATGTATCTATTTGTAAGCGCACAGTATTGCTGTAACTTCAAAATTACTTTGCATTTATCTTTTTTAGAGCAGTGACCACAAAAGATTTCTTTTCTGAACTACCTAAAAAAAGGGAATAACATTAAAAAAACTTAAAAATCACTATTTAAAGAAGGTGGCAGCACAAGCACAGTGTGGAAACACACATTCTATGTAACCTAAAGAAGATCTTTAGAGGTCATGAAAGAAAGAATGCTCTAAATATTAGGATGAAAGAACTACTTCAAGTTTCTCACTCCTTCATAACTCTGTGTTCACGTGAACAATTCCCAGCATTGTTCTGCCTCAGTTTCTCACACAGGAGGAATAAAAACATTGCAATACTTATTAACTCACAGAGCTCTATTAAGAAATACATTAGTGTTTTAGGTGCAAAAATACTACAACAAACATTGTTACTAAGAAATACCAACTCAGAAGCTCTTACTATACAACAGTATATTTTATTATTAACAAATACAGTAATAATAAAACTACCGAACATGTGTATAAAGTTACCTGGTTACAAACAGAACTAGAAAAATGAAAGACATTTATTGTGCATTTTCACAGGAGATTTTTCATCTTTCTCACTGTACTTCTCAGTAGCAAGAATTCTGTGTATTTTTAAGGGTAAAGTCTAAAAGAAAGAGCATAACCCATTGAAGGCAATAAATTACAAATGCTAAAATGCAGACAATGTAATATAAAGACATTCCATTTTTAATGTATGATAGATAAAACAAGTAACTTTGGTTTATCAGAACTGTAGTTCCTGTTATTTCAGCATTTACATGCCCTTTGTACATGCAATTTTCATTGTTCAAAGCATCACCATGAATGCTGCCCAAACTCAAACAGTAATTTCCCTGCATAATATCAAAATATTGAGAAAAATATCCTTAGTTATCAAATGCAAGATGATGGACAGTCTTACAAAATGCATTGACATGTTCTGAAAACAGCAAAATCCTGTTTCCAAATTATCTCAAGTAATACATCCTACTGGCTCTTAAGAAATCTTGATTCAAATTAAGCCAAATGATGAAATTGTTATCCACATCAGTGGTACTTGCTCTTGACAACCACCCTATCATAAGAAAGGCTACATGTATTAAGGCCTTTTTGATTTAGAGAAAATACAATGCTGTAGCATATAGAAGACTAAGCTTTGTAGGAAAAGTATTAAGGCCATCTTCTGAGTAAACAGATTGTTAAACAAGCTTATATATTAGTAACTCAACACTTTATTTTCTCTAAGATATTTCTCTACAGAATATATAAAAAATTAAGTTACTCTCATAGAAACACCACGAAATGAGCTTTCACTGCAGCTCAGTACAAAAGCCCAAAGTGTGTGCTTCCGATTCTGCCCACCAAGGCCGGGGGTCTGAAGTGTTCCTTCGGCACAATGCTCTGGAACACCGTGCCAGCAGAGGCTCCAGGAGGCATTTTTCTGAAACAGTGCTGCCCCTACTGCATCACCCCTGTGACCAGTCTCACCCCAGATAACAGTGCATGTAACAGGTAAAGGTCCAACCTGCTTTACTCACAACTGACTCATGTTGTTTGATCACCGGAGGACTCTTGGCTTCAGCAACCCCCTGATGGACGCACGTGAGCTTTCCCAAGTTTGTACAATACATACAAAACCAGCAGTTTTAGAGATTGACCTCATGCAGTCAGTTATTTACAAAATTCATTTTTATGTACAAAATAAATTGCTATAATTCCAGATTCCCTTTCATAATCAGTGTACGAGCTACCATAAACCAGTGCTGTAATTGATACAACAGGACACAATTTAGAGAGTATTTATAAATTTGTGTATCCCTTATTTAAGTGATACTATTAAGAGACAGTAAAAAGAGAAAAAAATGAACAAGTGTTAAAAAAATATCAAAGAGGCAGATGTA
The DNA here is from genome assembly GCA_036023395.1 of Myiotriccus ornatus. Classification (NCBI taxonomy): domain Eukaryota; kingdom Metazoa; phylum Chordata; class Aves; order Passeriformes; family Tyrannidae; genus Myiotriccus; species Myiotriccus ornatus. Next base: position 132,249,855 of record JAYRBT010000082.1, on the reverse strand, counting down.
ACTTTTATACCTTGAAAAGTAACAGTGCTTTCTAAGCATTCCTTTAATGCAATTCATTACAAAATGTTCTTTATATAAGGAATAATATTTGTCTCTCATCTTTTTCTTACATTACTGCCATGTTCTACAGAACTTCAATTTCCATTATTCCTGGATAGGATAAAATACAGTACATTATTGTTAGCTGTTTCCACAACAAAACATACATTTTTTAAGTGCAAAGCAAGATATGTGTGTTTTTAATAAGGCACAGAATATCCATTATTTCCAGTGTAACACAGAATTCATGTCAGTTTTATAAATTGCAAATGTTCATATAAAATTTCAATCTTTCAAGGATTTGAACTGTTTGCTGAATCCAACTCTCTTCTGTTGTCTGAAGCTGAATAGACAAGTAGGGATATGGGAGCTGACTGTGACACATCAGGTATTTGGGAACAGCTGCTTTGTAGAGGAGAAGATTCACTAAAATCATCTTTAGGTGTTATTCTGCAAGTAATGAAAAAAAAAACCCACAGTAAATTTTAAGCACAGTGCATTACAATGGGAAAAAAATTGAGCAATGAAATCATAATGTATTTTCAGTTGTATTCTTTTCAAGAGAAAGCAATATAGTTCTGTATACTTTTCCAACTATTGTTCTTTTTCAGATCCATCACCTCTCGAAGTAATTACAGTGCAGTCACAAATTTTTTGGAGCTGAAGCTCCAGCACTCAGCACTTAAATGGAAAAGAAGAATCCTACAAATACATAAAATAGCCCATATGCTAAAGATACATGGCCACGTGAGGCAGTCTGTAAGTTCTCTTGACAACTACTGTGGGTTAGCTGCATATTGAGAGTACACTGATTCTTCAGAGAAAAGGACCAGCAAGCTTACAGCACTAGTGGTAACGTGCATAAACAAGCAAATGATTGAGTTCAGGTGCCTTACCTTCCTTCACCTACTCTCTTCATACTCCCAGCCAAGCTACTCATATGACATGTGCTATCAGCTTTGTTTCTTCTTTCCACCTGATCCACGGTCAACTTAGAACCAGATAACATTTGATCTCCGCTGTTTTCACCTGCCTCGACTCTTCGGGCTGATGTTCCCTCTGCCTCTATCTCTCTCTCAGATGTCTCTGGAGAGGTTTTAATTTCTGCAACAGTTTCTTGGCTTAAGTAATCATGATTAGTGATTGCTACTGCAGAAGTTCCGTGATTTGTTGCGCCGCCTGTACTGGTACCCATTGACTTTGAAATGACTTTAAGTCTGTGTGAAGTTGACTTGTAGTGCTTCTTTTTGTGTTTAACTTTGGAATTGTGTCTCAAGAAAAATTCACACGACTCTTGCAGCACTCTTCGACTCTCACTGATGGGACTGAAAGAGAACACAAGCGTGTAACTGAACGAAGAGGATAACCTTGGCTACAATGTAATACAGACTCATACACAAAACCCTGACAGAACAGCAACCAGCGATGCAAGCTGAGAGGGATGTTAATGAACAAAAAAAAAAAAATTATATGTGCAGAGAAAAAAATCTGATCATAATAGCTCCAAGGTAATTATGTCTGTGGAACAATTTAATAAAGCAGATTTCTACATTTCTTATTTCTGCAAATTGGTCTTAATGACTTCAGTAGATTAATGATCTAAGAGAGGAAAGAAGGATTAGCTAACAAGCAGCTACATTACCAAGTTAACTTTATATAAAGTAAACCTCATTCAAATGAAGAAAGGTAAGCATTATAAAAATTACTTCATTATTTTTAAATCCTCGTAGCTGAAAGCAGTTAACATCTGAAATACAAAAAAAAAATTATACAGGAAATGGAAAAAGAGGGTAGAGGGAAAGGAAGCCATAAGCTGACCATCAAGGAACGTAAATGTAAAATAAAAGGAGTTAAGGACTACTGCCTTGGGAAATCCAAAGAAATAAAACAATCTAAACCCACAGTATAAGCAATAGGTAGTCTAAAAAGATATAATCAAGGAATAAGAAAGAATTGAAAAATGATAACTACAAGAAATAGAGATGAAATTTGCAAGCTCCTTAAATCCATAGATATAAAGTTTACTAAAATTAAGTAACAAAACTGAATTCTTCTCTTTCAAAAAAAAAAAAAGAACACTAGATTTATGCAATAAAAGTGATAGTAAGGAGAGTTTGATGAATATTAATTTTAAAACAAGACAAGCCTGGCAGAGAAGAAAAGCAGAGGATATTACTGCATGGCAGTAAACACCACAAAGTACTGTGTCAAATGAAGTGGTCACAACACATGAAAGCAACTAAACTGATGACTGAAATTATCTTCCCTCCTTCGACTGGAAACCAGAGATGTATCAGCCAATGCTAAACACAGCAACATGCCTTCGGCTCTACAAAAGAGAAATCAGCAGAGGGAAAAAATTTCTGTCTTCTGAGAATGTCAAAAAGTCACTGCATGTGTAAAACCTTCCCCAACTCCAGTGGAATTTTGCTGATGCTCAAAGGCAGCATTTAAAGTCTGAAAAAGAAGTCTCAAGAGAACATTTTGATCACCTGAGCTATATATAAAGAAACATGTCTTAAAGCCAACTTTAAGTATACACTTTAAAAAACAGGAATAAAAAATTTTTTCTTACTCTCTTTTGCGGTTTCTGTTGAAGAAATTGGCCCATTCAGAACAGGTCTTTTTACTTCCCACCCAGAAGACTGGAGATATGCCGACAATTAATGTCAGCAAATATTTCATCAGAAACAAAAATATTTCTGGTCTTGCTAGTGCCTTTGCCTAGAAGATAAAGATTGATAAATGCAAAGAAAAAAAATACACTCGTTGCTTTATTTTTTTAAAATGCAGAAAACAAATTACGTAAATGAGAGACCTCCTCCTTACGGCTGTTGTTCTTTGTCAAGGCTTGTACTGCACGCAAATGTTAGACATGTACAGTCAAGTCAGACGTGGTTCATGTCTAGAGCTGAACACGCCAGAGATTTTTCAGAAGCAAATATTTTTCTTTTAGACTGCAAGGAAAGGTAATCTGGGGAGCAATAGTATTAATAAACATGTTCTTCAGAGGTGAGTATGTATGTATAAGATTTATCCCTTCAACTTAAAAGAAACAGCCAGTGAATCACAGTCACAGAATCACAGAATGGATTGGAAGGGACCTTAAAGACCATCCAGTTCCAACCACCTGCCATGGGCAGGGACACCTACTAGACCAGGGTGATCAAAGCCCCATCCAGCCTGGCCTTGAACATTTCCATGGATGAGGAATCCACAACTTCTCTGGGCAACCTGTTCCAGGGCCTCACCACCATCAAAGTAAAGAATTTCTTTCTAATATATAATGTAAACCTACTCTCTTTCAGTTCAAAGTCATTCCACCTTGTCCTGTCACTGCATGTCCTCGTAAAAAGTCTCTCTCCATCCTTCCTGTAGGCTCCCTTCAGGTAGTGGAAGGATTAGCTGGGAGTTAATCAGATTAGACAGCATCTTCAAGGAGCCGCAGGGAACTGCATAGTAGCTTTCTGTTTACTGCAAAATTAATCCATCTATTTGCAGAACTGTATCATAGCAGCTGAGACATTTAACTCCGTAAGAGATCATTATCTTCCGCTCCCATTCTGCAAATTTAATTTACGTTACCTGGCTTATCCGCCAGCCCATCTTTGAAAGTCACTATTTTTATTAGGCAGGTAACATTAGCCACTTAAACTGAAGTTTGTTTTCATTTGGTTTTAATCTGGTCAATGTAACAAAAGTCTACAAGCCAGCTCAGGTAAGCCAAAGCTGAGCACGCCACTTTAAGCTACTCCACAATTAGCACACACTGTCTATTATAGGGACAGATCCCATAAAACAGATCTTTGTTAACATTTCCTGTTGCTATTTCTTCTTTCCAAAGCCTAATTAAACGATAAAAAACCATACTCTTTCCTGTGTTATTATGCCAAGCTGTTATATTTAAGCATTACAAAACAATTTTGTTGATTTATTTTTTCTAACGTGTCTTATTTTCAGCCTTGAATATTCTGAACCATTTAGGTTGACATGGAGCTCAGAATAAAACGCACTGAAGTCAAAATATACTTGTTAAGAAACGGTATCGGAAGCACAAATAACCACTTTGTCTGTGAACTGCGCTACTCTCAGCTTACACTGACTTCAATCCAGAGGATAATAAATAATGTTTAAAGATGTAAGGAGATCAACCCTTATCATTCTTGATGCCTGTGTTTATATTTCTCATTTTAATGATATTTGCAGCAAAAACATAGATGGTAAGTGTAATGCAAAGAAAGATGACATGAGACACTTGCATTTCTCTTAGTTATGTTTGGTTGTATGTTTGTTCTTAAATAGAAGGAAACAAACCACAAATTACTTCTAAGTAATTTGTAATATAAAAACTCCTTGCAATTGCAAGAGATTTAATCCACAGAGAGCACTGAACACAGACAGATTCAGTTTAAAAGCTTTCCCAAGGAAGTTTTAGGGAGTCAAATGTTAAATACAATCACCTCCTAAAGTGTTGTTGAGGTTTATTTCTTTATTTGCTTTTTGTTTGGTTGGTTTTCATAAAGAATTCTTTGCATTTCTGAAAATCAGTCTGCAAATGACTACTGTGGAAAAAACATACCGGAAATTTGTTCTGTAATTTCAAGTGTTTTACATTTCTACACTTTGAAGAAAAAAAAGACAAAAGTGATTTTAAATCTCTGGTTATAAGCAGCATTTAAAATTCAATTTAGTTTGGATCTTCACAAATCACTATTTCAACTTCAGCTGAAACTGATGAAAATTCAGCTCACATACTTTGATACTAAGCTAGGCACCCAAGTACTGAGCAACTACTTTTAGGAACAAATATTGTGAAGAATGATCCTCATCCAAGGCAACTTTGTAACATGAAGTTCAAATATCAAAAAGGTTATGTATTCTGTTAGAGTTGTGACTTGGAATTTAATTGCTGAGCACTACCAATTCAATTGAAAGCAAAAGTATCATTCCACTTATTTTGACTTAAAAAGGAATTAACTACTCCATGTTCTTGAATGTGAAAATAACTAATGTGAAAATAACTTACTAACTGAATGGCGGATACAGTGATGCATAAGGGTTTTTGTTAGTTACAGTATTATTTATAAAGGAAACTGTTACTTGCCTGATAAGGACAAGGAATATGGTACTGGTCACAGTGGTCAAACACCCAAGTCGTTTCCCAGATTTTCCGGTTCACCAGTTCATAAACATAACATCCAAGAAGTGCTACCAGTGGCACCAAGTATAAACCACTAAAAACTCCAATTCTGATCATGAATTTCTTTAGCTTCTCCTGGTTCCTGCCATCGTGCTGGATGACTTGGCGCACGTGATTTAAAGAAATAATCCCAGCTAAGAGAAGAGAGAGACCGAAAAACACACAAAGGCACAGCGGCAAAAGCACAAAGTACAGAGAGGCATCCAGATCATAGAGACCCACAAAACAAACCCCGCTGATATTGTCTCCTTCAACTTTGTTCATCGCAAGGAGCATAATGGTTAGAAAACCAGGTATTCCCCAGGCAACCGCGTGGAACCACATGGCCTTTTGTGCAATAGCTTCACAGCTCCATTTTCTTCCTGCTGCAAGGAACCAAGTGATCGTAAGAATCACCCACCAAATAGTTCCTGCCATAGTGAAAAAGTACAAAACCATGAAAAGGACAGTACAGGCTTTGTTTTGGGACCCAAGAACAACAGTTTCACCGATTTCTAACTTATCATCTGCCTCATTACAGGCAGTTTTGTTCCCAAGTAAAAACCCAATAAAGTACATCAGAGAGACTATGCTGTAACAGACAGAGTAATATATGATCGGTCTCTCTGGGTACCTAAACCTTTTAACATCAATCAGAAAAGTCAGGAATGTGAAAAGCGTAGCACAAAGACAAAAGATCGAAACTATTCCAATGAAGCTTTTTGCCACATCCAATTCGTAATTTTTGAAGTACATATTGGGACAGGGCGGTGCACACTGATCAATTCCTAGAAACTTGTAGCCTTGTCCATTGGTAGTGTGGAGGTGCCGGGGACACCAGAATCCATAATCCCTTCGGATCTGGCCTGGGGTCTTCTGAGTTCCATGTATGTTTGTGGTTACAGCAGCAGTGGCAGGAACAGTCTCATCACAATTAGTTAATCTGAATAAATAAACAGAGGAGAAAATATCTCAATACCCCTCATTCTCAACTAGAATTACTTTTTAGAAATATGAAAAAAATCTGATCCTAAGCACTGTTAAATTTTACAGATAATGCAAATATGCATTATATGAAAAAATAAATCAGATGGCATTATAAAAACCAAACTTCAAATTTTAGAACTTCAAACACATTTATTTAACTGTTGCTCTCTAGCTGTTGTTTCATAAGCTATAAAACACTACTCAAATTGCAACCATTCTTTTAAATTCTACTGAACTTCTACATACATATATAAAATATTTACAGTAGGGTTCTTTTTTTAAATTTGGATAACAATAGAGTGTTGGAGACAGCAAAAAATCATGTCAAAATGCAAGCTTCAATCAATCAAGAAAGAAGGTTGACATAATTAATCAATGACTAGTATTATTATAATTTTTTGTGTTATACTGCTATTTTATTGTCAATAACAGTAAACTACCTAACTGAAAAAAAGAGCAGAAAATACAAGCACTGTAAAAAATTAACAATATTTTAGCAATTTTATAGCTCTACGATGTTAATTTAAAAACTGCTCAAGACTCAATTGCTCCAGGGTTTAACTGACACAAGAGGTGATCTTTTTACATGGATAATATCATATTAGCAGTGCCAGACTTATCTTCAGACTAGATTATATAACTCAAGCAGATCAGCATTTACTCGCACTGGGATTTATATTCATATGCATTCCAAGTCTAAGTGCACATTTAAAAAGAACATGTTTTGCATTCTAGCTTTTAAAGTAAGATTCTGTTGCCTCAACAGTCTTTGTCGAACACTATTACAAGAGTCCCTCAATTCACTTTGCAAGCTCAGCTTGAGCTAAAAACCCCTTCAGTTCTATGTTTCTCTGCATTATCATGCTGTCCAAGTAAATCCAAACTAATGAAGAAAACTGATTCTGTGGCAGATTCTTTCATTAACCACAGGCCAGAGCAGAATGTGTGGACACGTTCACCCATGTCTTAACTGGCATTACGTATGTCTGTAAGAATACAGAAGTGTGAATCTCAGTATTCCAGTTACTTCCCATCCTCATGCCAGCAGGCTGCAGCAGCAGGATCCCTGCTGTTGTAAGAACACCCTTCATTCCACAGACTTCTCAATACTGGCTGTCAGGGAGACATCACATATGAACAGAGAAGCTTCACTTTCAGTAAATACTAGCAGTAATAAAATAATTTAAAGCTGCAGTAAATCCTACAAAAAAAACATGATTTGATTTAAAGTATCACATCTTGAATAACTGGATTAATTTGTAATTTTCCTGATTTTTCAAAACAATCCTTGCAGATATTTGCTGTGCCCCTTCAGGGCACTACTGCTGCACAGAAGCTCACACTAGATGGGAAAAGCTGATGCCTTCTTGTTTTAAAACCCCACAACTTCTATTTTTCTGCAGAACTATGGGATATGGCATTAATGTCACTTGTCACATTCACTCCAATACTCATTTCTACCACAGGTCATGCACAGGACTACTGTCCCCGCTTTCCCTCAGCCTTACCACAGATTACCAACTGCATGGGGGTTAGAAAAATTACTTGAGTTTCCAGTCTCTGCTCCTTTCCTGTACCTCTTGACCTGATGCATGTTAAAAAAAAAATCTGGCCTTAATAATTTATAAATATCCACAGTTGAAGGTCATAATCTCAAGAAGATTCCACTGGGGTGCTTTCATTTCCATTAAAATATATTTTCCATTAAAAATATATAGACATCTTTTCAGCAAATATTGTATTATCTATCTGAAAAAGACACACTAACACCTTTGAGAAATAGCTGAAATTTAAAGAGAGAGTTTTGGCAGGCAGTACAGGAAAAGCAACACAAGGCTAAGTTTGCACATTTAAGCAGTTAGGAATGAGATAAAGCTTCTACTATTTAATTTATTCTTCTACTATTTATCTGCTCAAATACAGAATATTTTGTATTTCGTTATCTTACAAGCAGTTCCTTCTAAACTCCCTAATGAAGTAAGCATGATCATTCCTAGATTAGAGATCAGAAACCAAAGCAAAATCTATGCTGTAACATACAATATTTTAAACTTTAAAAGAAATTTATAGTAAAAAAGCTTCCTTTTGCAGGGATCTGAATACTGAACTGTTGCAGAGCTTTGTTGCAAAAAAAAGTCACACGCAGGAAATGCAGGTGATGATCTGAATAATGAAGAAGTTTTAATGAAGAAATGGTCCCATACATGAGCACTGCAGGGTCAGCGTAATAAGGAGGTTACAGCAAGGTGATATTTAACATTCTGCCTCAGACTTTCAACTCAGTCCAGGTCAAATATGGAAGTACCACTCCCACCACCTGTCAATATGAGAAATACCCCACCTGGTACATTCCAGCTCTTCAGGCCATGCAATTCCAAAAGTGTCCATCAACTGCTTACAGTCAGAATACACTTTCTCACAGAGGCTTCGACAAGGGTGAATCACATGAATTTGATCCAGGCAGGCAGGGACAAAGGCTCTACACAGAAATGTGTGGACGTCTGGCGAACAGTGAAGATTCATAAGAATAAGAAAAGGCTGCAGGGAAGAAAAAGGCTTTGGTTAGCAATCTAAAATAGATAATTCAAGGCATTAAAACTAACTTTCATCACTATGGCTCACATTTGATCCCCTGTAGGTTTGGAAAGATTCTAGAAAATAGTGTTTGTTCAGCAATTGCGAAAGAGCAAAACCCACTGGTGTGAGCAGCAAGAAGCTCCATTAGCACTTCCAGCCCAGCCCTTGCCCCAGGAATCTTGGCCAATCTGTGACTATTAGAACATGATTTTTCCTACTTGTCAACATCAGAAATCTGAAGGGTATTGTGAAAGCTCAAGATTTTTTAAAAATAGGGTAAAACACTAAGCTCCTTTGTGCACCAGTTATATTCTAAATAAGGGCCCTGAGATTTTTAAAGGTGTGTCTGTTCCAGTAGTTCCTGTTAGATTACATTTTCAGTCCTAAGTGCTGTGTTGTACTCATCTTCTCTCACGCTGGAGAAGTTTGGGGTTTTTTTGATTAATGAGGTCCAAATATCATTATTTCTCATTTTTGAAACACCTTATTTCAAATCTCTCTCAACATGACTGCATTGAGTAACTGATGACTGTTCTTATTAGGGAATTCATACAATGAAATTTAACCCAACCTTTTTTTGCCCAACGCGTTCAATTCATTATTCACAGTCAGAGGGGTTTCTAAGGGGAAAAATACCCCAACCTTCCTTCTCTACATTTTGTCAGTTTTACTAATAGGGCAAATTGTTTTAGCCAAAATACTACCATGTGCGCAAATTTCAGACAAACCAGCTGGTCATTTTTGCAAGTGCTTCTGAGTCCAGAACAGCATCCTCACTTCTGACAGCTTTTAAGTACCCCAAATAAACCCTAACCCAAAGAGCAAGTCTTACTATTGAACATGCAGTTTAAAAGAAAAGACATTGACAAATAAATTTTCCCTTTCAAACTGGAGTATCTACAAGTCCTCAAGGGACCTTGATAATAAACACAGGGACGTGTGGGGAGAGGGGAAGAAAAGATAAGGCAGAGCAAGAATAACATAAAAGTTCTTTATGAAAAAAAAAAAAAGACAAAAAAATTGTTGGAACTACCCTTCAGAGCACTCCAGCTGTGTTCTGCATCTGCAGATGTCATGGCAGCAGGCACACAGAAGTTTGATCCCCTCTCTGGGCACCTGCTTTGGAGCTGCCTTTGCAGGAACCCAAGATCTGAGTATTTCATGACAAGGAGAGAAATGTAGCTCTAGTACACCATGTTCCAGTTCTGTACGTTGGATTATTTCCTAAACACTGCATGACTTCACAGGAGTTAACCCTAAATGAATTAAATTCCCTCTGCATAATTATGATGCTTCTTTTCTTTTCAATTGTTAATTTATATTTACTCTGTTCTTCCTGGCACTTAGGATAAAATAAAGACAATAGCCTAGGTAGTCATATTCAACTCCTATAGAAATTGTGTTTACTTTTGACATGAAGTCTTGCACGGATTGTCTTGATTGTTACAAATTCTTCCTTTTTTTGTCACCCATAGTTCATCTCAATTGATAAAAAGTATTCTTCTAGAGCAATTTTTGGGCTGCCAGTCAAAAACTTTCACAGATTTCAGTAAAACAGAAATCTCTTTTCTGGAAAAGTAAGAATTTTAAAAAACACAGTATTTATATCTATGAAAAGAACTTCACCTACAAAGATATTTTTACCAGCTCTTTTGATAAGCAACTAACAGTTTTCAAATAGCATTTTCCAACACAGCTAATACAGCTATGTATTGTAAGCTTGGTCATTTGATACAGAAAATGAGTATAAAGAAAGCATTGGCTGGTAAAGAAAGTCAGGGCACAAAACTAACCTTTACTATTTTAACAGAGTTTGTTGTATAAAGCTATTTAAAAGCTAAAATATCACAAGAATCACTACACAATGGTATTGTATATCAGAGGTAGGCAATGACAAGCAAAAATAAAATGTTTCCAAGACTTTTACTAAAGCATGTTGTCATTGGCTAAACACTGCTGTTTAAAGAACATATTTCATTTAAGTCCAAAACCACCTTAACAGATAAGTTGAAAAACGCAAATTTTTAGGAAGAAAGCTATGCTTAGCCTGTAACGTAATCAGAGTTGAATTCCAAGGACTCAGCTGCCAAGAGGAATTGTTTTTACAGTGTTTCTTTCAGCTTGCTAAAAATACTTACCTTTTGACACCTGAAAGTAAGAACACAAGAGCAAGAAGTTTGATGTTCTGAAAACACAACCCAACCTCCCAAGTCAGACTACTTAGCCGGACATCCCATTCTCACCCCGTCTGGTAACAGCGGGATGTAATAAAACAATCTGACATCTCTCCCAGTTTCCTACAACCAATGGTTTAGGAAACAAGCTGCAGGTTATAACGTGACCCCTGTGTTGAAAAGACATCGACAAACCTTTCTTGCTGAAATGCATCTAATCCCTTTTTCAACCATTTAAGCTTAAACCCTTTGTAAAATATTACAGTAGTAAGCAGGCACCGCTGAAAGATACTGCATTTTATTTGTTTATTGTAACTCCTGGTTTTGCAAACTAATTTGTGTTTTGACAAACAGCTAACAGATTGCACTCTGCTTTTTCCATGTATTTATACATTAGCATAGTAATACTTTCAGTTTTGATTTCTATTCCTTTCATACTATACTTTGCCTTCTATTTACCTTGACTGCATTTGAACACTGACCTCACATTTGTACAGTGACAAAAACTCTTTCTGAGTGAAGTAACCAATTTATAACTGTGCCCACCCACTTGTACAGATATTGGGAGTTATTTTTCCTCATACTTATTACTCTGGGAGTAATTTTTTCCCCATACACATTACTCTGCATTTTCCAAGCCCAAATCCCACCTACCATTTTATTGTCCCATTGAATCTAGCAGAAGACCTTTCTGCAATTCTTTCACAGATTTTGTTTTCGCAGCAAATTTATTATCTATCCCTCTTCTAGATCCATCTACGAATTAGCTGTGTATCAGAGGTTTCCACACAGATAAGTAGGGGGAACCACTCTAGTTACTTATTCAGTATAGCACGAAACTATCAGCTCATGATTTAACAACCCTTATTGTGAAAAAACTTTTATTTATTCCTACTTTTCTTAGGCAGGCAGGCATTGGAAAATAAAGTCCCCAATGGGTTACCAGCAGAGTTTCTTAAAAAAACACATAGGTTATGACCATGTCAAAACCTTTTTGAAAACTGAAGTATGACATACTGTCTGAATTACCCCTTTCAACAAACGTATTGAGTCCCTTAAAAACCTCTAACAGATTTTGCAGCCAATGAGTTCCCTCAACCAAAAAACCTCTATAAAATGTAAAACTTTGCCTCGAGCACACACAAATGGGATTTGTAAAATACAGATTTATTTTCAGCAACAGCTTACTTTTACCATTTAAGAACAGCAGAAGTGGTTGGGAACCGTGTCTGGAACTTTGCTAACAATTAGGTAGCTTTAAATGTGGGCTTCACTTCCAGTTAGCCAATTTGGAAAACTTTCATCAGAGAAAATAGCATGTCTGCAGTTCCTGAAGGACCACAAAAGCAAAATCTTACCAGAACCAAAGTATTTTCTCCCCAGCTGCATCGCCTGGAAGCAAAAAGTGTAAAGCCAAGATCACAAGCTCACTGACAGTAAAATTCAGTTGCTTCAAGACCACTTTATCTGAACCATGGGTGCCCCAGCGACAAACCATTTTTTATCCAAGTGATTAGCTGGGTAAGCTGCACACATGCACATGCTGGTGTCCTGAGTATGCAAGTCTGGGATTAAACTCAGAAGCTTGTACCATAGTCCTCCTCTCTTCAGGAAGTTCAGGATCTACCCATGGGCACAATCAAACAAAATAGGCTCTTCCAGGAAACGAGGGCACTTGGCATTTCTAGCACTAGCAATCACTGCCCTGTCATATGAAGAAGAGAGATGAAAATCTGCATATTTGGTGATGACAATGCTAAAAGTAGAGTGAAAACAGACTCTTCAAAAATCAGAAATGGAGCCTCACACGGCTAATGTAAGTCCTAAAATAAAACCTCTCATCTTCTTAACAATGGGAAACAAAACTCAGTAAACGTAAACTAGAATATAGTAATAATCTATAACCAAACAAACAAACAAAACCCCAAACAAATAAAAACCTCGACCCCCAAACCAGCAAACTAACAGCAATTGTAAAGTCAAAGATAATGTAGTCTTTACCATCAGAAGGGGCACTGCCTCAAGCAATATCAGTGAAGAACTGAGGACTGTGGGATGCAAACTTTCCACTAACAAAACACCAACACCTTACTAAGTATATTCTAGATTCCTTATGAGGTGTGTCTATGTTCTATTTTTTCCAGAGGTAGAGCCAAACTACCTCAGAAATTCAGTTACAGTGTGGTCCTACAAACAACTAAGACAAGTGAAAATAAATGTTACAAAATACAGAATAAATCTCTACATGCAAACATGTTCTTAAACGAGCTTTACCAACATGTAAATTGCAATCTAGAACTGTATGTGGATCCTGTGCTCAGGATCCTTCTGTTTTGTGCTTAGTAGGCTTACAATTCCAAGACACAAGAAAACAAGCTCATTATTCCAGGCAGACACTGAAAATGCTCTCTTGTATCTCATCTCAGTTTTATCCTAAAGAAAAGCATTACCTGAGATGATCAGACAGGTCTCTGGAGTTGGGATGTATCATAACTACCAACATATGTCAAAACAAGTAAGTGACAATACTCTTCTGTACTCTGCTAATTAATGTCACAGAGATACTTACATAATGTAGAAAACAGTGGATTGAAATATCAAGGTCTTTGTTAACAATCAGCCACAGCAAACCTTGATTGTAAGAGACAGGAAATAACTTGAATTGCTGAGACATACAAAGGATTAGAGCCTTTGTTCAGCCACTGGAGCCAGGTATCTAAGAGAGTAACAACCAATTTTCCTAACCCCTGAGGTCTAACTACAAGTTAAAATGTTTAGCTTAGTTAACCTAGTTAACACTGAGCTTTATTAAGTTAAACAAGGACAGACATCGATTGTCTCAGTGCTAAGCAATGTCACCTCTTTCTTGGTTTGATACAATCTTGTGACCTAAAGCAACAACGTTGTTGGTTACATAACCGTGTCTTTCAGTCTCTGAAGCAAAGTCAGGCTTAAATCTGTATTTCTACAATTATAGTACACTATGTACCCGAGATTCCTACCTATATTAAAGATACACATTGTTATTCATGAAACTATGTATCTGCTTTACACGGAAATAACACCTACCCAAATAATGAATAGAGTCACAGAGTATCTCAAGTTGGAAGGGAAGCATAAGGATCACCAAGTTCAACTCCTTTGCTCCTCACAGAACACTTTAATGATTAACAATTAAAAATTAATTATTAATAATTTACAGCACATACAAACACACTTACTGTCCAGTAGAACTGAACTGAAGTGCAGCCCCAAACCCTAACCCACATATATTTGTATACATGTATGTTTTCAGATGTGATAGTTAGGAAATACAGCCACTGTCAATCACAGTGTACATAAATGGTCTCAGAGTGAGAGACAGTAATTGCTCTTTATATTTACAGAACTACACTAACAATCTTCACAGTATCTTTAGACACTTTTACAATGATAATCTGCTTCAATTAAAAATAGCAGAACAAGTATGGCACGGTTGATTTAATCCTACACTACTGTTACAATAGAGTGGATGCAAACAAGATTAGCATCACACCCAGAGAGATTAATGCCTTCATATAATTCCTAGATGGGCTGGCAAGGGTGGCAATTTGCTGATGGTCACAGAGAATCACCTGCCAAGAATCTCTGACTTCTAGTTCATGCACAATTAACTAAGTCATGATAAATAAACATCTCAACACACAAAATTAAATGAAGGATGAAATTTTCAAGTTCAATTAGATTCAAAGCAAAGTTGAGAAAAGAGCAGGTTCTTCCTATTGGAAGTTACATCGATGGATTTAGATCAAAGGCAAGTTAAAGACATTTTAATTTGGTATGCAAGGATTTTACAGGAGGTCAAGGCAGTTTAAGTGTCAGTGTCTTGTTGCTACATGCCTGCTAAAAGTTGCTACTTAACAGCAGAACTGCAAAACAGAAACATGGGTGCAGCTCATGAAAGTTAAGTGTAATGTCAACCATCCTTTAAACTACCAAGGAACATGGTATGAACGCATCTGGGGGCCCTACCTGAGCTGTGGGTAATAACTACTGCTGGCAGCAGCAAGTATCAGTCATAATCTATATTTTCTCAGCTCTGTTAAAATCACATGGGTAAAACAACAAAAGTTTTCAGGACTAAAATTCACTGATAGGAACAAAATATTTTAGATATTAATATACAAAATATATACATTATAAATTTGAATACATATAAGTTTAATATACATTTTAGTGCATCCTAATTTGGTAGAGGTAAAAAAAAAAAAAGCACATGAATTTGACTTTTAATAAGCTGCTTTTTAAACTAAGCAGCAATACTTTCTACAGCTTTTACAATACAATAAAGGCATATGACATCACATTTAATTTAAAAGCTTGTCAAACACATTTAAGACGTAATCAATTTAACATTTACATAAATAAGAATGAAGCATTCTGTCGAAGTACAAAGTAGGTTGCTCTGTAGTTTAAAAAGCAAAATAGTTCAAATTTCCTACTCAAGGAAAATCGGGAATTTAAAGAGCTGGCAGAGGGTGGGGGTGATGCAGAGAAAGAAGATAATAAACAAGCAAGTGGGCCAAACAATGCTGCTCTGCAATAAAAGATGTTTGCAAAGATATGAGCCTATTTTTGTCCTTCAGCTGAACAGCAAAGGCAAAACATGCACTTGGCCTTTCAAAGGGCTCTGAACAAAGCATGGGGACAGCTCAACGTGCAACACTTGATAAGCCGGACTGTTCCCAGCAGTCCGCTCCTCCCACAGCCTCGTGGGGCAGGAGCTGCCCACCGGTCAGCACCTGAGGCATCCCTGTTTAGAAGGCAAAGTAGGATGGCAGCTGATCCTAAAAAACCCTGCGCTGTAAACTGCAGAGACTCGGGGACTGGCCAGCAAGCAGCCAGGTGCCCCTGCTTGGTGGACCTTCATCACTTCATCAAGCTGAACTATCCAGGCAACTGCTCAGGGAGCTGAATTACTCATCATCTAAATGTTCAATATATTTGCAACAAGAACGAATGTATCTGCAAACTCTTCACCATCATTCACCCCTACACTTGCAATAAACATACATATATATATATACATACACACACACTTATGTGAGTGCATATATATTCAGGTCTGAACTTTCATACTAGCTTTTCAAAGTTGAAGGGAATATTGATCAGAAATCCAACCAGGGTAAGGAATAAGGCATGTGGGGAAAGGTTTTTCAAAGGTCAGTAGGACAGCAAGGCACTCATGAACTTTAAGGGAAAAATAAAACAAACTCCAAAAAAACTACTGCAACACCACACCTGGGCACTAAATTTGCCATTGACAGTATAAACAAACACAGACACAGAAAGACAAAGACTATTACAGTTTTTACTTTTATAAGCTTGTCGTGGTTTTGCTCTGGGTCAATTTTCCTCACCCGCACACAATTACTGTAAGTTGAGAGAAGGTTTATGCAGACAAAAGAGATCTGATTTGGGAGAATAAGGATTTATTACTAGCAAGATAAAAAACTAGAGAACTATATCTACAACAATTCTAATTAGATAAAAGTACTATGTATTTACAGAAATACCCCTCCCCACTTTGTCTCAGTCCAGGAGGAGAAGCAGTCTCTTTCTCCATTTCCAGAGCTCCAGGTCTTTTCAATAACTCTGCAGCCCTCTAAAACTCTTCTTCTGTTATCTCTAGGACAACAACTCCAATTCGTCACAGTTGGAACTCTATCTCTCTTTTCTATGTTGGCCTCAGGGCTGGGCCTACCCCACTCCTGGGCTAAGACCGGAGGCCGGGGTGTTACCCAGGCCCTGAAGGTCTTCTCTTCCATGGACTGCAAGGGGATGCTTGCCTACCATGGATCTTCACCACAGAGCCACAGGGGATAATGGCTTTTGAGTCCAGCCCTGTTTCCTGTGGAGTCCTCTCCCACGGGAGAAGAGTCCTTAATAGACTTCTCCAACATGAGTCCATCTCTCGAACAACAGGTCTCCCATTCTCTGCTGTCTCTCAGGGTCACAAATTTAGCTGCACCAGCATGGATCCTTCACACAGATCCCAACATCCTACCCAAGCCGTTCTGCTCCAGCATAGGTCTCCCTCAGGGTCACAAATCTCCAGCAGGACTCCGCCTCACCTCAGGTCTCTCAAAGTCTCAGCCTCCTTGTGCATCAACTTATTCCAGTGTAGGCTCCTCCACGAGCAGCATGGGGGTCTCCTCACCCCAACAAACTTCCACAAGTGGCAGGGCTTTATTTTTCAGTCTTTTCCCTGCTGAAGGGAGAGCAAGAGAGAGGGAAGAAGCAGCCTCCCACTTCAAACTTCTCTCTCCTGCTGCTGCCAGCTTTGACCTTGAAGGCTGCGCGCTCTCTCCCTCTGGAATTCCTTTTGCGGCATGTCTTGTCCAGGTTCTTCTCCAAAGTTTTTTTTCCTCTACTCTCTTACAGGAGAGAAGAGGGGCTTCAGTGCCACACCTGCCCCCAGTCCAGGGCCGGGGGAGGAGGGAGGCCTGACCCGCACTTGGGGCCCGACACTACTCCTTACATGGCTCCCAATTTCAACTGTGCCACAGGCTTTTCTTCCGTTTTCTTAAATATGTCATTGGCAGAGGCGTTACTAAACTTTTGATTGGCTTTTTCTCTGGAAATCCACCTGGACAAAACCATCCTCAGCCCCAAGGGCTGGCTGGTGGGCAAAACCACGACAAAGCTCTGTACTGTTTTGCATTAATTATATACAGTCAGAATATTCTGAGTTGGAAGGGACCCAACAGGATCATCAAATCCAATTCTTAAGTGAATGGCCCACACAGGGATCTAGCAAGTAGTAGAACAACATAGTCCCATGTTTCCCCTCTAAGTATTTTCACGTGTAAAATAAAAATACATATATCTGTATCTCTTATAACTGCAATAAAGGTTATGAACAATGTAAACAGGAATATTACATCTCACTAAGAAGTTATTCTGAAGCAAACTAAAGTACAAGTATTCCAAATACTTTCCAAAATAGCTTATTACCAAACTTCACTGCATTTTTTGGTCCTAACCTAAATTATAGCTTGACCTAAATTATAGATATTCCAGCCTCTGCAATTTACAGTCCATAACAAACATGAGAAAGTTTTCCCCAGTGTTACAGAACTGAACTACGTATACAAAGTTTTCAATTATACTTTGTATCTGGTTTAGGTTTTATGTATACTATACAGAGCTAACAGACAGACAAATACAAGTCAACTGAAGGAAAACGCAAGCTCAAACATCTGAAGTCTAGACAGAGCTTCATTATATCTGGACTGCGGTAGCAGAAGAAAATCCTAAATTCTCCATGTATTTGCCATACATTACAGGAGCAAATGGATTTATTGCTAAACCTTCTGTGCAGAATTCAATGTAGATGATTTCCTGTAACAATGTTTATAAACTGTCCATTATCATTAAAAAGCCCCCCATTCAAAAAGAAATTCCAGTAGAAGTCATTACTGCTCTGGTTCCAGAAGAGTCAGAGAAGATTCATGCTTCCCACTCCTCTCTGTGAATCTGGAGACACACTTCAGCAAAACAGCACCACCCAACTTACCAGCGTAGCAACCCTGCACCATTTCTTTCTCGCCTACCTCATGTATTTTTAAGCAATCTTAAATGAAAATTTAAGCCACCTTAAAAAATACCAACTTTGTTGTGATGTCAGCCAGGCATGCACAAGTCATCTGACTATGCTGAAGCTCACGAAGCTGCAGTCATCTACCACAGCACCTGCATTCTTACCTCTGTCTTCTGCTTTCACTGTTTCCAGCTAGTCACTCTTTGAGATACTCCCCAGTTCTGAATCCCTGTATTAGTGTTTCCTTCCTGTTAGCCCACAGCATGATTTTGGTGCCCTTCCCCCCCACTATTTTCCATATTTCTCCTGTTTTAAAAACTCAAGACTACCTTTTCTTCCTCTCTTTCATCTTATGATTTGTGGGCCATATTAACCTTCAGCATATAATGTTTAGTCTGAAGCTCTATATGTACTTCCAGAGAGATCCCACACACAACTCAATTCTTAAAATGGTGCACCTTGTACCTTCCTTGCAAAAGCATTAGCTCATGTGAAGCAATATTCAGCTGGGACATGGTGTCTGGACAGATGCATACTGCCACGTCACCATGAAGGGGATGGGTACAGTCCCTCTCCCAAAAACTGCTTTTAGTTTGCAGGATAAGTACGCAGAGAGTTTGGTCACTAAGTGCTTTGTGGCAGTAGCTACTGAGACTAAAGAAATCTGGTTGTGCAGGCCCTCCAGGGAATACAGCATGGGCCAAACTTGGAAGGATGTGGTTATTCTCTGAAAGAACTTGATCTACCAGAAGTTTAAGTACCGGAAAGATGGGTGATCTTTTTTTTTCCTCCCTGGAAGTTCTCATCTAGAGGAGCAGATATCTTTGGTAAGAGGACATCTTTTCTGTTCTGCACAGACCGATTATCCAGCCCTCTCTCCCCCCGTTTACAGTAGCTACTTACACACGCTTATGCACACCTCCCCTTCTTTTAATAGCTAAGCAGAAAGCAAGCAAGTCTCCACTCACCTCCACAGTTCAGAAGAAGAGGGCAGACATACGCACCTCTTCCTCTGGCAAGCAAATTACCACTGTGTTAGAGCAATCACAGGGCTGGTGAATCAACAGTCAACAGTGAGAGAGACAAAGCCACCAAGTTTTGTGGTGCAAATACTCCCACCCCCCCCTCTGGAATGGAGTAGAGAGCTAAAGGGATCACACAACACTAATTTTAGAAACTGTCGTATTTAATCACTACACTGTTCAAACTAGAAGAAGAAAAGAATGGATATCCCCCATCTCATGTGGCCCTTTCCTGGACCATTTGCTTTTTGTGGTCTTTATCAGTGAGGACATAGGCAACATCTCATAGCCAAGCTGTCACCCTGAACATCACATCCATCATGCACATGGAAAATTAAACCTGCACTCCACCTCCACCGGCATCCAGCAAGGGCCTGAGTTTCACACAGGCTGATGACCCAAGCAGCACTGCAGACAAACAGCATCTCTCACACCTAAACACCACAAAGCTCTCCTCAGAAGGAAGACATCAGAATCCTCTGCCACTCTTAGGCTAGATTTGCAGAAGACATAAGCATCACGAGCCTTGCAAAGATGTCCACCAGTGTACCTTGCTGGTTCACCAAAGCCTGTAAAACAATCCAGTTGCTGCTGCCAGAGCTGCCATGGGCCAATGCATGGGATGTGAGCTGTTAACAAATTGATTGATCCCACACAGTTCGACAAATCATGGACAGCAGAGAAAAAAAGATTGTGGACCACTGCACACAATGTTACATGATTTTGTCCACTTGTCTACTATTCAAAGGAAGACATGTGAAGATGACCTTTGTAATCGTGGTCACCACACCACCCTCAGCAGACTTGTCCTACCTAATCTGATTTGCTAATGATCACGCAAAGTTCTTGATGCTCCACTGGGCAACAGACACTTCCTTAAAAACACTAAGACAATCTGAAAATTGCACCTTCCTATGTTTGAAAGCTTTGTACCCACTGCTGGCTTTTCCCATTTCCAAGGATGATGTGTTCCCTCCAGTCAGCTCAGCTCCCAAACCCTAACTGCCTCCCATCAATGAAGGCAAAGAAATCCCAAACTCCGCAGATCTGTTACTGTTTTCCTTCTCAATATAAATAGCTTCAGGGAAGTTAGCATGACTCCATTCATCCACAGCTGTCCTCCCAGGGTAGGTTACAGCCACAGGACTAAGGCCATCACTCCACACTTGGTTTAGCCAGTGACCACATCTCACATAAGAGTATGGAGCAGAGGGAATTCAAGATGCAGTCTGGACAGGGAGACTAAGAAACCGCCACAGCAGCTACACATGAACACTAGCCAGGGCACCATGAAAGGGACAGACACGTGCAGATCAACAACAGGATATCACGGTATTTCCCAGAGGTCTTGTGTTGAGAAAAGATCTGGAAAACAGCCTTCCATAGGCCAGCTTCAGACTTCCTGCACAGTGGGACTGGCCTAAATCTAGCCCAGAGTAAAACTCCTCAGTCTCATGCAGGAGACAGGTAAGAAGTGTGCTACCAACTTCACCTAGTGCTAGTCACATTATCCAGCAACAAGGAATGCTGTTCAGAGAAAGCAGCAGCAGACCCTGTGAATGACTGATACACCTAAAGCCAGTGTAATAGGATTACACACATTCGCCTCTCTGGTTTCGGACAATCTGCACGAGCCAATCACACTTGATGAAGGGCCTCAATACGAAAGGTAACAAACACTTTTTTAATGGCTGTAATTTACTGTACCCATAGGAATCAGAAAAAACTGCTTATGAATGTGCTGCTGTAAGAACCACTCGAAGAACTGAAGATGGTGGATGTTTCTTTGGAACACCTGAGAGCAAGAGAGCACAAAAAAACAAAAACAATTTAGTAAATTCACATCTGTGCTACCTTGCAGGATATCCCAGTAATAATCTTCTTAGAAAATAGTACTTATTTCCCTAAAACTCCCAATTTACAGAGGTAGACAGCTTCCTCCTTCCTGTGTGTGTATACAAACATACACAGACACAAACACGTACCAATTTAAGCTTGCAGACACCAGTTTTCCAGCTTTTTAAAGTATTGCTATATTCAATTAACTGAAAATTTGTGTTTAGTGGAAGCAACTTCAGCCATTACATTACAAATTTTAACTCACGCCATTTAAATACTAAGCTTTTGAAGGTACTCCTTAAACCCCTCTAAATGGTTTTGTTTAAACTGACCCCTGTTCTCACACAAATTTCTGCCACTGCTGCAGCCAGTTGCACTTAACTCTCCAAGTGAGCACACACATATTCTGGCACATCGCCATGAACTCAGAAGTGAATGGAAAACTCACTCCTGAATCATTTTTCCAGTCTCTCTGAGGTACTTTGTTGTTCTCTGTGGGATATTTTCCAGTGTTTTCCACAGTCTGCTTTAAAAAGTCACTGGCAAGCCTTTTTCTTTGTACTTCTATAGACCTATGGATCTTACCCACATCAGGAAGTCTTAAGGGCTTGTCTCCTGTGGACACATTCCAGAACTGCAGTAGAACAGATTAAGAGATACGAACATAAGTTACGTCACAGTAATATTCTCTGCCTTGCTGGAATAATGCCTTATGTTGACAATCAGGATAGTTAAAGTAGGAATTACTTCGGAATTAGAAGTGACTTGGTTTTGTGGATGACCACGGGAGGGAGTTAACACCTACTTAAGTACAGCTGTAATGAACCAGATCTTCTGGTGTCCATCTATTTTCCTCATCAGACAAACCCTAGATCTTCTGCCTCCCAATCTGAACTAGTAGTAACATGAGCAGTGTTACTGTTAAACTGCTTTGAGATAAAGATATGGTAGACATCTGCAAATAATTCTACTGTTACGCAGCTGTTTAGCTAACATACACAAAACTTCACACCACAAAGTCATGTGGTTTTACTTTCCTAAAATCACCATTTGTTGTGTAAACAGAACTAATCCAAATATAAAACTCAAGAAGCTAAAACTCAGTCTGCCAAGTTGAAAGCTCAGAATTAAACTAACTAAATAAATATGTGAATGGAGGGAGGTACTGGAAATTATATATTTTTTTATTGCAGAAAATAAGATCCCAGAGGGACTATCGTCACTAGACAAAACATCCACAACAGAGGCATTAAGACTAAGTTAGTAATTTTCCTGCTCTCAGTGGTTCAGTGTTCTGGCTTATAGCACATCATTATGAACAGCTGATACATGAGGCAGAATTGAAAGACCATGTATCAGCTGATTTCCTGGAGGGCAACTGCCACCTGAGACAGTATCTCCACATCATCCTCTCCTGGAGGATTACCATGAAGACACCATCTGGAAATACCTACTTAACACCTTCCCAGAAAGCAGAGAAACTGTCCAGGAGACTTTGTGCACCAGCAGGTGCAAGGCACAGCTCTTCTGGCTATACCACACTCCCTGAAGCAGAACACACCTGTAGAGCCTTGAGAGTGGGACATCGCAAGTTACCGTGGTTTTGGAGAGTGAACTTCACCTTGAGGTGAGACTTGTCTCCCTGGCAAATCTTTATCCTTTTTGGGAGTAAGCACTCCCCAGAAGTTTTCAAAGGGAATAGGAACATAAAACTGGCCTAACATCAAGGCTCTTTCTGCACAAAATACTTTTGATTTCTTGAAGAAGTCTTTTCCCCTTTGCCTTGAGATTTCATGACTAAGCAGCTTACTCAGAGTTAGTTAAGATACATTGAGCAAAATACTGCGAGCATCAGCCTTAAAACCCAGTGAGACCCTACATCCTAAGATGTCTCATGCCCAGTTTCGAGAACAGGCCAGAGGGAGGGGAGGAGAGGGGAAAGAGCAAGACAGAAATAAAAACCAAAGCCTTTAAGCCTTCCTACTGAGGATCAAAAGAAAGTTTTAGCCAATGTACTATTAAAATTCTTTCTTTGGTATGAATGAAGTTTGAACTGCTAGTTACAGAAAAATTCAAGCTCTTGAAACAACAGAAATCTCCTCCACCTCCCAACCCACTGCCTCCTTATAGCCGCAAAGTGAAATTAAACACCATTCCAGAAGTCAGTAACTCCTCTCCCCCTCTTGCAACATAAACAACAGTCCCCTGAAAAGCAGAACGTGGTGACAATCCTGAGAAGGTCCTTTGTTGCAATCAACTATGGACAAACTATACTAGTGCTGTTACTGAGACCATGTAGAATCACATCAAAACATGTAAGTGGTATTGGTACACACTGGTCTCTCAGAAAAAAGGCCCAGCAATGAACCACCATAAGCTCACCATCTTCATTCTGAATCTGCTAGCAACAGATTCAACTAGCTAGAAACAGAATGGGAGGAAACTTCCTCACCCTCTCACCAGCAAAGCAGCTGTCTTAAAAATTCACTTTGACCAGACAGTCCATCAGCACTGCTGGATCACAAAGAAAGGCAAGCAGACCACTACACATTAGGGAGTTTAGAAATGTCTGCACAGCCCTACAGTACTGAGGAATATCAAATTAGAGGCCAGGTAGTAGCAATGACAGGAAGCAAATGAAACATGGTAGGGAAATCCAATGCTAATAGACACTGTTGTTCTCCACAGCCACCCAGTCAGTTGGCTAAGTAGTGATCAACCACTGCAGTAGTCAGAGGTGGTTATAAGGCTGACAAGATGGAAAAAGAGGGAAAACAACAAAACAACAAAACTTCTCACTACCACACAGTTTTTTATTAAGTAGCTATATAAGGACAGGTGAGCCATGAACCCGTTGCAGAAGGAACACACACACTAGGCACAAGTTACTGACAGTTCAGAAAAGTCAGTCACAGCAACCTAATAAAAATGGCTCTGTGGTCTCTCTGTCCTAACACCATGACTGGAAGGCACAAATACTGACAAACGCTGGCTCAACGGTTGCAAGTAAGACACACCAAGTAAGAAGCAGCAGCATACCTGAGGAGATAAAGTGGCAGACACTGCAGGAAGCATTCCTGACAAATGACGACTAGAGAAGGCACAGCACAGTTCACAACTGAAGCCCACAGCTTGACTTCAATTTAAAAGCCCACAGTTTGTCAGTTGCTTGCATACAGATGGCTTAACACTCAATACCAGAATTTCCCACACATCTACACTGGGTTGACAAAACCAATGCAAGACCAAAGCCTGTGCCATTCCAGGCTGGCAGCTGGAGGCCAAACAAGGAATCCTGATTATCCCAAGCAACACTAAAAACATGTTTTGGCAACTGAACCAAGCTCCTCCTCCAAACTCAGTAAAGAGTATGCAAATAATATTTTAATAACAGTAATCACCTCCAATACCACCTATATATTTTTTTCAAAAAACAGAAGCCTAATTTCAACTCACTTGTGTTTCACTTTCTACACACTAGAAGACACTGAGCTTTTCAAGACCTGTGTTAAGATTTTTCCCCTCCTCTTACCATTGAAAAAGCCATTATTAAAACAGGTTTAAAACTTGTTTTACAAGCCTCTCACCCAGAGAGGCTCTCGCCCTTTACAGGTATTGCTATCGGCAAAGCCTTTCCACAGGGTAGCATATTCTCAAGGGAGCCACACTTACAGTTCAGTTAAGAAAAGTGCTTATTTTGAGTTAGAAAAAAAAGAGTAAAGTTGCTCTTTCAGTCAGAAGCTTCAGCATCCAGTCAGAAGACAACAGAATGCAAAACCTGCAATGGAGAATAGGACTAAGAATAAATTGGTGCCTCTCCTTAGTAGATATAACCTGAGAGAGGCGCAATGAGCAACTTTTAAATACGATTTTTGCACTGAGCTCAGACAGGCCAGGATATCATTAGCCATTTCCCCAGAGAATTTCAACAGTTGCTCTGTATAACAGTAAGGTGCCTGGGCTTATGTGATCAGCTGTGCCAAAATGCTCTGAATAGCCACACTGCTAAGCTACACCCATTCCTCTTCCACTCTAATACAGGATCCAAGGCGGGGTGAGGGAAGGAAGTCTGTAGATCCCTTACACAGAGCTTATACAATCAAGAAGCCCGAGCACACTCTGAAACACTTTAGTCACTAAGCATTATCTGTTTTGTCACTAAGCGCAACAGGTATCCCAAATAATTTCTTAATGACAAAAAGAATTGTTACATACTACAGTAGGAGGGAGAGAACTTACCTCCATTTTGCGAGCAGCTGTGTCCTGATCATAGTGTCCCATGATGTTTGGGAAAAAAGTCATATTGTAAGGCATTCCTGAACATCTGGAGATAGTAATTGGCTCACATGTAAATAAACTGTGCCCTCGCACCAGGGCTAGAAGTAAACTGCAAGTCGCAGAGAACACAAGTGCTCCCATTTTGTCAGGATCTCCAATTTCAGCACATCGCTTTGTTCAGTAGTTAGCCCGGTTTTGCACAAGGATAAAGACACACATCTTCCTCTGCTGGCTCCAGCGCACGGCAGTAAGGCACGCTCTCAGACTCCTCACAGGTGCTTTAGGTGTTGCCCCATTTTGGTTGACGGCGATTTTACTAAATCCCTTCTTCTTCGAGCCTGTACGTGCAAAGACGGGGCAGAGCAGTGAACAGCAGCGAAACAACCCCAGGACGACCGCCCTGCCTCCCCGCCGGCCCGCAGCGAGAGGACAGCTCGGGCCGGGCCGGTGCCCCCGCGACCCTGCCGGGCCCCACACACCCCCCGGGGCCGCGGCTCGGCACAGCCCCCGCTCCCGCCGGGCCCCGGAGCCACCGCCGCTCCCAACGTCCCGTTCCCAGCCCCGCCCTGGGAAGCGGCGCCCGCGGGCCCAGCGGAGCGGTCGGCCCAGAACCCGGGGCTCGCCGGGCGCGGCCCCGGCGCCGCATCCCCGCCACGCCCGGGCCGCGCCCCCGCCACCCCCTCACCGGGAACTGCCTCCCGGCGGCCGCCCCGCGGCACCGCTCCGGCTCGGAGCGCCGCTCCCCGGGACGGGACGGGCCCGGCGCGGGGCCCGCCGCACTCACCGGCGGCAGCCCCTCCGCGATGGCCGCGCCGCGGCACCTGCAGGATGTGGCGTCTGGCGGGCGGGGCGGGGCGGCCGCACCTTCCCGCCCCGGCGGGGCCGGGACCGGCGGAGGGTGGGCCCGTCCGGGCTGCGCGGCGCGGCGGGGCCCGGCGGCCCGCACGGGCTGTGCCCCCTCCGTGGAGCTCCGGCTGGGAAGGGCCCCGGGACCGTAGCACAGACACAAACGGCGCGAAAAGCCCCTCGAACAGACCCGGCACTCGGGTTCTCGTGAACATCCCGGTACTAAACTCTGCAGTGCACTGTATAAATGCTGAGGCAGTTCACAGACTTTCAAGTGTTGGGACATGAGCGTGTCCTGCCGGTGGAAGCGATCCCGAGGATTGTTTCCAGCCGCACCGGGGCCGCTGCCACGCGGGGGAAGCGAGGGCTCCATGGCAGAGGGCGGCCGGCCCTGCATTGCCACCTTCACTGCCACCTGCACTGCCACCTGCACTGCCACCTGCACTGCCACCTGCACTGCCGCCCTCAGTGCCACCTTTGCTGCCACCTGCACTGCCACCTGCACTGCCACCTTCGCTGCCACCTGCACTGCCACCTGCACTGCCACCTGCACTGCCACCTGCACTGCCACCTTCACTGCCACCTGCACTGCCGCCCTCAGTGCCACCTGCACTGCCACCTGCACTGCCACCATCCTCCAGAAGGTCCAAATCCTCAGATGACGGGTGTGGGCACTTGGTAGATGAGGCTACAGCTGAAGAAGAGATTAATACTG
>JAYRBT010000082.1:132201266-132222517 GCA_036023395.1 Myiotriccus ornatus | reverse complement strand
CAGAAGGTCCAAATCCTCAGATGACGGGTGTGGGCACTTGGTAGATGAGGCTACAGCTGAAGAAGAGATTAATACTGGAAATTGATGTTTAATGATTGAATTTAATGAAGGAGAGGGAAGTGATCTGAAGTATTTGCTGAGGAAGGAGAAGCTGTGGTGAGAACAAAGGGAAATGATAGTTAAACCAAAGAGGAGCACCATGGTGACTCTGGTGCTCAGGCTACCACCATCTTCCAGAGGCCTGTGAACTGTCCTCCCATTGCACCCACATCTGCTGGCTGAGACCATACACACCAGACTGTCCAATAGCATTCAGCCATGTTCACAAACACTGACCTGAGCTAATGAGACCTATCTATAGAAATGCTGAAGGTTGCTAAGCAGAGGTGAGCAAATTTCTCAGCGCAGAGCCACCCAAAGTCTCATCAGGCTGCTGTTCAGCCATGCAACTTGCTCCACGCTCCAGGACTGGAACAGGAAACACCAGATGCCGAGACATGCAAACCAGATTTAGAAATGGTTTGATGACGTTCAGGCAGCGCTGCCTCTCTGCTAATGAGCCATGAGATAGTCTGTGCAGGCTGGTGCATTTATCCAGAGAATCCATCCATGGATGGTGGAGAGTGTGAAATTGCACATGGTTATTCAGAAGACAACAAGCATCTAGAAGCTCTCTCTTCATGCAGGTATTTTATGTGTCATTGCCTGCAGAATGTGTCACTCTACAGAAACACAAAACTCCTTCAGATTCCCATACCAAAACCATTTAGCACCTCTATGAATCTTGAGGAGGATTATACCTACCTGCTGCAGATCCACATAGCCCAGCCATTTGAGTAAATGGAGTAACTTGATAGGTGGAATTAAACTTGCAGCAATGATCTTAAATGAAATGTTATTTGCAGGTTGTGAAAGTTAATGTAGTCTACTACAAGAAAACACTCACCTACATTATCCTTCGTTATCTCGCCATTTCTCATCTTCCAGCTGGCTTTGGTTGTAGTCTCTCTCAGTAAGTCTTCCCATCCTAGAAATATTACGTTTTTCTTTTCAGGAACTCCATGGGTCTGGCAGTGAGAGCACCAGGACTGTGAAACGGGAAGTCTCCCCACTCCGCTTCTGCAGAAGCTCTTCTAGGCAAGTTCTTGCTCAGCCCTTGATGAAGTTGCAGAGTTGCTCTCAGCTCTGGGATCACCATCAGACACTCTGAGATCTTGCAGGAACAAAACATGTTCAGTGCAGATTCACACTCCACCAGATTTCTAATGAACTCTCTTTCCCTTCTAGTTCCATTGACTAAGTCAATTTCCATTCCATTTCCATTTCATGGAAATGGCAGCACAGCTCTGTAGGGATCTATACCAAGGGTATCCATACCGAGGGAAAAGTCTCTTTTTTCCAGTAGATAGGGCTGACAAATTCTCAGACAAGCTTCTGTTATAATTTTAATATGGGAAAACCTGTATGTCTTGCATGGTTTTAATGAAAATATAATATGAAATTTTGGTGAAACAACCAGACAAAAATCCAAGGTGCGCAAATTTCAACCAAATGACAGGAATTTGTCAAACTAACAAGCACCTGAAAATAGGGTCTTGGGAGGAGTTTTGCAGCCTTAGCTGTGAGCTCTACTAGTACCATACAAATACGGCATATGAGGTGAAGGCTTAGTTTGTTCCATCAGAAAGCATTTTCATACATAAATCTCTGAAAAACAGGTATGGCTAAGTAACATTCTTTTCCTTCCGAAAGATTTTCATGTTTTTGTTACATGATGGGAAAAGACAGAGAAAAGGAAGCACACTATTAATATACTTTCTATGCTCACAACCTAGTTGCAAGGCAAGTTATTCCAGAGGTTGGTTCTCAGAGTCATGATCTAAATACATTTGTTTCTGGCTCTGTTAAAGTCTTGACTAACCAGAGTGGGGAATGTGAGCACTCTCACTGGTATCTAGCAAAGCACCCTTTAAGTATGATTAAGTATTTTAAGCATGTGATCAAAAATATTGCTCATTAGGGATGCAGCTACTCAAATGTGTAAGTACTTTTGTCACCTGGCACTGGAGATACTGTAAACATCTCAGTTAATGTAATATTAATGTACTAATCTTTCCCTGGCACTGCTTGAAATGATTATAGTTCAGCAATTTTTATTACAACGATTTTAAGTGATTCAAAGCCTAGGTCATCTTCAGATATCTTTCAACAAATGTAGCAGAAGGGGATCCAGCAGTGCTGGACAGCAGGTCCTTTCCAAGCTCTGCTTGCTCCTACCACCATTGCAATGGACATGGTGGAACAGGCCGTGTGCCATCCTCTCCATGCCCATGCTCCCTCCAACTAGCTTAAACTCACCCTCAGCAGAAACATTCACAGCTTGCCTGGGCTATGAGCTGAAACGCTGTTTTTTCCTTCAAATTTTTGTAGGGACATCCCTTCAGCAAAGGCAAACAGGAATATGACCATGTTTACCTGCTGCCTGAACATGATAGTCCCCCATGTACTCATACACTAGGAAGGAGGGATCTGAAATGGTTGGCAGTTGTCAGGAAGAAGCATTCCTCTGAGACACAAGGGGTATATCTGTGGCTTTAGTGCTTGGAGTCTGCACATGAGCAGTTGTACACTGGCTCGAGCCTTCTCCTCTTGGCACACCTAAAAGCTTTGTAACTGAGTTACGCTGTTGGAACATTGTGCCAAAATTTGATTTAATGTAATTTAAATATTACAGATTTGCCAATTACTTAGTTTTATGTTGGCTGATTCAGTTGTAAGGCTCATAAAGTTCTTATTATTCTGCATTTAAAACACATTATTCATAATTTGGTGGAATTTGAGAGGACTAAATAGCCAGTAGATGGCACCAATAAATCCTGTTGTGAGGCTTAAAATTGAAAAGTGTAATTCTTGACTTTTTCTCAAATGCATTTTGGAAATGAAAGAAACTAGACTAAACAGTGTTATAATTTATACTTTTTACTTTACAGTAATAGTTAGGGAAAGCAATCAGTTTGTAAACAGAATGTTTTTTTTTAAGTCAAAACTCCACCATTTAACTGAACATATTAAGCCACGAGAAAGAACACACAGATGTGTTACAGTAATTTCCTAGTTATTCAGAAAATCCAGTCATTGATGAGTTAATGCCTTCTGAGTACTCCTCCAGTCTCATGCAGTTGTGTCAGCTTAAACCTTGTTTCTAACACATTTTTTCCATAAAGCCTTTAAGATGTAACCCACCCATCTCAACCCACCACAGCACTGAAGCCTGGAGAAGGAATCATATTGAGAAAACCAGAATGTTGCTGCAATGCCTTGTGCTAACCACAGTACTGGGCTCTTGGAACCCATGTCATCTTCTTCCCTGAACCAAGTATGACCTGCTTAGACTTCAGTCCTTCAAAATATTGTGTCTGTGTGGGTTGTGGCACCCACACATAAGATGTCGATTGAGATGCTAGAAGCATCTCAACTTTCATTTTTCTTGTAAATGACAACACTGTGCCTTCACGGCATCACTTAATTAAAATGGTGATTATGCTAATAGTGTTTCTTTCCCAACAGGTTACCTCACCTAGCCTTGGATATTAAGCACAATGTAAACTACAAAGGAAATACACTTGTAAAGAGTAAACTGTCCTAACAATGGTCAAGGGTACTTCATTCCTTGTAGACTTTTAGCAGCTGCCTTCACTCATGAGAAATCTGCAGCCTATCTGCTTGGGTGGGAGTAACAGTAGCAGCAACAGTGAGTGTTCTTGACAGAGCCCCTCTTATCTCCTCATTTCTGTGGTTGGAGTGCTACTTGCTTTAGACAATGTCAAAAAGGCTGGGGGAAAGGCAATCTGTGTTTGGGGGCATGAGTCATTTCCTATGGCAAAGACTGGTACAAGCCATGCATTCTGTTAGAGTGGACAGACAAGGTGTAGTTAATGCTGACAGCAAAAAGAACTGGCTTGGTGGGGTCTGCTGAAGCTTTGGTTTTTGCTCCCTCCAAAACATCAGTGCATTAACTTGAGTTGAACTGTCTGTGTCAATACTATGTGCAATTAGCAAAGCAGTATTGACTTGACACACATTTCAAATACTGCTTTTTAAACTGGCAATTTGAGATACTTATTGAAACATGAGAATTCTAGGGAAAACAATAGTTTTGGAAGCTCAGGCACTAACTACTATAAGGTGGTTCATGACAACCTATTAAAGGTAGACTAAGGAGCATTCACAATACTGTTCTTGTGTATTACTAATTATACCCATCCTATACCCAGCAAATGCATACTCTCTTCCCATCATAACAATCTTGTGCTGCAGGGACTTCCCAAGTTCTGGGGAACTATGTAACAGAGTACCTCGTACCCCAGATCTATCTGTAAGTACATCCCCCCAACACCGTCTCCTTGTGGGATTTCTGGAGTGGCAGGTTCACTGTTTGCAAAAATGTGAAGGAAGAAGTTCAGATAGGAAGCACAAATTTTTTGTTTTCTTTGCTTCACAATTTCTTTAATGGCATTTATTTTAAACCCTGTGAAGTTATTGTTGAAGAGTAAGAAATTAATTACAAAGTGTCATGATCACTGTATCCATTATGTTTACAAATAGAACAAGTTGGTTTCTGTCTTTTTTTTTTTTTTTGGTCACTGTTTATGATAATAATGCTTTTTCTAAGCTTCTTCACAGGTGCTCCTGAGCTATTACAAATGGAAGCATCACGCAGAATACTAAATATGTTTTCAGCTGAGACATACAGTTTTGCCCAAGATCAATGCAGAATACAAAAATGAGTCACACCTTAGATCTTACAGTAAATGTAACCACATAAGAACTAATTTCTCAGGTTAATAAAATCTGATGCACTCCAGGACTTGTGTCAGCACTACTGTTTTAAACTAGGATTTGCAATATATGCTTCTGGAACCAGTTATACCATGTTCTGGGAGATAGTGCTGACCACTGTTAAGACTTCCAAATTATATAAACCTCATTTTCTTATTCTCCTTCCGTGTCTTTTCATCCTTGCTGTTTAAGATCAACCATTATATCACCAGTCAACATCTGGAAATGAAACCCTTCCATTCAGGAATTTGTAGTCAGATTATGGAGCCAACTCTGTGAGAGTGAAAGCATCTCAAATACAAATTATGGCATAAAAATAAAATCATAGAATCATAGAATGGTTTGGGTTAGAAAGGGTCCTTCAAGATCATCTAGTTCCAACCCTCCTGCCATGGGCAGGGACACCTTCCACTAGACCAGGTTGCTCAGAACCTCACACAACCTGGCCTTGAACACCTCCAGGGATGGAGCATGTGGAATATTGTCAGGCAAAGAAATTGAAACAGACAAAACCACTAATGAATGAGAAAGGAAAAGTTTTAGGATGTGTCAGTAGTAATCTCAGGAGGTCATAAACAGAAAAAATTGCTTCATTAGCAAGGGATTGAGTCTAAGCACAAAAATGCATTTTTTTTTACTACCTCTAGTTAACATTCAAATTTGTCTTCCCACCTGGCATAGCAGAGTTTCAATAATTCACAGATATCATGAACTATGACTGACAGATGATTTGAGACAAGAGAGGAGGAGGCAGAGAAGGGGCTAACCATTACTCCATTACGTATGTTTCCATGATTTTTGTACAAAGTGTCCTGGTTTCATGTTTGTGCCTTCATTTTCTTTCTTGGACTTTCTGCCATGTAACTGAATATGTTCAACTTAAAGGGAAAAGAGGAAGACAAAACACGAAAAGCAAAGCTTTAAATAGATCAGGGAGATCAGGAGGCAAGGGGGAAGGGACAGAGGGACAGGATTATTCCAGACAGAGGGACGAGAAGCAGAGGAGAAAGGACAGGAGGCTCTTTTATTCTCCCAGCAGGGCGGACAGGAGGCTGAGTGAGAGTTTACTCGCTGGATGGGGATGGGAGTTATAAAGCTCAGCTCTAAGCAATTGCCAAGGGTCTTACAGAGCATCCAAAATGGCAAAGCAAAGCAAAAATGTGGCATATAAGCAACAACAAAAGGGAAGCCTTTGATGTTATGTGGGATTTATGCCTGTCTGTGACAGAAATCCAAACCCACCCTTCTCAGAGCACTGGGTTTTCAAGGCCTGTGGTCTTGCTTTGCAAACTGGGAATTTGGCTGAGAAATACTCATAAAGCATTCTGTCTTACAAAGGAAAAGTGGAAGGCACTTAAACCATCAGCTCCTGAATCCTAGAGAGCTTCTGTGAGACAAAAAGACACCTAGGGTTCGTGGAAAATTTCTATGGCTTTCCTTGCCAGCAGCAGCCTAATCACCATTGTTTGTCTTTGTCCTCAGAGGACCCAAACTGCCCTTGAATGATAGAGGTGTCCATGTCTCCTTCCACAGAGGCACTCATGTACATGGTGTGATGCCCTTATCCTGTAACAGAACACAGCTCAGAGCCTCCCAGTAGCAGAGGACAATGACTTAGCAATGGCTGAGTGTTCATTATCAGGTTTAACAAGTTTGTTTTGCAAGTCTGACTCAAGGCTTTAATTTTAGTACTTCACTGCTATAAGGTGCATTCTGCCTGTGCTGGGCCAACTGGGCATGAAAGACCCCTGTGAGTCACCCTGTGCCACCAGCTGTCACCCCACGCACTGATGATCCTTTACTCAAACTTTCAGGCAGTGTAAGAGCCATCTGAAAGGTTCAACTGGGACATCATATGCTGCGAGTACACACCTTCTCGGAACACTGTTTCTCATATTGTATTTAGTGATAAGTTTGGAACAAGGCTGTAAGTCTGGTCCAACTTTTGAAGTGGTAACATGCTATGCAACTGATAATTTTCACGGTGAAAAGTGAAGATAAGCAAAACTATCCCAGCATAATAATAGAGGCCATAGGTCTACTGGGCATCTAGATGGAGAGGC
Organism: Myiotriccus ornatus; assembly: GCA_036023395.1. NCBI lineage: Eukaryota > Metazoa > Chordata > Aves > Passeriformes > Tyrannidae > Myiotriccus > Myiotriccus ornatus. The sequence goes on along the minus strand of JAYRBT010000082.1, from coordinate 132,215,615 downwards.
TGATCATGTCTAGGAGCTGCTCTAGAACTAAAGATACTGACAGCAATTAAGGGAGTAGGCCAGCAGATCCATCCAAGTCTCTAAATAGGGGAACAGAGACATCCAGGGGTAGCAAATGACAACCCTGTTTACAGAGGTCAAAAAAAGAAGGGACTTCCATACCAAAGGTACTGTAATGCACCTCCTGGGACCTTTCAGTAGAGCAAAATGGATAGACTAGACAAGACAAAAATCAGTTTAACTCAACCAACTCGATTTCTGCTGGAAATGCAATTGGAATAATGTAACTAAGATTTGTCAGTCTGGCCCTTGGATTCATAAATCCTTCGTAAATTCAATTGTACTGTCTCTTCTTTGTGCATCAAATTTTGTAACAGCTCACATAAGTACCTAGGAACTTCACTCTTCACCACTGGAGCAGTTATTTGCTCCTGCACAAAGGGACTGAAAATTAATAACAGACAAAGACAGTGTTTTGTTTTTATTCTCCTCTTTGTACTTGCATTATCCTAACACATGCCTGATTATATTTTGCACCGAATTAATTCAACTTCCTTTGGAAAACCCAAATGAAGATGTTTAAGTAAGTGTTGTGGAGTAGTTTATGCTAAAACAGATACTAAATTTTAACAGAAGGCAAAAACCAAGTTCTGTTATCATATCCAAAATTTTAATGTATTAATTGATTTACACAAATATAACAAGCATTAAGATTTAATCTAATGGACTGACATAATTCTGTAATTCCATAATCCATATGTTTTCCTTGTTCCATTTTTCTCTCTGTGCCTTTTCTGGCAAGCTATAAAAGTTTCTGCATCTCTGCCAATTGCATTGTGTCTTTTCTTCAGCCACTAGCAAATACAAGGTTTCTACTCTCCTGGGAGTAAAGTGAATAATTCAGCTAAGCTTTTGTTTGAGCTCTACTAGAACTGTGTTAGTGAAGCTGTTGAATGCAGGAAAAAATTCTCAAATTTGGAAGAATCTAAAGTTGCTTTATATTCAGGAGCTCTAGCTGTGTCAGTTCAAGTGCTGGTTTTAAGCTGTTTCTGATTGTGAAAGCAATAACAAGGAAGAAAATCAAACCATTACTGGAGCTTTCTACTTTCATACTAATTTGTGGTAAAGCAGCATGGTTTCTTCTGGATTATGGACTATTGTGGCAGAACAGCAGCAGCATAATGCATGTTGACTTAATGAAGAAAGAGGCTGTTTTCACTTGTGAACACAACAAAAGTAATTTTTATATTGTATAAAACTATATAAAATTAATTTTTATCTTGCATAAAACTATATAAACAAAACCTTGGGAAAAATACAAACACACTGATTTTTGACCGCTGTTAAGTCAGCTTATATCACATTGCCCATATAAAGGGATTAATGAGAATGTGCAATACACACTCATTTTAAAGTCTTTGTCTTAACAAAGCAGAAATGGGGAGGTCCATAAAGTGATGATAACTGTGATGGATAAGAACCAGCAGTATCTCCTCTTGGAGAGCAGCCTTCCAGCTGCCTCGAAAGCATGCAAAATAAAAGCCTTCAGTTATTAATACCTGTGACAGTGGACTTACAGGACACAGTGTGCTTGAGACAGTAGGGAAGATTTCTCTGTTAATCTGAGTGGATAATCACAAGTAACCAAATGCATTTGAGAAGTTGCCATTCCTTGGTTTTGAATGATTGACACCCCATCTCACAGAGGGTTACTGACCATCTCTGCGGTAACTTCTCATTGCTTTGCAATGGAACTCCTGGGCTTAAACCACCAGTGGAAGGTTCTCTGATATATGAAAAAGCCAAATTTTGAATCACTGCAGGATCTTCCAAGGAGGACACAGTGAGTGTGGATCACTTGCTTCCATCATGAGATTTGCTTAACTTGAAGGGAGTTGAGTCAGAGAAACAGTGCTGGCATGGCTGGGAGAAAGAGTTGAGACAAAACTTTTCAGCAATTGTTGGTCACAGAAGTGCTTGGAGACATTAGAGAAATTATATCCCTTTCCTTGCAATCTGACTTTGTATGCTGCTTATAAATAAACAGGACTACTGCAGAGATATCTGGATCTGTCATCAAAATGGCCTCCTAAACCAAATTATGTGAATTGTGCACTTTTATTAAAAAGGGGTAACACATGGCCAGTTCTGGAAGGATTAAATTATTGATTTTCCCAGGTACACAATTAAAAGCATCTCAGACTTTAGAAATTTATAGGGGTGGAGATAAATGAAAAACTTTGCCTTTCATGTGAGGAGTATCATATGAACTCTCCTTAGTCCAAATTCTGTCCAGATCCACGTTCAGTCATGGGCAGCTGGCAGCTATACTTCAGAAGGCATCAGCCCCATTGTAGCTTGTCTTCAAAATGCTTCAAAATCCCTTCTAAACACTGCATAGCCATGGAGCTTGCTTGGTCTGTATGCAGCAGGCTTTCCACCAGCTCCCCCCTGCCCTTTTCTGGTGTGCTGTGTATGGCACTTTCCTGCCCATGTATGGCAAGTGACTGCTCCAGCAGACTCCTCCAAATTGTCTGTCCACTCCCCAGGCTGACATCCCCTTACTGCAAGAACATGTTGCCCAGTGCTGCTGGCATTGCACTTGCTACTGCAACTGCTTTTTGGTGCTTCTGCCACTGCTGTATTTACTGTTCACATTCCTGTCAAAGAAACTTGGATGTTATCTCTGGTCTGTCTAAAACCTGACTCCTACTCTTAAGCAAAGTCTCCCTAAAAGAGCTGGAGACGTCAACCCTGACCAGTAGAACAGCCATCCATCCCAGGGCAGTCAGGATATGGACTTGAGACACATGAAACCATAAGTCACCAGGACTATATTCTTGCCAGTTTTGCTGCAGTTCACAAAAGATTTGTGACACAGGATAATGGTGTTGCTGGTGGGACCAAGATGTGCTAGGGCCATCTGGGATGACCTGGGTTGGATACCAAATTCTTGTATGGGGGAACATCTCCAGCAGTTGATGGAGGTGGCTGGCAGAAGCAAATGGCAGAGGACAGTGCTCTGAAACCTCATCACCCTTAAGACTGCTGATTTATTGCAATGGAAGCATGATCATGATGGAAGTCTTTGAAGCCATGATCCAGATTGTTTCTTCTTAAGTGCACTGAGTGTGTTTGTAAGTTGATAACTTGCCAGTGATACTACCACAACTACTAGACATGGAGTATTTTGCCTGTGTTTGCCTGTGTCTGAATGTATGTCTTCTGCTGGGTTGTTCTAGTTCCAAAGTGACAGAGCAAGGGTGTGTGAGCAACTAGGTTGTGTTGATAAAGCATTCAGTAGGTGATCAGAAGGCTACAGCTTTATAGTGGTTGAAGGAAAACGGGATTGTAGCAGGGTGAGAGTAGAGGCCTTCAGGGTGTAAGTGCAGACTGATATTAAAGATGCCAGGACTGTAAGCACAAGTCATACATGGTCAGTTATCAGTCACTAGAGGAGAACAACCCTGTGGATTGGGTTAAACCTGTTTTAGGGATAAAAAAGAGAACAATAAGCCTCCCAAATAAGTAAAATATGCTATATATATCAAATTCAGACAAATCATGAAATTGCAAACCAAGTAGGAAGGAGCAAGCTAGCAGATGTGTTGGAAAATATAAAAATTACTCCAGACAGATACACAGTGAGGAGGAAGAATCCCTCCAGCATCAGTCATAATCCTCATGGAGAAAACAAGTTAGAAAATTATGAACATTAATGTTGTGGTCCTCCCCGGCTCCCCTGTTTCTCCTTGGAGAAGACCAATGGCATTGACCCAAGTGCACCGAGAAGCCAAGCAGGATGAGGACAGCCCCAGACAGTGGGATGGGTGCTGAGCAGTGGGTCTCCTTCCTGGGAATGGGATATAATAACTGGGCATATTAGACATAATAACTAGATAGACATAATAACTATCTGTATTAGTAAATTGCTGTATAACCAGACTGATAGGAATTCATTTCACTGTTAGCATTTTTATTAGTCTAATAATAAATCCTTGGCTGTGCGTATAATATCGTGTTTCTTTAGCCCCTGTAAATGGTACTGACTGTGCTGGAGGTCTGGCAGCTACACTTCGGTACAGCCACCGATGCAGACAGCCCTTCTGAGTCCTGTGGCATTTTTGTGAACAGCCCGAACCTGCAGTAAAGACACGAGGTAACAACTGCATTTACCCTGACAGTAACTTCTGATGCAGTGCAGTAGTACTTGTAACTTGAGCACAGTGCCCGGTGTGACTGAGGGGACAGCAGCCTGGCACGGAGGTGGCCAGAAACGTGGAAAGAGTGGTGCATTCCAGTGAAAGGGGTAAACGTGGTAGGTCTTGGGAGGGCTGAGCCAGGGGAGAAAGGAGGAATGTGTGCAGTATCATTCTGCCTGGAGAAGGAGGAGGATGGAGACATAAAAGCTGGGCTGTTAGGCTGGCTAGGTGGTGTTCCCCAGGAAGCCGGAAAGGAGGAGCTGATAGGAAGTGGCTTTCACGATGTGTGAAAACACCTTCCCCAGAGTATTAAAGGATTGCTCTGCAGCTCCCAGAAGCTGTTTATAACGCGCTACCGCTGCTCTGTGAGACGTACCCTGGGCCATAATGCAAAGGCATCCATGTGCATGGTGTGCTGGGATGCCGGTGGGGTGATACCAATCTCTGTGGGGCGGAGGGACAGAGACACGATGTAAATGATGCTGTCTGCAAAGAGCAACTCCTGGGCCAGCCCGGTTTTGTCGTAGAGGGAACTGGTTGTTTTGATCCTGTGTTCACGAGAAGTGAACATGCACATGTGTCACGTGTGCAGCACAGATGGTCTGGGACTAGGATCCAGGAGCAAGTATTGGAGCTAAGAGATTTGGCAGCGTAGATTCACCCCATGATAAAGATGCATTTGTAACATGAAATACCAGTGAGAGCTTATTAGACAGAACTGAAAAATATCTGTATAGTGCAGGTGTAAGAAGCTATTTTCTTACCATGGATACAAGTAATTAACATGTTGTAAGAAAAGACAGCATGCAGACAGATAAACAGCAGCAACGGCAGCAATTTCCTGGTGGAAAATGTGCCCAGTATATATTTTGGCGGTTATTCTATTGTATTTGTTAATTAATCTTCTAAATTGTCAAAAGATTGCCATGATATCAGGCATGATCAAGGGACAGAAAATCCTTACTAGGTGTGAAAACCCAGCTAGAGTAGTAAACTACTGCATTACAGGAGTAGGTGTAAAATGGTTGCCTCCACAAGGATTTTAAACATGTTAGTTCATCTGAAAGATGTTTTTGAATTGGAAACATGAATAATGAATATCATTTGCATAGAACACTATGTGTGTCCATTAATACTGAGCTCCCTACATCCCAGCAGTTCCCAGAGGTGATGATACTACTTGGGTGGAGTTGGCTGCTCAGTGAATTAATGAGAACTAACTTTGCCCCTGAGCTTGGCAGCTGTGATCACAAACTTTAGCTTCACCTGGTCCAGTCTGAATTGGTAAAATTATGCTCTCAATAATATAATAATGTGTCTAATATTGTGCTGCAAAAATTATGTCATATTAGTAGTCTGAATGAAGTGGAAAAACTTTTCGGAGGGGGAATAATTTGAGGGCAGAGGAGATGCCACTGCACTGCAGAAGGTCTGTTTCAGAGACATGGACAAGCCACAGCACCCAACATTTTAGGTTCAAATCACCCTTTAGCCCTTTAGTCAGGCAAACTGAACATTAAGCCACTTACTAAGCGTGACCTGGAAAGTTCTATCTGCCTAGCACAAACCCAATGGTTTAATTTCCTGGTAAAACCAGATGCAGATGACTATAAATATTTTCATGCCTTTTGTATTTGACAGCTCCTCATAGCTGATAAAGAATAGGCTGCTACTTAGCTATGATGCCTTTTTTTGCTGTGAGCAAGCTGTTCTTTCTGTCCATGCGGTAATACCCAAGACATATTTCCCTATATCCAAACATGTGGGTGTTTTGCAAAGGTTAATGGAAATTAAATTAAAGCTGAGTAATACTGATTATAATGCAAGAGTGTGCAGGAAAGTCTAATTAATACAACTGGCAGCATGGCTTGGTCCTGGCCTGTGACACCACTCTTTCTTTCTCCCTCCGTCCTATTTTTTCCCCAAGCAGGCACCCACAGCAACCTCAAACTGCTTGTTTTCAACAGTCTTGAAAGGACAGATTTATAGCAGCATCCCAGTTTTTTGCACTCAGGACTTAAATGATATTCAGTCCTCTAGAAAGTAAAGAGAAACTGTTGTATTCTGCCTTCTTCCTTCTTGCTTATAAACATCCTTCTATCAGTAAGATTACAGTATTTCCTAAATTTTAGTGTTTGCTGAGCCTTTCTGTGCAAGGAGATGTTGCAAATAACCTTGAATTTTATTTTAAGTGGCATATCTCAACAAATGTCTTTTCTAGTGAACCAGCCAACTTTTATTCTTATATTCATGATCCAACTTTGCCATTAGTTTACTGATGGGCAGGAGAACAGCTTTTAACTCTGGATATTATGCACAGGCTACCTGAAAAAAAAATCTGAAAATCAGATTGGCGGACATGAAAACATGAGGATGATAACAGGACAGAATGAGATCTTGCATCCCTGCTTCTGAGACCACCACACCTTATTTGTTGCTGGTACCTTTTTCACGTGCTTCACTGAGACAATCTGGAAAGGAGGCACCTTGGAAGGCACCAGTGCAACAGGGGATGCTTGGCCTGCAGACAAGTTTTGAACTATTGAAGTGTATCAAGTTCTTCAAAATATTTGCCTCACTGTGAAATGAAAACTTACTGTGGAGTCACTGCGTACACATTGTTGTAGCTCATGTAGCACTTCCCAAGCACTAATTTTAGAAATGCCACCTCAGCTCATATTCCCCAGAGGCAGAGAGAAACAGAACCCATCAAACCTAAGCTTTGGGAGCCTCACTTGCAACAAGGCCCTTCCCCCATCCTGCCAGTCACTTCTTGCACCAGCAAGGGCTCTGCTTCTAAGGAACAGTCTGACCCTGGAATTCTCCCATTTGCAGGGTTCCCATGGGCTCTTACATGCCTGACTGAGGGACTATGGCTTGCTCATATCCCCAGATCCTTTTTCTTTTGGCACATCTGAAAGCCATTCCTTTGATACTATTCTTCCTTTTCCACAGGAAACAAACCAGTTCCTGTGTCGGCATCCTGGCCAGGAATCAAAGAAACAAGCTACTTGTCAGGCAACACCCGGGGCATGGGCAATTAGGATGGGGAAGGTATTTCAGCAAGAGCCTTTCTGGCACTAAGGGAAAATATCATGCAAATTTACTGCAATTTTGAAAAAAAAAAAAAAAAAGTGCTGTGTGTAAAAGTTATGAGTTTATTTCTATGGCACAGGTCAAACAACAGTGTGGCTGCTTTTCGACCCTGTGCTTTCCGGTTCAGGCAGGAATAAAGAACACTTTTTTAGTTATGTATTCCATTTGCCTCGTAGTTGCCTTATGACATCTTAGTAGGGAAAGTGTCTCAGATTCCCAGTGTCTTCCACTTTAGCTATGACAGCAACCACAAACTATCAGTCTGTAATTGCAAAGGTACAACTGCATTTTGACCTCACAAGCCCTCCTTGGCAAATACACTGATTTCTTATGGGGAATAAATGTATTTTAGCTTCTTTGATATGACCACACAGTCCATGAGCCACAACATGAGGACACCAGATACAGAAAGATTCTGATTCTCTGAAGAGGTGAAAACCATTCATTATACCTTTACAGTCTTTGATCTCAGCTCTTGAAGATAAATTAATCACAAATGCAGGAATGTGAAATGTGTGAAGTAATAAACAGACACTTTAAAAATTTTTTTTATTTTTCATTTCCAAGTTAAAGGTCAGTCTTCAATAATTTGCAGCTAAAATGAGAGTACAAAAATGTTCCCATTAGTCTAGTTCGAATTTAGACATATTATTCATTATTTGCAAAAAAACCTAAGCCTGCTTTTATCAAATACCATTTCTCTGCACAAATTAAATAACTCACTCTTTTCGTAAGGCATGTAAAACAGATTTCAGTTCAAACATTAAAATATTTCACACTTGAGCATCAGAATTTAAAACAAAAATTAAAGGTTCTCAAAAAAAAAGTGCCTGAACTGCAGAAGTACACACTGCAGACATTACAATGTACACATGCAGAGACATGCACATATGAATATCTATGTATATGAACATACTAGGAAGATCAAAAATACCTGTTTTCTTTTTTTTATGCAATCTCAGTCATTTAACTAACAAGAATGGATGTTTAACCCAGTACTCACATATTGCTTGCACAATAGTTATAGTTTTCTATTTTTTCAGTACAAAATCATTTCAGTCACACAGTAAAATTGTGTGTCTTCCAGTCAGTGTCCTGCAGTAATGATGAAATTCTGAAATACATTAAGGAAGCATAAGGGAGAAGATGAAGGAATAATGCAAGATGAAAATGCACTGAGTCTTTGAGAAGACTAATTTGCCTAATGATTAATTGGTAACTGTAAATCCTTTCTCTTCTTTAGCCAGTGGAAACGTTCACTTTCTTTTGAGTGGTTCCATTTCTCACATAGTGGAACAAGATGTATTTCACAGGTATACAAACATCAAGGAAAATCCTGTATATACATTGTGTAGGGATTATGGAAACATTGTAAAGTTCCTTACTATTTGAAAACTGAACTCAGGTAAATCATAAAAAGTCACCAGCTTTTGGCAAATCATTTCAGCAGAAAGTGTGTTGCTTCAGCATACCTGTAGAAATCCTCATGTGCAGCCAAGGGACTTCGAACAAATTATGTGGCCTAATGCCTTTTGGGAGAAAATTACGTTTCAAAAATCCTGTCATATAAGAAGACAGAAATGCCCACCAGAAAGGTTCTTCATCTGAAAGTCCATGTCTTTAAACATGGTTACTTAATTTTAGGTATTTGAGCCTTTTATATTTGAAAGATATTTAATTTACTACTCAAAGAACAGACCCTGCAAATAAGACTCTTCACTCCCAAGAAGGGCACTGAGAGTGAAAATGTCCAGATGATTCTTTGAGCTTGCTTCTTCCACTAAAACCAGCACAGGAATCTATTTTTAGGACTTTAAATTGTCTTAGGCAGTATAGATTAGATCCTGTCACCCCAACTACACAGACTGGTATTTTTTATTATTTTACAAATAAATTGCTTGTTTCTACTGGTGGTTATCTCTGGTAGAAGGACAGTAAACATAAATACACATTTCTAGAACCTACTCTTAGTTTTATTAAGGTCATTGGAAGCTTGCACATTAATAACTAAAAAGCCATCTGGGAAATAATGTAATTTCTTTTCAGTTACAGCCTAATGAATAAGAACAGTAATGTATTACATAAGGAGAGTGTATAAAATTACTTGTAACTAAACGTGGCCTGCACCACAGAAGTCGGATGTAGTCTTGGAATGTCCTAAATTTAAGTTTCAGGATATAAACAGGTTTATGGGATTTTGGAGTAGCTCAGGAAAGTTATCATGAGCAGTCCAGGGCAGCCAGCCTTCACCACTCCACAGCCAATGGGGGATGTGGTCAGCATAAGCAAGGTCTGCAGTATTGCCCAGATAACCATGTACCAAGGCCATCTCCTGCTAACCATCCTGTCACATCTCATGCTCTAAATGCAAGACCCAAAAACTGCCTCCCTGGTGGCTGGCATGACCTAGGTTTGTTTCATACCAATATGCTGTGCAGCATCACATGCTTGCCTTTGTTGTGTGACCCAAGCCATCTGACACATCTGGTCAGCCCATCATCACAAAATCATTTCTTAGCTAGTAAATAATCTCCCTGCCAGGACTCCTTTGTTCTTGCATCTACTCACTCTAATGTGGCATCCACCCAAGGCAACAGTCTCCGGAAGAGCTTCTTACACAATGAACTTTCTCTCTTGTCTTCCTTCAAAATCCCCTCCACCCTTTAACGCATCAGCATCATTATTTGCTTTCTGTAGTTTTCCTGTATCGTGCAGGTTTATACTGCACTATCTCTGCCTTCTATCTAATCCTTTAAAAATATGCTATGGTCTCCAAAGTCTTGCACTTACTCTGGATTTCAGTTTGCCTTTTTGTTGGTGTAATTAATAAGCAATTCAAATTGCATAGACTTGTACTATATGGAAAGTAATATGTACACACCAAGCAGCAAGCCATTAAAATGATTCTAATATGCAATAAATTGGGGTTCAGTCCCAGAATTCTGTTTATACGTGTTTGCTTATGAAAAGGACTTTTAACCATTCATACATAGATTTTCTTCCCCATGTCATATGTTTGTTATGAACAACTTTTAAATAGTTCTTATAAATGGCCCTCTAAGGATACTCATATATATATATATATATGTCTGTGAGGGAGCCAAATAAATTTACCTCTTTTGTCTTATAAACATATAAACTCACTGAGAATATATATTATTACTTCTATATTGAGAAGCAGTATGTTGAATTAATTCCTGGACAGAATGTCCATATTCCTTTTAGATATATATTCGTGATAATCATGGAGCACTGGGATACAGGGTGCTTACAATGCAATTAAATATCTTCTGAATGCCAAATTAATTATATCTTATAAAGTTAATTTTTTGAGCTGACATTACAATATGGCTTTAAGAATTATGGTTATTTTCATGTGATGTTAATGACAACTTTTTTCTAAATCTGTCTGGACCTCAACATAATTCAAGGGCCATATATAAAAACTAAGTAGCCATAGCTCTACTTGCCAACTAAGACTAAGAACTTCAAGTAAGGCTGGTCAACACAAAAGTTACTGGTTTTAAGACCAATATTATGTCAATACAGACAATAAATTAAAACTAGGTAATTGAAAGTTTAATATATAAAAAGGTTACTGTATGACTTAACTATATATAACCAATATATATAGTTGTAAAGAGATTTAGTGGAATTCACCTATGTGTCACTTTCTGAGAAGTCTGGGTTTGAGTTTTTTGTAAGTGAGTGCTTTAAAAGAACTCCGTGGGTTTGAATGTGCACACTCAAAAATCTCTATGACTAAAAATGCAGACTCATTTGTTCATATCCTGGTTTTAATTGTGATGAGTTGTACCTCTTATTATCCAGCCTGATCGTAATAGCAATGCAGAACAGGACGTACCCAAGGGATAACATAGACGTTAGTGAAAAACAAATGGCATGAATTTTGGTGTATGTCTGTATAGTGCCACTGCTTTAGACAAATGACATCTGAAGATCCTACAGTGTCTGCAGCTGATTTCCATAAGACCTGCTTCTGAAGGCACTCAGCAGCAGCTGCCTGCTGTATTCAACCTGGAACATCTGGAGATCTTCATGTCTTCAGCGACTGATGACATTTAAAGTGCAGCAAAGCATTGTGAAGTCCATCCTTACCTGCAATTTTCTTTGTTAATTGGCACAATTCTTTGTTTTCCTTCTGTCACTTTGTCTGATGCTTTTTGTAACATTAATGGCGACTTCTTTTGTGGACATTTTCTGTGTGTCCCATTTACTCTGTGAGAGATTTAAACAGTACAGTGAATTCCACACTGACAGCAGAGTCATTGACAATTACCTCCTAATTTATGAAAACAGTTCTACTTCATAAACAGAATGCCTCCAGCATCTTTCTCATGGAACTGCAATGCAGAGTAACATTCTCATTCAGCATGGACACAAGATTTTGTAACTGCTGTACAGGCTGTGGACGTCAGTAGACTTTGGATCAAGCCTCTTGACTATAATTATGATCCCTGCATGTGTGTACTCTAAAAGCAGAGCAAATAAATCCGATTTCAGTCCAGAAGTGAAAATTAGAGGTTCTTTTTTATGTCACTGGGAGTTGTGCATCACTAGCCTGAGATAGAATTTTCTATAACTGGTTTTATGTTTCTTGAGTGAAAATACAGTTTTAAAGTAACATTTACTTCTGCCTGCATATAAGACCCAAGCACAATACCTATACCTTTCAGAGCGTCATCAGATAATTTCTAATATTCAAAAAGTTAGTCTGTTTGAGGCATGTAAGTGCATCCCTAATTTAAATTTATTCTTCTCCATCTCGTGGTCTATCTGCTTGTTGCCATGAGCAACCCATTATATGCACAGTAAAATGGATAGGTCTAGCAAACTAAACTCACAACTAGGCTGACAGAGACACAGGGGTGAGTTAGGTGGGACTGATTATTGCATTTCCAGTAGTCTATGAAACTATTTGTCAGTGTGAGGAGTGCCAGAGAAATTAGGCATTATTTACATGGCAAGAATGACAGGCAGAATAATGTCCGATAAACTTTCACTGACATGACTTGAAGGTACATATATATTTGCATAGCAACACTTGGAGTTTATTTGCTGTTGTGTATTACTTTACAATTCTGCAGCCTGAATACACTTGCTCTTTTGGTGTCTACTGCCCCAGTGCTACTGTTCATGCAAGGATTCTCCAAACACTACACATATGATGAAAATCAAGCAGGTGATTGTCAGTCAGGGACATAATTTGGATAAAACCCTTGCTTTTGGTGTGCCTGACCATTATATTGCCTTCATTGGTATAAGGACTCCTCTCATCATCATCATCATCATTCTTTTACTTTCAAGTTGTTCTGACATTACTGTCATGAGAGGATCCAAAGTTTACCAGATGCAGCCTGTGTCAAACTCTTTCCCTTTCGACACACAAATTGTGGCACAAATTGTCACATAACCAAGGGTAAGGCAGGAGGCTGCTTTAGAGCTTAATGCTCTAAAAAGTGAGAAAGTGAGAAACAGAGAGGTTCTTTTTTATCCCTTATTTGCCCACAGGCCAATGGCACAACCCAAGTCTCTGAGAGCACCGTGTGCTGCATTGCATTGTATTGTAGAGCATGTAGAGATTAAAAAACCCCCGTAGTCAATGTGAATATTCAGATAAATAAAATGGGCACATTTTGAATTGGGGGGGATAGTCACATTCTTATCTCTAGGCACCTAAACTTCAGGAGTTCCAGTCAGAAACTTGCTCATCTTAGGCTTCCTTCAGTGGAGAAACAGAGATTCATGGAGGCAAACCAGAACTGGAGCCTAAATCAGATATTACACTTTCTCTGAAGGAATATATATTTCTATTTTGAGTACAAGAAGTTTAGACAACTTACTTTCCTTTCTTATGCACCTGCATTAGATGTGTAGAATAATGTAAATGCCTTACTTATCACCACGAATTTTCTTTGCACTGAGCTGCAACAGTGCAGGTGTATGTTATTAAATGCACCTCAGCTAAAAAATGTGGGAGGAAATCTTGAAAATCATAGGGCCTCAGGGCAGGAACCCACACTTCACTGAATAGTCCCACAGTTAACACTCTCATTGTTAATATGTTGTGGGAATTTGCCCATACTTCCTACTAAGTCCAATGCAGAAGTTATTTTCCAATCACTTACAAAATTAGGCAAACCATTTTCTCCAGCAGTATGCAGGGTACACACTGTAATTCTCAATTGTAGCCAAGCCTTTTTCAAATTGGATTAACAATTATGTAGTTCTGTTCAACCATATCCAACCTCACCAATTAATTTTTCTCTGTGGGCTAGTGGCTATGACAGCCATTTGTGCTTTTCATTTGCAGCAAACCCATGGCTCTAGATATCATGCTGCTGTGGAATGTGTCCCTGCACATCTGGAGGTGCAGTATCTTGTGAAAAAATGCAGCAGTATCCATGTCACCAGGGAATATCTTTGTAGTACAGCAATACAAAGGATAATACAATGAAGGTATAAAATAAAAATATGTGTACTGACATGTTGTGTGTTGGCAAATGCAAGGTGAAGTTCAGTCTAAATTCCCTTTTTCGTTTTCTCAGACTCTCTGATTAAATTTGCCTCTCTCAGTGATGTGACTCCTGACGTGGGACCACCTCATATGGGGAGGGTCTAGTGGTTCCACCATAGGCTGTGCTGAAGCACTTTCTGTGGAAAAACGTCAAGGGACAAAGCTCAGTGAGGAGGAGCGCCCATATTGGCAGTAATTCACCAGAAACAAACTGTGTGCATGCCTGAGGAGGAGGGACACAGAGGGAGATTGTTTCAAGCCTGAGAGAGGCATGAAACAAAGGATGGTGTAGAGGTGTTGGAGTCACGCTCAGTTTGAAGCAATGCAGCTAATGAGAACTAAACCAAAAGAATGACCCAAATGGTGACCAAAAGCTGAATTATGCATCATGAACTTCAAAATGCATATTATTTTTAATTCCCTGCATATGGTAATGATGTACGATTAAAGTCGCTCAAGCTCCATCTAATCATGAAATTACATCAACTGAAACTCCTTTTTTTTCAGCACCCT
>JAYRBT010000082.1:132152797-132201166 GCA_036023395.1 Myiotriccus ornatus | reverse complement strand
ATGTACGATTAAAGTCGCTCAAGCTCCATCTAATCATGAAATTACATCAACTGAAACTCCTTTTTTTTCAGCACCCTCAAAGAAAACAAAAGACAAGTATGACTTAAGAGGGGAGGGAGATCAGAGGAGACTCTACCTTTGTATCCTGGGATGGTCAACAGGCTGTACCCTCTAGCCCCCTTAGGGACACCTGTCAGGTAAGCTTTATTCCATGGTAATCCTATTGCAGGTACTTTCTGATATCAGTGCATTTAACAACAGCAATTTGTGGACCTTATTCTGTCACAACCAAATCAATAAATTGCACAATTTGTGAATCTGGAGTCTTATTGAATTCACCCGGACTTACAGTGGAACTTATGCCTTTTGTGCATCTGGGATTGCAATTGTGACCACACTGTGCCTCTGGCACCTTACCAGACTTACAGTGCCAAAATGGTTACTCTAAAAAATTATCTGTGAGGGTCTCATGGGGACTTGGACAGACAGATAATGCTGACTAAGAAAGGGAGGGCCTGACTGCCCCCAGGCCCTCCACATCTGCAGACAGGGCAGAAAGCAAGGGGGTCTCCCTTTCCTAAATTTTTATGTGACAGAAAAATTGGTGTAGTCAGCAGGACTGCCATGGATTAACAATTACAAAAGTATAAATGTGCTCCTTGCCAGGCAGACAAGGAATGGGCCCAAAAATTCTAGAAAGACAGAGCAATTATTGTTGCAGTATTGGGGACTCACTTATCACACAAAAGGGAATCAAAGAGTCCCTTCTTTCCCAAAAATTTCCTATACAAAATATGCTGCTTCAAAATCAGAAAATGAAGTATTAAAGTCATCACTGGCCTTTGAGAGGGAAATAAAAGAAAGATTGGGAACCCAAAGAAAAAGGCTTATAAATGAGAATGATCGGTTTAGGATTCTACTTGCTTCAGCAGAGCAAAGGGAAAGAAAATTATTGGAGAAATTAGGTAGGAAGAGCCTTAGTAGAGAGAAATAAGGTCCGAGAGAGGAAATAGGAGGCAGGAAAGCAACTGAATTGTTACTATCTTTGGAAATTGAGCAGCTGCAGAAACGGTTACAGGAAGAAAAGGAGATAAAGCAAAAATCAGAAGAAAAGGTAGAAATGGTGCTTATGTGGCTGCCAATCCACCCAGCACTGTACAGATAATGAAATCATTTGTATCCCCTGGAGAACGGTGGAAAAGACAAAGGGTCAGTGGCCGCTCACTCTTATCTGCAGGAGACGGAAAGCCAATATCACACCTTTAACTACTGCTGTGCCAGATTTAGCAGAACTGGTTAACTCAAATGCAGGGAGCAACCTATGCATGGATGGCAACCCTAGATGTAAAAGACAAGTTATTTATGATTCCACTCTGGGAACACCTCAAAGCGAAATTTGTGCTCACCTGGAAGAGAGTGCAGTGTACCTTTAATAGACTCCCACGGGAGTATAAACATTCACCCGTGACTGCATATTCCGTGATTTCCAAAATTTTACAGACAGTCTCACTCCCTCCAGATGTGAAATTATGCGATATTCCATTAGGAGAAGACTCCCCTGAAAAAGCAGGGGAAGCAGCAACAGCAGCGCAGCAAGCGCTTCATGAAGGAGAAGTTGAGATTCCACCTGAGAAGTGCCAAGGACCATGTAAAGGACTATATATGCTACATCTGCAGATGACCCACAAAGCAAGGAGGTCTCCCTTTCCTAAATTTTTACCTAATGCTTTCTCATATGAGAAACCAAGTAAGCAGCAAACCAAGCAGAGTTTTTGGATTTCTTCAATCTGCAGCAGCTCAGCAGCTGCTGTGCAAACAGGGCAAGTGGAAACCTGTGAGAGGCAGACATGTAGGCAGGTGCAACAGGAGAAGGTTGGTCTTTGGTTTAGTCCCAAATTCTGGGGTGTTCCTACATTATTGTGACACTGGATGACTCTTCTACAATGTATATGACATAAAGTGAGGGGGAGGAGGAGGGAGGATCTGATCCAAAGCCTACTGAAGTTATTGAAAAGACTCTCATTGACTTTTTCAGGCTTCATGTCCAGCTTTGAGTGAACCAGGGTTTATGCAGTTCACATAATTTAAGCAGAACAGCAATTAAGGAAAAGCCTATGCCCTTTCAGATAATTAATTTAAACAGTTTGAACAATACATGCCACAGCTCGACTGAGTTGGAAAGCAATGAGCGTGGGGGCTTTTTTTACTGTAACAATGTGTTACTCTGATTGATAAAACATCAATCCTGTGGCCGTTCAGGCATTGTCAGAGGTGCTTGGCTCAACCATGCTGTGGCTGTGGTGCAGCCCAGCACCATTTTCTCTTATCTCTTGTACAGTTTCACTGCAGCGAGGAAGATTGCCACAGAAGTGAGTTAGACCTGTTTGAAGCTAGTGCTGAGCATCAGGGGACATGATCATACTCTTACCTCTGTGGTTCTGAAGCCATTCTGCCTCTGTGTCGTGGCTCCCGTGCTGTGGACCACGGGGTTGGCACACTGAGAACCGCAGTTGTTCCTCTTCTCAGTGCTCAGCGTTCCAGCTGGGGCTGCTGCTGCGGTTACACCAGTCTGAGCCAATTTCCCCTCCTCCAGAAGACCTAGAAGGGACACGTGAAATTGGGCAAATAATACCAAGGAGCAATTTGCAACTGACTCTGGCTTTTCCTTCATTTTTCCACATGTTTGTGATACTGTAAGCGATGCCAGGTGTGGTGCAGTACCACAGTGAGAGCAGTCCACCTCCTCGTGTCACCCTTATCCTCACATTTGACATTATTTGCCCTTTTCCCTATGGTCCACTGCTCTGTGAAACACTGGCTCAGAAAACATGGAAAAACGATCAATGAGTGCAGCACATCAGCAGATTTTTGTCATCTGCGGATCTCCATTGGCTTCTCTACACACACAGCTCCTTGCATGACTGAGATTTTAACTTAGGACCCGGAGAAGCTCCCCTTAAATCTGTTTCAGTTCTGGGAAATAAAGGAGTTAGATGTGAGCATGAAAAATGAGACCAAAATGTGTGGGAAAGTTGCTCTATTCGTGGCCTTGAACATTTTTTTCATCAGAAGTTGAGAAAAGAAATTCAGAAAAAATACATTTCTTACTGGTTTGACTATTAGCAATCAAATAAATGACTGATTTGCTTTCTGCTCTAGCTGTGTGGATATGCATGCATTGCACAACATGGTATTGGACAGCATAAATGAATTTTCTCATCTTATTGCATTAACAAAAATAAGTTGTCTTTTATGATGAGTGCAGAGCATTTAACTTCTGGTTGCGGCACTGGGTCTAAAATACAAACACAAAGAGCAAGGGGGATGCATGACTGTAGCGCTCAATTTAGTTTTTGTCAAAGCTCATTTTATAAAGATCTTTATGTTAAAAGAGAAAAAAACCTGCAATTTTACTAACTGGCCATGCAGGTATCAAACCTGAAAGAATTAAGGGGTCACAGAGACTAAGTGAGAAAAAATTATGTGGAAACCAAAGACAAATCATTGCTATTTGAAGTGACATTGTGTCATCAAAACCTTTTCCCATGAATCAGGTGGGAATTCAAACACAGTGTTAAGGGTTTTGAAAGGGAAGCAAAGTCCTGAATTCTTTCTCAGAAATCTGCAAGAAAAGCTGCATTGTCAATAGAAATCAACATCAGTAGCATCCAGCAAAGGTAATGACTAAAAGCAATAAAGCTTCAACCAAATATTCAGATTCTTGATATTGAAAATATTTAAAATTTTGTGAATTAAATCATCTTTAAGATCCCTTCCGACCCAAGCCGTTCTATGATTCTACGAGCTAAGCCTAAATACGAACTAGTCACTGCATTTCCCTGAGCAGTCAGAAGATGGAGTCAGAGTTTTCCAAAGACAATTTAACTTGCAGTGGTGGTAACTAATAATGCTAAGTCATCCAGTTTTTGATAGAAATTGACCTGAAATTTGAAAATTATAGTTTATTTTAAAAAATGCTTCAGGCTTTGGAAACTTTTCTGCTAGATATAAAATCTAATTTCGTTCTCCCATCTAAGTTTAGATGCAGCTTCCATAAGACAAGAGTAAACCTCACCTCTCCCTCACCTCCCAAAATTCAACAAGTACTTGTGTTTTAGGTCTTCTCTCTTCCTATCACTCCACAGTGCCAAATGAAAGGCAAAAAAATGACTTGGTGCAGAGCAGTAAGTGACACAGACTGGTATTGTAGACAAAACCAGTTATCAGGGAGGGAGATGGAAAGGCAATTAGCCACGAGTGAGTCAGAGCTCTAAGCCAGGAGTCCACTGCTTCCCCTTGCAGAGAGCTGTGAGAACAAGCTTGAGCACGGCTTCCAACAGGCAAACTGCACTAGGCATTACATACTAATTCTATTAATTGAATATTTGACATTTCAAACATATATGAATTACGAATTTTTCCTTCTGTGGAGTCACCCTATGAATTTACTTTCCACTGTGTGTCTCTTAGGCCATCTGGCCTCTGACTAAATTGTCTGGTGAAACAGCTGGCAGTTGAAGAGCCATTTTGTTATTAAGCACAATTGTTCATTTATCAGACTGTGTTGCATCTTTTGGTCTCACACAGAACAATTTTTCTTTCATGAATCCATTCCTGGAGGCTGATAGAAAATCTTAATCCTGAAAGTAGTATATCTGGCTCATTTTTTGTCTCTGTTAGTTCGCAGCCTGAGCATCCTTGCTGCATTCTGCATTGCAGGGGTGAGACTTTTTTTGCACTACTTGTCAGAAATAAACCAGATAACAGTATCTGATCCTTCCACTATCACTACTATATTTTTATACGGATGACCTAGTGGTCATCAATACTAGGCAAAAAGCTTTTTTATTTTACCCTGAAATACATTTGCTATTCTGAAGTTAAGAAATTATTTTAATTTTTTTTTCATTGGCAAATATATCCTTTAAAGAGTGGGTAAGGGTTTAAAGATTTCAGTGACTTGCTCTTTATGTATGAGCACTGAGCAGAAATTACAGTGAGAATTCATGAGCAGTGGAGTTAAGAGCACAAGGTTTGTTGGCAATTTATAAAGCAACACCTATCTTACAGACTAGATGCACAACACAAAAGGTTGATTGCAAAACAGAGATGATGTTAAGAAAGGATTAGGAACACAGGGTTGTTCTTAAAAAAACAAATACTTTTGTATTGTTATTTAGGGTTTGCCACAGTACACAAAAATGGAACAGTTAACTCTCCTGTACTATCTGGAATTTACAAGCCAGCAGGATGACAATACTAAGGGTCTTGCCTCAGTGTCATCTAAAACAAGCAAACTGTTGAGATATTTATGCCATCCTCTCAGCACGGGTTCAGTGAACTCTTTGGTCTTTCACCCTAGAACTTCAGTTTACATCAGTGTTATTAAATCACTGTAGAGATTTAAAAGAACAGGTTCAGTAATGTTCTCATTGTCATCTTCTCTGCCACGACACCCCCCTGCCAAAAGTCTGTGGGCCTCTTGAGACCAGGGAAAAGAGCAGATCCCATCTCAATGCTCTGTCAAATAAAAGTATTTTATTTCCAAATGAACTGGAAAGGCTAGAATATTCTTATGGCTCCATTCCCAAAACCAGGGTTTCTGGGTGATTATTAAATACCCACCAATGTGATGGTGAACCTTCCCTCGGGAATGGCTAGTGAGTGTTTGGGCAACTGTTCCCTCTGTGGAGAGGAATGGATGACAAGAGGCAGGTATTTCATTGCATGTAATCAGGTTTATAACAAACGTGCACAAGTTCTCTCTCAGTGGTTGCGGGGAGAATACCCCTGCAGCAGCCTCACTGCTTACAAATCCAAGTCTATCTTTCCAGCACAAAATATGCTTAAAAGAACTTGTCCTCCCACGGCAATGCTCGCTGCCACCTTCCTCTTTGCCGGCTTGCTGGGCTGCACAGGAGCACCAAGTCCTGCCTTTCTTACCAGGCCAATAGAATCCTTCAGGCTGCAGTTTGATAAACTTCTTTACAGAAGCATCAGGGGAAAAAAGGGTTATTTTAGATTGAAATCAATCCCTAGTTATTCTTCTCCCAGTGACGCAAGCAGTCAGATTGGCGCAACTCTGGAGGTAGCACAGGAATCGAAACAAGCAGCTGAAAGCAGCTGAGGTTGGTGTGCTCTCCAATAAAACAAAACAAACCAGACCCCCACTCATCCAACCACACTCGTTCTTCTCACTGAGCTGCCTTGCTGAGCTATCTAAATCTTCAGAGGTATATTCACGTTGATTCCAGCTACACCTGCGTCAGGGGACAGGTATTTGTTTAGTCCATTTAGCCCGGATTCACCAAAGCTTCACACTGTGTTACAGCAAAGAGTGTCCCAGAGCTGATGATCCAGACCAGGATGTGATACAATTGACTGATAGTTACTAAAAGGTCTTTCATTAAAACATCTGATGATTTACACCAAATGATGGCAGTTCAAATAGTCTATTGTTCTGTGTATTTTCACATGCAGAATTTGAATAGATTTGAAAAACCAAATTTGCCCAAGTTTGGGTTTGGGGTTTTTTTTACCCCACTAAAATACTGACATTAAAGTACTGTCTTTTGTCCAAGCTTCCCAAAACATGAAAGTTTGGGAAAATTTGGATATGCACAATAATCACCTCCAGTCATTATATTTGACAAACCAAAACTAAAAATCAATCCCTCAGATATCTGGGTATATTTTAGCTGTTTCACGGTTCACAAGAAGGACATATAAGAACAGTTTTATTATTATGTCAAAATGTAATGAATATAAAGCCACCTAAAATCAGAGGCATCTCAATGTAAGTATGAAGATTGGAAAGTTGGCGTGATTATGTCCAAAATATGTATTCTATGTGGAGAACAACAGGCATATTAAAGGTAAGATAAACTCCCAGAAGATGATAAAGAGAACAGAACATGTCAATTGCCACTACTAACACAAAAACAAAGGCACTGGGATTTTTATATAGCTCATATAAACACCATAAATAAAATTAACTCTCCAAGAACTGCTGCTACTCATAATTAATAGTTTATCTTAACATTGAATATTCAGGCTGCCAGTGGGACACCAAGTTTTTCCAGTCTTTCGAGATTAACCTCTTACTCTCTCTGCTGTAAATGTAATGAAAGATTCAGTGTGTCCAAGCAAATACCAAAATTAGCTTTTGGTAACAAGGCTTGAACACATCAATGCTTCTCTTATCTTAAGTCTCTAAAATTGTCTTTCTTAATTATTCATAGATATAATAATAATTATTTTTTTTATTTCACACTATTAATTCATGTATTAATGCCAGGTAGGACGTGGCCATTTTTAAAAGAACAGAAGTTTTCTCCATAACAGAATTGTAGTGTGTAAACTGTTCTGTATTGTGCAAAGGCATCTTTCAGTTCTTTAATGCCACTTGGAAATTTGATGCAAATTCACCAATGGATTCAGAGGATTCTGTCCATAATGCTAATTTTTCTCTGATGACTGCAGCATAACTTCTCTCTCAACATCTCCCTCTCCTCCTCACCTGTCCTCCTGCCAGGCTGCACCTCACTTTTCTAGGAGCAAGAGTCACCAATTCCTGTCTCCAAGCATGTTCTATGAGACCTCTCAGCATGTATTCTTTTGCCTACAATCCCAATAATTTTTAAATTTCGAATGAAATTTCATAAACTGCCAGACAGCATCATCCTCGTTTTGTAGTTTAGGAGATATATATTTAAAATTGCAGTCTGAAAAATTGTTCACAGACCTGCAAGCTTGTGCCCATTCAAAATGCTTGAATCATATAACTCTAAAAAACCCCCCCACATTTACATAGCGAGGGAGCAAGAAAGCTTTTAAAAGAATCATTTTAGTAAATAGGATGTTCATCACAGAGAGGTAAAAAAAGAATATAAAATATGGAATGGAAATTTAAGACATTAGATCTGTATTTTTTATTTCTTTTGATTTCTTACATTATAAGGAAAACACTAGTGATCACAAAACCAAGGATAAACATTGCATACATGCTGCCCTGGTTCTTCATACAGCCTGGTTACACCTAAGAATTCAAACTATTCTTAATGACAGTATCTCACAAAGAGGAGAAGAAATTTTTACTCTTAACTCTTTCTAACCTGATTTTAGCATGGAAATAAAGATGATGTGAAGAGGGGGGAAATTACACAATTAATTCCGTTTATGGAAGTAAAACTGGTCCAAAAAACAAAGTAGTGACATGGATTGACAGCTGGCCCAGAGAGACAGGGGCAAAAGAGAACTAAAGGGGGCAATCTTCTCAAACCACAGATAAAGGTAGTTCTGCCTGGATCTCTTGCACAGACATCATCAAAAGAGTACATCTCAATAAGATTTAAGATGACCTGTGCCAAACAAAATCAGCAAAGCTGCAATAGTTAATGCTGTCAAGAAGTTTGGGAGGAGTATGAAACCTCATAGTAAGGAGGAAAGATAATCTTAGCCAAAAAAATCAGATCTTTCTGGAAAAAAATTGTTCCATGTTTGTTTGCTATGGTATTCTCCCACCTGAGTTTAAAGCAACAGGCAGTGACCAAAACTGGACATGAATTCCCACCCAAATATGCTCTAGATCTGACTCAGTACTGTGTGTGACCCTGTGCTGCCATGTGTTCCGTTATGGAATAACAAGCACACATTTGTTTAAAGTGGGTAGCTGTTGATTAGGATGCTAAATTTATGTCTTTGGAATCAACTACAAACACAAACCAGTAAGGTTCAATTTTCTGGTTCAGCAACACCCTTTTTATTTATCGTGACTGTTAACTCATACATAATGCATAAGCTGCTGGGTTAGAAAATGCCTGCCTAATTAGATGCTGCACTGTAAAGATGGACTCTGAGAAAACTCACAGTGAAGACAGATGATCAGTGTTATCACCACATGCAGTTGCTTCCAGAGGAAATATGTGTTTGTAATCATCACCCAGTTTCTTGCTTTTAATGCTATAGACTGTCAGTAAGTTCAGAGAGCACTGAAATACCTGTTCCCTCTGCCTGTTTTCCTGATGTGCTATATATTTTTGGGAAAGCCATGCATCTACAGTCCTGAGGGTTGGTTTGTGCTTCTGCTTCAGAAACAACACATAGCATGGATCTGATAAAAAATGAGTGGAGTGGAGGCTGTCACAAAAGTCAGGTTTAAGTAATTTCCTCCAAAGCAGTAGCCTCAGGGATGAGGCCAGATGCTCAGGAAATCTGCAATAGTTCTTTTCCCTAACAAGACAGAACGTAGAAACTTTCAGGCACAGCAGAGAGTGAGTTTATAAGCCAGGATGAAGGATCCAGAAAATCTGCAGAGGGATGACGTGCTGCAGCAGGAAGATGTTATAAGAAACAATGGTTTGGATCAGCAAATACAATAACGCAATAAATTTGCTGCCCAGATGTTCAGATAATCCAGAATGATTTATCTGAACTCTAACATGATAGGAATTTTAGACGTGGAAGCAAAGTGCAACAAATGCATTTATGCCTTCTGCGAATTCTGGAAGTGGCTCCAGAGCTGCCTCCAGCCAGGCAGGGCTGAGCTGTGCCCAGGCACACCACAGGTGTGGGGAGGCAGCAGGCAGCTCTGTGCCTTCCTCCCTGCTTCCAGGGGATGCTTATCTGAAGTCAGCTCACCCTAAAGCACAAACAGCCTATCAGGCTGCAAACCATGATATCCCTTGCATGGCCTGATTTTCCAGGTACAGGCAGATGCTAAATCTTTGCATATTGTATGTTTTGATTTCAAATTGTGATGCAGAATCATGGTAAAACTATCTTATAAGCAAATCTAAAAATATTGCAACCACGTCTGTGAAACAAAGGTTAATATAAAATTTATATTTATTCCAAATAGGGAAAGCATGCTGCAACACTCTTTAACAATATGTGATCATTTCAAAGGTCAAGACAAAGGATTCTACATGACAAGTAGACTCCAGAAGCTGAATATAAGGGAATTGGTCTGACCATGAAGGGAAGATAGGAAAGGTTAACTTAAGAGAAGTGTAATCATGGTGCTAGGCAAGGACTTAATGGCAGGTAGATGAGAGAGTTTGATGTATGAAGATACAAGTTTTTATAATTGGAACAAGATGGAAGAACTGAATTTTTACTATATTGTGGAGTAAGGATCAGCAACATTGTGAAAGGCATTGAAGACTGAGTATATTTTTTCCTGGGAAAATAATGAGGCAGAATGGATTAAGCAACTAACCAGTGCCATATGATGTGCCAGAAGGAGATCACTCATTCCTCCACAGTGAAAAACTAACACACAAATAGCAAACCTCTGAGGTGTTTTTCATAGTACGGCATTTTAGAAGGATAGACAGTGCAGGGATCTGCTTCTCCACATGCAGATATACAGGCTATGTTTCAGTACTGCCCATGAAAAATACACCTTCAAAATTATACCCTCCACACACAATACCTAACATCATGGGTGTCCAAATTATGGCCAATCAACCTATTTTCCAAAGATGCTGGCTTTTGGCTCAGTTCCTGTCTGACCCTCTCCTTAAAATGCCAAGACAGAAGTTCCCCTCACAGGAGAGCACTGTGTGAGATGGAAAACAAGCAGTAGGCTGCTGGCCCCCTCTCAGTCATCCTTTCCCCAGTGGTGCCTACCCAATTGATAGACGGGTTCTGAACAGTGGGTTAGACCTGTGGGTGTTCACGTGGCCTTTCCCTCTCCTTTACATGGGCTTTCATTCTTCTTTGATGTGTTGTAATGAAACATCACTCGTTATGTTTTAAACTAATTTCCAAGATAGACATGGAAAGTATTACTATCATTCTTATCACCTAGCTAACCACGCGTGGAATTTTAAGATGAGCAGACGGCATCATTTCAATTAATCACACTGAGAAGCAGCAAAAATGTTTAGGCAGACTAAACAGAAATCCTTATGAAAAGTATTTAAATGTACATGAAATTTGAGCTGAAAGGACTCTTCAGTTTTGCTCACCAAGGTTCAACTGCTGGACATTGAAGCCAAAGGTTCCGGGTAACACATTGTACATTTATTTTAACAAATCGTGATTCACTAGTGGGCTAATCTACAAAAGCTTAGGCAAAATGTCAGCCACTGGAAAGCTGTAAATTCAGTCTGAATGTCCCAAAAATAGGCTCCATATGGGAATTGACAGAGAAAACACCAATGGGCTCTATAGCCAGCTGACATTCCGAGCCTTACGGTCTATGAATGTACAAAAGGATACTGCTGACTTAAATGGCTCACGTTATGACTACGACCATGAAGTGCTTTGGCTTGAGGTGTCTGTATGCATGTGAAAAGGTCATCACTCACATTTAGTGTTCACCCTAAAATAAGGGCAGTTGCTACATTAAAACCTAATGTCACCAGCCATCAACAATCTTCTAGATATATCCGTGACGTTTTTTCCATCTTTTCCACGGGCAGTGTAAGCACTCAGAAAGCACTCAGGCACCAGCATTGTGCAAGTGGCACAAATTCATTCTTTAAGTACTGCAAGTGCTTGAAACAATTCTGATGGCCCACCTAGGAAATACTAGCAGTTACAAGGAGGACAACTGCAACACGAGGACAGTATTCAGATCAAATGTACAGAGAGAGAAACACAAGCATATACATTGTTAGGGGACTGGTTAAAAAAAAACCCAAGAAATCAAAATATTTCAGTCAGCCAATAAAGAATAGGCTGATTATTTTTCTCTAGCATCTCTAGCATCCACCCGAACAGCCTAGCCTGAATCCATGCTCTTCCAGGTGGAATGAAAGGCTCAACTTTACTTCTTTTTCATCGTCTGCTTAAAATTTTAGGCTTAGTTAAGCAAACAGCAGGGCAGAGGGGCTCAGTGGTTCCAGGAAAAACCTTAAAATGTAAAATCCTGCCTCACAGCTACAGCTGCCCATGCTAACTGGGAAAACACCATTCCTTCATCTACTTGTTTGTTTTACTTTCAACCCATACTTTTCCTAAACAGAAAAGGCAGTGTGACAGTCTGGGGAAGCAATTATGCACGTATTCATCAGAAAATAAAACTGGGCTATTGATTGGTGTATAGCAAAGGACCAAGCCACTTGTTTCACGCGAGACCACTGCTGAAAAATGTACACACTCACCACACAGCCTTCAAAATCTGATCTGTGTACTCCCGAAAAGAGGGTTGCTTTGTGCAGCTCAGAGAAAAACCTTTAAGATAAACGCTTGGCTTCAAACATTACATTTCTGAGCCTTAACCATTACTGTATTTTGATTTAAGGTAACACCCAACTGTCATTCCCAGATTTAACGGCAATCAATTTATTTTTGTTTTAAACTGCTGGAACACCTGAGGAAAAAGGTGACAATATAATTCCTGTTTCTACAAAGAAATATATTTCTATAACTGACTACAGGTAAAGACAAGAGAGATTTCTATCACTTCAATGCTGGATTACTGCAATTTATGCTTAGTGTGGGAATTTTGGAAATTTTAATCAATGGGCAATAAGGTAAACTGCACTCTGAACTGTATTTCCTGTATGCAATACGTTGAACCTTTGCTTTGAGATTGGCAGGAGACTTCGCTTAAACGTAATTCAAATTTTATGTGTTTGTTGTGAACTCAGCATTCTTAAACTGGAAAATACAGGATTAGAACTGGCTGGAAAGCGTAAATTCATTCCTAAGGAAAAGAAAATGAATTTTTAAATGTCCTGAATCAGCATATAAAGGGGCAGGGGTGGTCATGGGGAGAGAGCGTTTTCCAAAAGAACAACAATTTTGCAGAGGAATTTACTTCTGAGCATCTGAGATCAGGCGAGCTCTGTCATTGACAAAAGCCACCACTCAGATTTCCTGCCTAAATCCTTTCAGACACTCTCCCTCTCTCACTGCCCCTACTCCTGCTGCAGATTCTTCCCGTGGTTACTGACAGCCCTCTGGCTCTAAGATTTCAATGCTGCAAGAAGAGTTTTTTCCACAGGAAAATAATTTGGAGAGATGGTTCCAAGTCATCTCTCCTGCAAATCATCTCTTTTGATGCTCAACAACCTTTCTGCTTTCTGACAGCTGGGAAGCCTTTCATGTAATTCAAGTGTTCATGCACAACACGTTTTTAGCGAATTTATTTTGTCAGTGGGTAAATTATTATAACAGAGTAAAGTGTGAGTGATCAATCCTCCTAGGGCTGCTTTAAATTGTAAGAGGGTTTAGCAAGACTTTTGGCCATTAACTAAATGGGCATGAAGCAAAGAGTAAGAGGCTTTGTGGAAAAGTTTGTTTCTAGGGGGTTTTTCACAGCCTTTGCAGTGTTTTGAGACAATTCTTGAATCAGAAAGTGCAATAAAGAGGCTGCTGGGGAAAGAAGAGGCAGCTGGAGGGCCCTGCCCAGCTCCTGCCTTCCCCTCCTGCCACAGGAGTCTGAGGCAGCTGCTCCCACCTGAGGCACCAGAACCTGTCAGGCAGACTCATGCAGTACCTGAATGACAATAACCACCTACCACTAAACAAGATCAAAGTTGTTCCAGTAACTGAGTCTGATACATCTCACAAAATAGCAAGCTGAAGGTTCATGATAGAAGAAAATTTCCAATCTCTCAATTATCTTCGACACTTTTATTAAAACTTCGCTTGCTATGGATGCAAGCTTTTTATATGAGAATTGATATTTATTAAAAACAAATGAATTTAAAGTACTTTTAGAGGTGGTGAGGGAGATTGCTTAGTATATAATGATGGGGCAAATAAATATCAGTGACATTTTTCAACTGAAAAGTGAAATTAAGCCAATATTGTACTACCAAGTGACAGCAAAGATTAAAATGCATAGATTGGAAGAATTATCAGCTAGGGTTAGGCTGAAAAATATGGTCATTACAAGATTATACTTATTATACAGTCCAATTTTTATTTATCATACAAGTAAAATTTTTCCAATAATATCAACACTGTTTTGTGGTGCAACAAATATTGGTTTAGGTCAGACCTGTAATCCTTGGCTGGGCTCTAGGCTGAGCAAACCCCAGGTATATGCTGAATGGGAAATGTCAACGTCGAGTGTTTTCAGGTCAGTGCGTTAACAGCAATCATTTATTGCAGAGACTACCCATTTAATTCTATCCAGGGCTCTTCATATTTTCCTGATCCATAGACTGACACAGAATTGTTATTTTTTTAATGGAAAAAATTGGGTTTTTTTCCATTTCTAGGAGAGGCATACAGCTGGGTGGTGCATCAATGTTAATTCCCTTTGTCCTGCAACACTTCCCACCCATCTCTTGCAGACATGCTGTGAGAAGTTTAACTAGAAGTCCCTAAAGCATATGGGAATGTTTAACTCCTCTGAAGAAGCAGGGGCTCTGGGCTTTTCCATTGTCTTGATTTATCTCCGTGTTTGGTACTGACTTTGTACTTCCAGTACTGACAGCAATGTTTGCTGTTTTTGTGCTCCTCCAGAGGTGCAGTGAGGAATGACACAAAACTCGGTACCACTCAGAGAGAAACCCTTTCAATAATCCTACCAAATCGTGCTTTCAGGAAATTCAGAGGGCTTTGAACCCACTTATCTTCCTCTTGTTGTACAAATGGAAGCCTCTACACAAACCCCTCAAGGACACTCAAGAAGTATTTTCTGTGTTTAAAAAACTGATCCTCATAAATGTTAATGCACAAGAAGTTGATGTACAAAGTAGGGGAGACATTTTCAGAAAGAAGGCTCCTTTCTGAAAGCTACATGGTAAACATTAGATGAAAAGCTTTCTCTCCTTACTCCTCAGATGGTCAGGGGAGAGAAAACCTAATGAAAGGCTCGTGGGTTGAGATAAGGACAGGGAGAGATCACTCAGCAATTACTGTCATGGGAAAAAAGGATTCTACTTGAGGAAATTAATTGAATTTACTGACCATCAAAATCAGAGTAGGATAATGAGAAATTATAACCTCCTAAACCTTAAAATACCTTTTTCCCACCCCTCCCTTCATCCTGGGCTCAGCTTCACTCCCTATTTCTCTACCTCCTCCCACCAGCAGTGCTGGGGAATGGGGAATGGGGGCTGGGGTCAGTTTATCACATTGTCTATTCCAACCCTCCCTCCTCAGGAGAAGGACTCCTTGCATTCTTCCTCTGCTCCAGCATGGGGCTCCTCCCGCAGGACACAGTTCTCCATGAACATCTCCAACATGAGTCCTTCCCATGGGCTGCAGTTCTTCACAAAGTGCTCCAGCGTGGTTCCCCCACGGGATCACAAGTCCTGCCAGCAAACATGATCCTGTGTGGGCTCCTCTTCCCGTGGGTCTGCAGGTCCTACCAGGAGGCTGCTCCAGCCGTAGGATGACAGCCTCCTTTTGGCATCCGCCTGCTCCAGCGCGGGATCCTTCAGGGGCTGCAGGTGGATCTCTGCTCCACTGTGGACCTCCATGGGCTGCAGGGGGACAGCCTGCCTTTCCATGGTCTTTACCATGAGCTGCTGAGGAAACTCTGCTCTAGTTCCTGGAACGTCTCCAGCCCCTTCTTCTCCACTGACCTTTGTGTCTGCAGCGTTGTTTCTCTCGTGTACTCTCACTCCTCTCTCCAGCTGCTCTTCTGCAGGCTCTGCCCCCATGACTTCTTCAGTACATTATCCCAGGGGTGCTGCCGCTATTGCTGATGAGCTCAGCCTTGGCCAGTGGTGAGTCTGTCTTGGAGCCGGTTGGCATGGGCGTCATTAGACACAGGGAAGCTTCCAGCAGCTTCTCACAGAAGCCAACCCTGTACCCTGCCACCTGCTACAAAACCTCGCCATGCAAATACGATGTGTTATTATATCCAGTGTCTGGACTAATACGGAATAGAGAATTACTGTATTATGTCTGCAGTCCAGGAAGAGGCTGCATTTATTCACTTTTACTGTAATTCCGAACAGTAATAAAATCATCTCCTGAAAATATCACATCCGAGTCACTGCTTTAGTTGTTTATTAAACATACCAGATTTTGAACCAACCCAGCAATAAAAGTGCATAAGAGCGCAAAGAGATACTGGTATACCCATATAAAACAGTGATCCTTCTTAACCTAAAATAGACTGTTTATTATTCTCTGCAGTCCGATTCACGGGAAACCCCCTGCTGCACCAAGTTTTTCATTTACAAACTGATGCTTATTCACCTCTGTTAAGCTCTTAACTCTGCGCATACCCGGTAAAGGAAGGAGCGGATGACGGCAGAGCGGTCCAAGCCAGCACCAGCCTCTGTTGTCATGGCAACTGGTGCCCGCACAGCCCGGCCCTCGACTGCTGCTGCTCCCAGTCCTCTGCTGCAAAGGATGGAAAACCGATTTTCCAAAACTTCTCTACGAAAGGTTACCTCCAAAACACCGTATTCTGTGCACTGAGTCTTGACCACAGCCTGGCTACAAATATGGGCCTGATCCATAAAACTTCCCAGAGTTGCCAGCCATCAGAAAACAGTGGAGCAGCAGCACGAGCCAGTCATATAGCCCCAGAGAACAGAGCAAGAATTATTGATAAACACACAAGAATATTAAGGGCAATTGTTAAAGATAAACTGTTAGCAAGCCAGATTGCCAGACAGTGATAAAATTTCTCCTGTATTCCTCTGGTTTTCTCTATTTATTATACAAAGGACTCAATTCTTCTCCCACAGGTATTTTGCAAATATCTTCACCAGACAGATTTCATTCCTCACAGTCCACTGACTGCAGTTATGTTTGCTGATGCCATGAGCAAGTTTTTCTCCTGAGTGCATGAAGTGAGTCTCTGTAAAATGTGGATAATGTTTTTCTTTAATGTGCTTCAGGAAAAAAAGACTTTTCTTTAGAAACAGTGAAAAGTAGAAAGAATAAAAAACAAATTCTTTTAGCTGATTCTGTGAGTCACATAATGATAAAAATTCAACACATGTTTTACTAGTTGAGAATCTGAATGAGCCCTGAGTTTTATGCAGCTTTTCAGCTCTGATACAAGAGAATTATTTTTCACTTGGTTGCTACATCATTTAAAAATTATTTACTTTTATTTGCATTTCAGTAATAATCCCCAGCCAAGACTGGGGTCTTACTGTGCTGGTTGCTGGGGAAAAACAGTAAGGAGAGAGTCCTAAGGCTTTTGCAGCCCATGAAATAAATCCTGATTGTAAGGTCTCTCTGACCACAAAGCAATATTGCTTTATCCACTCTGAGCACTTTCAAGTATAATAAAGAAAAAATTGAATACAGCAGCTAACTTAGCCAGTGAAAATGGAGAGAAATATAAATATGATCACTTAAAGCATTCTTTAAGAAAAAAAATTGTTCATAGTTGATTTTGAATGGGTTTATGAAGCACTTTTATAGTACTGGTTTCTGGAAAGAAATTGTGCATCCTAAATTACTAGGCTACACATATACACATATATATAAATATATATATATATATCAGCAAGTTATCCCAATGTAACACAGCGGGCTGTGCAAACGTGTTCCAAAATACTTGAAAGTTTTTGTGTGGTTTTTGTTAAATCACTCATTTCCCTGTGGTTCGCTTGTAACCCATGGTGACCAACCTGGGGACTCGCCTGTGCCCACAGATTCTTACTTCCCCAGAAAGTCACTACTTGTGCTAACACTTCCACTTATCTGAATAAGCTCCTCTAAAGAGAAGGCAATTTGTGCTAAGAGTTGCAAGGATCAAGGAGCGGTTACCAAGCAGAAATGCAGTCTATTATTTTTCCCAGCTATAGCCTACGCAATAGCTGAATCCTGTGAAAAGTTCTCTGCTCTCATAGCAATGGATGTTCTTACAAGAAATGGCTCTATTGTAGGGGCTCATTGTGACTCTTACCTTTTTCCTCCCTACGGAAGCCACTTGCCCTATGAACAGTATGTACACTTATCTTCCAGAAGATATCTTTCAATTTCTCCACCTGCAGTGCTTCATGAAGTTATTTAGTACTTCTCTATCCCTCTTCATCTTTATCATTTTATCCTGTTCATCATTACTGAAATCTCAGCAGCATTCTGCAACAAGTTACAACCATCTATATTCGTGGCTGTTAGTGACTTCTTGTGACCTGAGTTACTTCTTGTGAACCTAAGACCATTTATCTTATTTCAGTTATATTATAACAACTAACATTGTCTTAAATAAATTCCTGTAAAAAATAGAGATTACAATAAACTTTATTAAAGTGGATATAAAAAAAAAAGTAGGGAATTTAACAAATATTCTGAGAAAGCATCAGTTGAAATGGGAAAAACAGAAAAGAAAATGGTAAAATACTTCCTTCTTAATTGAGTAATAGTTTAGTTTTCAAGCATCTTTGTTTAAGGTACAAAGATTTGGCTACAGAAATACATATAGTTCCAATGAGAGCAGGCACAGAAAGCTAAATGTACTGGCTGACAAAGAGAGAAGGTTATAATGAAATTTGTGGTGGGATTTGTGGGGGTAAGATTACTCAGATTAATATGTGATAATTCCTAACCCTTTCCTCATTGATCCACTTGCTAATCCTGCATACACTACATTCTTTCATCCCTGAGTGATCTACTTCTCTTTATATTTTGATGTCCAGTGTCTGTTGTCTTTTCCATTTAAAAGAAACATGTTGACAATCACAGCCACCTCTTACTGCTTTTGTCTTTTTCCCGAAATACTTCCTTCATCTTACCTTTACTTCTCTCTCTTCACAGAATTTCAGCAAATTATTCAGAGTGAAAAATGATAACAACTTCATCCTCTTTTCCCCATCCTTCCCTGGCTGCCTCCCTTTCTGTGCCCCAGTTACAGGGTCTTCCTACCTTGACTTACGTTAATGTCATGTCCCACCTCCCCGTCACCCCCATCCTGCTCATGTTCCCTCCCTTACTCTTCCCTTTTGTCTCTCAAACTTAGGTGGTTTTCAGTTCTCACAATAAAGGCATGTTTTCAAATCTTAAACTCATACTTGACCTCATTTGCCCCTCCAATTTCTCCTTCCTCTCCCTTTCATCTGTGAATTCAGTTAACGTGCTGTTTCTATTTCGCTAGAGTACCTCTACTTATTCCTTTTCCTTTCATACTTCAAACCTTACCCTACTACAGCTCTCCATGAAGTACTTTATGACTTTCAAGGCACTAACTGGAAGCAGCGTGTGTTCCTCAGGTTCCTTAAGCTGCCACCACTCTGTTGAAGAGCAAATCTTGCCCTTACTTAAGTCCTTCCTTTGCTCCTACTAGTCTGTCCTCTCCTCATTCCCTTCCCTCTAATCTCTTCTTTCTTGTAAAGTTTCTCTTACCTAATCAGTCTCTATTGGACTTGAGTGTTGTCCTCCTCTCCTTACTGCTGGTATTCTCATCTCTAAATACAACTTCAATTACTGCATGTTTCTAGGAAGAATATTTACTGGTCTACCTCTTAATTACCTCCTATTCAATACCAAGTCTTGAACTATCTGGCTTCTGTTTATGAAGTTTAGGCACCAATTCAAAGTAAACATGGCTAAGATAATGCTAACTGTGGATACAGAGGTAACACTCACTGTGTTTAGCCTTCACTGCTGGAGACAAGACTGACACCTGTCATTTGAACTTACTGGCCAGCACTGTCTTGAATGTCTTTAAATTCCTCATATAGTCTTCTTTAATACGGCATTTCATAGACTCATTCACCTTCAAATTCTCATAATTTCACATGTGATTACTACAAAGTCTTTCTTTGGCCTTCAGGAGTAAAACAGACCATTTGTGACTTCTCCCTACCTCTCGTATTCTGGTCAGCAGAGGGTTGTGAGCTCCCTATTCCAGCTGGTCTGTGACGCCCACCTTTGCGAATTTTCACTCCTGCACTTTCATAATTTCTTTTTGGTGCTTTGTTGCTTGCTATAAATGTCTGTAAAGCTACTTCTTTTCCTCTGAAGCTGCCTATAGACATCTACTAGTTTATATGGAAATTATAATCTATCTGGGGCAGTGACCATTTTCATGCTGTGTACAATATGCAGCATGATGAATTTCTGGACCTAAGCTGAGATTTCTAGACATTGCTGCAATACATAATAATTCTTAAAACATTTAAAACTCCACATCAGATCAGAGTTCCTCGTTCCCTTTCCCGTATCTGTCCCTACTGTAATAACTCAGGTGCACAGCTAAGGATGTAGCTAGCATATTGACAAGAACTGGGAAATTCAAACTTGCAGGTCAGCTTCTGTGCAGCCCACCAGCTGACCAGTTTTCTGCACATCAGAAGGTATCAGAGGTAGCGTGGAAGAAGGATGAGCATCATTACCTCTTCTTTAATCCAAACCTATTTCCCAAATTACTTGTTTTGCAGAAGGAAAAGCCAAGTGTTCCACGGCAAGACCCTCCAAGATCAAGTTCTCTTCCCTTCTGGTGGCGTTGTCCCACAGCTGCCGGGGTTTAATGCTTTCGCTCGTGGCCGAGCACCGCGGTGAGCGGGTCTCCGGCCCCCGAGCAGCTCTGTCAGCGCAGAGCCCGCTCCGCAGGGCAGGCGCTCCGAGCGCTCCGCGGCTTTAGCGCGGACATGGGCGCCTGCATTTCTCGGCGGGGCCGGAACGCGATCCCCTCGCAGCAGGTGAAGGGGGTGCACGCACACGGCTCCGTGCACGCACACGCGTGTGTGCGGTGTCTGTTCGATGCGTGTCCCGGCCGCTCCCCGTCCCGCGGTCCCCCCGCGCCGCCCGCACTCACCGGGGCGCGGCCCGCCCGGCTCCCTGCCCGGCTCGGCGCCGCCGCCCTCCTGCTGCGGGCTCTCGGAGTCCGTGTTGGTCAGCCAGGTGGACTCGGTCTCCCGCGTCCAGCTCTCGTAGTACCGGGGCTCGATGGCGTCGGCCCGGCTGCCCCCGCAGCCCATGGCGAGGCCCCGCTCACAGGCTCAGCCACAGCCGCCGCCCGGGCACCATCGCGCCGCCGGCCCCGCTCACGCCCCCCGCCCCATCCCTGCTCGTCCGGCTCTCCCCGGCTCCGCTCGCCCTTCTCCCCCTTGTCTCCGGCTTTATTATCTCCGCTGCCCCCCCTCCCTCCTGGCTGTCCCCTCCCCTTCTCCTCCCGTTACCCCGTTCCTTCCCCTCCCGCTTCTCTCCGCTCTCACATCCCACCGCCTCCCGCCCCGGCCCCGATCTCTCCCCATCCCCGGGTGCCCCCAAAGAGCGGGGATTGCTGCCTGCGCCGCAGCGCTGGCTCTGCCCCGCCGGGTTCCTCCGGCTGCCCGCGGCCGGGGGCAGACACACGCCGCGGGCTGGCAGCGCTGCCTCTCCCCGGGTTGTGGATCTGTACGGGCAGGATTTACTCGCACATGCCAGCGTGCCATAGCTAGCAAGGCACAGCAGTCCTCCCGGCCTGCGCTTAGCAGCAAGCGCATGTACCCTGACTGGGTCTTGTGCTCGTTTCGCTAAACCACCTGCCCTTCCCTGATTTAGCCGGGAGAGCCTTGCTTCCACCTTTGGCGTTAGCTGTTTTGCTGCTGTGTAAAGGTGCGATACCGAGTGCTCAACTCGAGAAACACTTCCGCTTTTTCCGCTTGGATACTCGCGTTGGGAGGCAACAGAGAACATGAGATATCTGCAAATCAGACTATAATTTAGATTTATGCTCAGGGCGATCTAAACAGACACAGGGATTTTTGAGTCACTGATGGTGGCTGCAGTTAGTATTGCAACAGCTGCTTGTCAAGGTCTCTGTCAGGGTTGGAGCTGGCTCCATGAACTCTAGGCACTGTGGGATCTTGTTGTGAGAAGGAGACTTTAGCCCACATAGATGCTTCTCTCCTGGAATCATATTGCAGTAGTGCAGCAGGAATGACTGTCCCCTAAGACAAACTACAGAGCAATACAGAAGTTATGTTCTGCACTTCAAGTGTGGCTCTTGGCTAAAAATATCCATTGAAATCTGGAGAAACTCAGGTTGTCCTGTGTTATTGGAGCTGAAAATAGGAACACAAACTCTCTGGAGCTAAAAGATCTTGTTTCTAAAGGCTGGTACAAGATTTTTAAGAGGATCCCATAGGCCTTAGCTCTGCATCCCAGCTGCTCTGTCCTGTGTTCTGGTTCTGAAGTGATACAGGTTGAAAACTGCTGTCTGAGTAGCTGAATCACCTGTTATGCTTCCTGAAGCAGATGACTGTTGAGGTGTTTCTAAGCAGCTTCACAGGCAAATACTGACTCACAACAACCTCACTTTCCAGCTGAGATGCGATGAGATCCCTCACCCATGGGGGTGCTGCTGACAGTTATTGCCCCCGTACTTGTGCTACCAAGGTCCCAGGATCAGAGGGGCAGTGATCTGCGAGGAAGCAGCTACTTTTTCATCACTGTGGTAATGTTTTTGTGGATAAAAATACATTATTTCTATAAGAAGAGGGTTACAACAGAGATTATATTTCAATCAGACTGCCCCACCAGCAGGTAGTCCCCAGAGCAATGGAATATAGTGGTGTTTGAAGCCAATAAAGAGGTTTAACACACATCCCACTTCCCAGGAGTTGTGTGTGCCCTAGGTGGGCATAGAGCATGGCCCAGAAAAAAACTGCGAGACATGCCTGAGCCTCCAAATAAGACCTCAGCAACACAGGCAGTGTCTCACACTGTAATTATGTGAAACAGCTTTCTAGGCTGAGAGCACTAGACAGAGTACATGCTGGAACAGAACCTCGGGGGAGCCTTTTTATTTTGTTTCATTTGGACTTAAAATTTGGAGGAGCTCTGACAGGGTCTGCTGGCATCTGTATTTTTACATCACTTCGATTTCAGTTCTAGATGTGCTTCATCTTCTGACACTTATTTTTCCTAGCACAGTTTTCAAACCCTTGGAAAGCCACTGGCGAGAGAACATAAGGCTTCTCATTCTTTTCTATTATTACCACCACCACTAGAGAGGAATTAGACTTTAAATGTAAGGTGGGGTCTTAAAGTGTTATATTGAACCATGTTCATTTTCCTTGAGCCTACAGAGGTGCCTGCTTTGCACTAGTGCTTCACCATCACCTTTCAAATTTCTGCTTGTGGTGGAACATGGAGAAAATCCCTGCAGAAAAACAATAATGTAACTATTACTGCTTTTGTGTTTAAGCTGCTGATGTAATTGTGATTTTGAATTTAAAAAATACTTTGAAATAAATTTTTTTGTATGACTAATACAAATAAAAGGTGTTTGTTAGCTCTGTAAGTAAATGGCTTAACTTTATTTTCATCAGTTCCTAGTGGAACTGAGAACTACTTTTTGAAATTGGAATTTTTTTTTCTACAGCTAGAAGAACTTCTATAGAATCATAGAGTGCTTTAGTTTGTTAGGGACCTCAAAGATCATTTAGTCCCAACACCCCTGCCATGGGCAGGGACACCTTCCACTAGACCAGATTGCTCAAAGAGGCATCCAACCTGGCCTTGAACGCTTCCAGGGAGAGGGCATCCGTAACTTCTCTGGGCAACCTGTTCCAGCATCTGACCACCCTCACAGTAAGGAATTTCTTCCTGATACCTAATCTAAATCTACCCTAAAAATACTCTACCTTAGTCTCAGTTTGAGACAACTCATGTTTTATTCTTTGTTGTGTTAAAAATTAATTTACAAGAAGAGGAGAAAAAAAAGACGTTTTCATTGTTTTGTTAAAAGAGCCAAATGCAATCAATTGCGGGTACCTTTATATCAGAATTCATCCTGATTAATTAAGAAAATTACTTCTAACTGCCTAGTGTGCAGGGCACAGTGTTCATGGATCTGCATCCTTCTGATTCCCTTGTGAGCCAAAGAGCAAGCTCTGATACACACAGCCATTGTGTGAGAGGGCATGTGCTGTAGCTGTAAAGTACCACAACCTGTGTCAGGGAAATGCATGTTGGCTGGCATGAAGTCAG
Source organism: Myiotriccus ornatus (assembly GCA_036023395.1). Lineage (NCBI taxonomy): Eukaryota > Metazoa > Chordata > Aves > Passeriformes > Tyrannidae > Myiotriccus > Myiotriccus ornatus. Next base: position 132,177,364 of record JAYRBT010000082.1, on the reverse strand, counting down.
TGATGACAGCTTTAATACAGCAACATAACAACACACAAGAATATGAATTCAATAATATTAATTTTGCACTGAGAATCATCTTGGGGAAGAAAGTGGACAGAAAAGGGAATCTCCCTTCAGAAATACAGAAAATACCCAGGATGCGATGAATCCTTGGCCTGACTCCATCTCCTCCAGTAGTGTAATCAGATGGGAACTAATCTGCTGGTGAAGCTCGGTGGAGAGCATTCGGTGTAGGGCAGGAAGAGGTCGATGGCAATGTATGAGTGAAGAATTGAAATCTGCAGAACTCTTGAGGGGAGAAACTTTACAATTTGTTTTTCTTCCTTTACTTCAGCACCTGAGGAGGTGTAGCCTGGCAGGAAAGGGATTAAGAACTCAATTTTTTGGATCAAATTTAACTTGTCATGCTGTTAGCCTCATGCCAGGTGATGATTAAGGCAGTAAAATCTGACCTCTCTCCATTAATTGTTGGAAAAAGGGTGGTCTCCCGGAGATCCTGTTAGTGGAGCTTGGACTGCATTTTAGCTTGCTCTGTTTTTGTGCTCTCTGATGCACACTGTGCAGTGATGCTTTTCCTCCTCCCACTGTCGGTGATGTCTGCTCTGTGTACCCTGGTTTCAAGATATGCTACTTCAAAAATGGGAGTAGGAAGTAAAGGGATAGGATGGGCAGGGGAAAGAGATCTCAGGGATTTTACATTTACAGTTTCTCAAAAATGGGGTTCAAATAATGAAAATATACTTGTCATCATAAAATCCAAATGGAATTGTGGTAGGACCCATTATTATTTTTCCCCTGAGATAACAATTCTTCTGTATCCCAAAGATCACTTCAATGTTAAGCACAGGAGAAGGAATAGCAAATGTCCTGTTTCTCTTCAGTTTTTTGTCTGGCATCTCTTCTTGTTCTATTAGATGGTGTTTTAGCAAAGACACCAGTTAAATCTGATTTTAGGTCCCAGCTTTTCTTGCAGACCTGTTTTCTTCACTCCAGAAAGCAGACAGGAGGTCAGTTTACTCACTTACCCAGGACCCCTGTGGTTCAAGGACATCATTAGAGACAAGAGAAGAAATTGTGTTTAAAATGTGTTCTTTCTAGTAAGGTATTTTGTGTATCTGAGGAGAAATGTAATTATTTAGCTCTGTTATACCCATTTGACATCATCGCTTCAAGCTTGCAATATGCCTGGAAGCAAGATTGCCTCTGAAGCTTTCACACTGTACACTTGAGTCAGCTCTCCTCCTGCCAGCAGATATTTACTTCAAGTAAATAAATGATTGAGCATTCCTCTTTACTGTTATGAGCACTTGGAAAACATAATTTTTTTGCCTTGATTGCTCAAATATTTCTCTTAAACAGTTTTCAAATGTATACCATATAATTTTCACATTGCTCTGCATTATTTATGCATTTCTTTCAACAAGGAAATTATAGCATTCATTCCTGGCCATTCAAAAGGTTTCAGTTTAGTATTCACAGCTTCCTGGACATATGCAGGTGATGTTCAGTTACAGTTGAAGGTTTGGTAAGATGTCCCCAAACAGCTCATAAATAGGAAGAATTTAATTAACTCACTCTTTCACTGCATCTTTTTCATGTTTGAAAATGACTCTGAAACACAGCCTCAAATTTCAACCTAGAGAGCAAGGCCTTGAATTCCTCCATCCCAGCCTGCTAATTTAGTTTCAAATTGGATTAAAAACCCTAGAGGAATAGTTTAGCAGATTCTTAATTGTGAATAACAATACCCTGGCAGTACAGAAGTTTTCAGTGACGATGTACTATCAAGAATACTTCAGTCAATTCTTTCCAGCTTTCTCAGTCTTTGAACCACAGCTTGACTTTAATGCTGACCTGTACTTGTCAGGGTCCAACCTCCTTCCCTTGTGAATAGTGAACATTTCCTAGTGAAGATACTGTACGTTTTGCCTAAGTGGGAGGTTTAGAATCAGTACAATCATATTCACTTTCCCAGAAGGTAATGAAAAACTATTACATAGCAGGCATCAGTGTCCTCACTGCATGGCATCTTACTGATACTTTATGACTGAAAATTGGGCCAGATGTTTGGTCTGTGTCCGTTGTGCTTTTTCTGTGTGCTGTGTGCACAGAAATCTCCAGTATCGGTATGCGGAAAGACAAAATCTTAGGTTTGCCTCCATCTATCTTCTGACCCATTGGGAGTTCAAACATTTCAAAGTTGCATGAGAATGTTTGCTTCATTTCGTAATCGAGCGGCAGTGCCTTTTGCTGCACTCGGAATGCAGAGTTACTCCATTTGCAGTCAGGGATGGAAAGTGAATTGCAACCACTCTACAGAAGCAGAGATGTGGTGTTGGGTGATGGTGGATACTGGGGTTTCAGCAAGGTGGGATGCTACAGGTATAGTGTGCTTGCTAATAGCTAGGTGTGTTTGTCCTCAAGGAAAATATCTTCTCAATTACTTTCTTGTGAGTTCAAATAGTTCAAAGGATCAAAAGAAGAGGAGGTATGAAAATGGGCACAATAGAGAAGCTTTGGTTATATTACTTTGTAACGTCAAGAGCTGCTGGTTGTTCTAAACAGCCATTCCCTTCATCAGAGTGTTTGGAGGGCACCATAACTACCGGTGGAAACACATCCTACCAAGTATTGCTAGGCTGTGACAGCCCAGCTGAGATCTTCTTCTTAAGGAAGGTAGAAGGTCTTCTTCCAAGCCCTTTGGCTGTCCCAGACTTGCCCAAATAAACTGGCAGCTAGTGAAACAAAATTATTTTCTAAGGAAAAAAACATTGTCAGCTGTGCACCAGGCTTTATTTGGGAGCGTTCAAATATCTGCTGGTTAAGGAGCCTGAGTAAAGCACATCAGGTGTAATATCCAGCAAGGATATTAAGTGTAAGTAAGAAAGGATAATGCAGAGAGAGGCTCAAAATTGCTCACACAGAGAATTTCTGGGTGGTACTCCCCAGAGGAAAGAGCTATTGAGTTTATCCCTAAGCGGGTGCAAATCAATTGCTGCTGCCTGGCAGAGGCCGGCACTGGCACCAGCCGTAACGTCCCTGGAAACCTCAGACTGCAAACAGAGCAGCAGCACAGAGCGGTGATGGATTTATTCTCATTTACCCCAGTCTCTGCGGAGCTCCTTCACATAGTATCTGTTTACCTTGTACTCTGTTCCAAGACTACACTTTGTCACTAATTAAGAAGGTAAATCATAAAAACGTAGTTATGAAACCAGTATTTTATGTAAGTAAGTATCATACTGGGTAAACATTTATCACTCCAGATGTTCCTGGCAGAGTGACTCTGAAATTTATGGCCCTAATACCTAAATCTTAATTAAAATATATTTGGCTTTTTCCTTCGGATGTAGTCTCCTCTATGCGGGTATTACAAGATTAAGCAGGTACTGCTATGTTTTAATTGTTTATAGGTAATTCATTTGGGTTTTTATAGACTAGATGCTTTAACAGCCTAAAGCAACAGTGCAGGGAAACCTAAATGCAGTTAAAGGGAAGTAGGCAGACACTCCATTAGTTGTGTACTGTGTTAGGAAGGCTCTGTAAGCTGAGGAATTTCTAATTCTACACATACAGGATCCACTCAGTCAATTACAAACCTGACAAAATACAATATTGTGCACTCTTCTTTTGCTAGGCTCTGTTTCTGTTCCCTACAGTGCCAAGAGGATGGAAAAAAAAGAGATGGAAACTGGCAGGATTTTATGACATTTGTGTTATCTATGTGTAAGAGCTCAATTAGGAGCAATCACGCTGAATTTTAAAGCATGTTTTGTCATAAAAAATTAAAATGTTTTTAGAAAGGAGAAAAAAAATCATCTCCATTCAATAAGTACTTCTGAACATTTCTAAGCTTCAGCACAGCCCTTTGTGTGAGTCTTCCTCTTATCTTCAGTGCTTCTGTTGAGCTTATTTGAAAATGACATTGAAAACTTAGTTCAGTACAATTATTCCGAATTCAGCCTCATTCTTTATAAATGTTAATTCTGGAAGAGCCTGTCCTCCTGTTCATGTCTATCCCCTTTTATTCTGTCTAAACACTGTGAAGCTTGGAGCAGCTTCTTCCTAAGACTCCTCCAAAGTTTTGACTCCTGAGTTTGACATGGTCAGACCAGAGGAAACCAAAATAGCAGTACACCACTCTTTCCCACTCCCAATGGTTTTTTGCACTGAGATGTGAAATGCAACTGTAAATATTTTGAGGTTTCAACCTTTTTAGGTTGGTACACAGCATATGACTCACTGGCTGCTGCAGAGTCTGTGTTTGCTGTTTTGTGTCAGTGCAAGAGGAGAAAGCAGATGATACTGTTATTATGCAAAATCACTTCCACCCACCCTCATGACTCACCAGCACGTCACCAAACAGGATTTACATCAGTTTCAAAATATATCTCCATTACCCATTTCCACCTTAGCAGATTACTTATTTCTTCCTTCCACTCTTTCTCTGAATGACGAGAACATGGCTATGTGTTTTCCTCTCAGAAGCAGAGCAGGGCCAGTGGCTGCTCCTGGCTGGTTCAGCCCAGTTTGCCAGAAGCAACAGCCTCTCGCTTACAGATGGAGCAGAAATGCCCTGTTGCCATGTTTGCATCTTCCCTCCTCGTTGAATGACCAAGCCCTGTTCCTGTGATGGAAGTTTTCCTCTTCAGCTGAGATTTTTTTTGCTCTATGAAAAGCAGTTCCATTAATTTGTAACCTAAAGATTTGACTCATCTGCGAATTAACGTAAGGTAGCGCTGATTTCAGCTTGCTGTGATGTGCCAGTCTGTAAGTGGTGTCTGTAAATGGAGACGACTCAAGGGCTACTTAACTTAAGACAGACTCATTTGCCTCAGTTTAAAATTGCTACAGCTTTTAACACCTTAGTCAAACAAACTGCAGTGGGAAGTCAGTTGATTCAGGCAGGAAAAGAAAACTAAAATAGTCCTCTTTTAGAATAGGTAGTTATTGTCCAGTGGTAACACACCATCTCAGTCTTGCAGAAGCACCTGGTGATGATAGTTAATAACTAAATGCATTCTTATTTATTTGAGGAATTATATTAAATTGTGAATTTTGTGGCTCTCTGCTCTGCCATACTTTGTGTCTAAATGTGAGTAGGGGACATGTAAGCGTACTGGAATGTTTGCGTTTAAGTTAAATCAAGATTGGAAATTTGGAAGTTTAGCTCTGTGCCTCATTTCTCAAACCCACAAAAGGGCAATATTCCAACCTTTGTGTTACTGGCAAAGTAAATATACACACACTGTATGGGATGCCACGTCAGAACACCAACTAGGACATAATGTATAAAAGCAAAGAGGTCTACCAGGAGAAAGATCTATCCTGAGAAGTATCCCAGCTGCTCTCGAGCAGGCATAGGCTCACTCATGTTTAGAACATTCCCTGAAGTTTTGATTGACTCAGCCGCTGTTTCCAGATGGAGCTGTGCTACAGATCAAAACACTGCTGGAGGGCATTACCTCACTTGTCCTTAAAGTCTATCCACAACATCCCTTCAGTGCACAGAGTGTTTATTCACAGTCTCTGCACCCTGACTGTGTGCCTGGGTATATTGTACTACACCTGTGCAAGAAGAGCATTCTGAGTCAGTTGTCCTCAGAGGAGAGGAGACCAACAGCTCTGGGGGCACCAGTGCTTGCTCTTTGCATGCCTGAAGGCTGAGACAAAGCCAGGACCGGCTGTGTCTGACCACAGCTGTATCACTAACACGATACCATTCTGTGTTCAGCTGGGTTCACACTCGACAGGATGTAGCACCTTTGTTCCATGCTGTGGGTGCAATCCACCATAAGGATAGGGAGAAAACCCACAAATTTAAATAGCTTCAAGAAGAGTTAAAAAGCAACAGCAAAAAAGAGAAAGCAGCTCTGCAAAACAGTGATTTGCAGAGAGCTCCAGGTAACAGCTACAGCTTGAGGAGTTTGGAAACATCATAGTATGGAGATCAAGCCCTTGGGATTCAGTTAGAGACAAAGATGTCTGACTCCACCTATGGCCCACTACAGTCTGTGGGGATCTAAGGAATAGCTTGGAGAGCAGTTCAGCTGCCCAGCCAGAGGGGATCAAGTCAGATAGGTAAGGAAAGCACCTACTGATCCAGGTGGGATCCAGAAGGATACGGGCCTCCTGTTGGCCCCACGTCTTACCTACCAGTCCTATAGTTGGATTCCATGACCTTAAAGGGTTTTTCCAACCTAAATGATTCTGTGATTCTGCCAGGGTATCTCAGCTGCCTTATGGTGTGTGAAATGGCACTGGACACCTCTGTTCACGCAGCAGTAACAAACGACAGCTCAGGCTGTCGCCGGTGAGAGCTCAGACACCCAGCTTACAGGCAGACAACACAATTTTGCTGTCTAGGACTGAATTTCACACCTTGGCTAAGCTGCCTTCTGTCTGCTAACTCTGCTCCTTCCATTCTTTTGCAGAAAATAATCACACATCCTGATTTCTTTGATGTGCTATGCAAAAAGATTGGATACTTCAAAATGTATTGCTTTGAGACATTATCCTTTGTGAAGATTTATTTAAGATATGACAAGGTGTTAGTAATTACATGAAAAAGCAGCTGACCCACTTCTAAGGGTTGTGAAATTCACAACTATCTTCTGAAACTCAAATTTCGCTGATGTGGGGGTCTTCTTATTGTGGGTCTTTTTTGTTAGAGTTTTTTTGAGTGGGTTTGTGTGTGTGTGTGTGTATGGTTTGTGGGGGGTTTTTTGTTTTTTTTTTTAATTAGAAAATTGTTCCCCTTGAACTACGTACCCAAATAATTATTTTAAACAAAAATGCATTTTGTACTTTTATTCCGGTTTAACTGTTACATTCCTTGGGGTCAGTTGTGTGAGAGCCAGCAAGAGACACAAAGGCCTCGATGAGGAGCCTGAACTGTCCTCCAGCAAAGCAGAGCAACAGGAAAATTACAGGTTTGATTTAGCATTTTGAGTGCAATCCAAGTCCGACAGAAACAAGTGGCAAGACAGTGTCAACTGAAACAGGGATAATATTTAACCCACTCATTTTAGCTTCAAGTTTTGAAGCTCTTAAGTTTGAAGGGTTTGAATATCTATATGAGAAAAATACTTTTATTATTACAACAGCTTTTTCCACCTAAACAAAAGAGAACCTTTTCCTACCTAAGTGATAGCTTTTCATAGGATCAGCTGAAGTATTTAATAAATCTAAAGCTGTTTTTTTAAAAATTGAAAGTGTGGGTTTTTTTTACAGAATGTAAAGTCATTTTCACATAATTAACTATCTTAATATATTTTCCATTAGAAAATATTCTAAAATAATTTGAAACCTCTACTTTACAGTAAGAATCACATTAATTTTTAGAAAAATGTCAGAATGCATGTACCATAATCCATTCTGGTATCAGCTGGGCTAATTCTTCCTAAATAGTTTAATTATCAATTTTCCACACAGTGGAACGTCTGAGTGTTTTTGAGTGGGACCAAAGGATGTTCCTATGTGATGGGGCTCTGCATCAGACATGTCTCTGTGTACAGATCACTCATCATGGTCTGAAAAAGTAAATTTAAATTTAGGCCTTACAGTGTCTCTAAAAGTGCTGAACACATCTAAGCTGTCTCAATGCCCAGTATACCAGTGACAGGTGGATAAAGCCTCTGTGATGCCATATTGGTACTAACACCTCTCTCTCAGTGGTCCCAGGAACAGTCAGACCGGACACTTTGGGATGAACCTCTCTCTGGTTGCATTTGCTGTGTATTTCCTATCGCATTCATCTAAGTTCATGATGCTTGTTTTCATGTTCTTTTCTGTCACCTATTTAACCTTGAATGGAGCCACTCCTATAGGTAAATCTGATCCACAGTTTCACTGTAGATCAGAATTTCAGGGGCAGTCAGAATTTTGGGGACAGTTTGACTTCAATAGCTGGTGAAAACTTTGTCTTTTCATCTTGCTTCTTCAAAGATTTGCTGTAGTACTGGTAAATGAAAATCCATATATAATTTAATTTTTCCAGACCCTTAAGCAACAGAGAATAATAAGTAGATTGACCAAATAATTGGTCGGACAGTCCTTTCCCTTCTGATGCTTTGGAGCATTGATTATTGCTGCAGCATGATGGGCCTCAAGCCATGTCAGGTGAGCCCTTACGAGCAGATTACAAGTCTCTTGTGAAAGCACTCGAAGTACAATCAATAAATCCATTATGAAATGTTACCAGTTTGAAACAGTATTCTCCGAGAAATAGTTTTACTAATGACTACAAGCTTTCACATGGGTGAATGGGGCAAGTTAAGCTGCTGTTTAGCTGTGAGAGATAAAGACAAGGTTGCATCTGAATTCAGGGCAACTGAGTGGGGATTGCAGACACTGAATACTTCTAAAAAAGACAGGCTGTTGAGAGAAGAGGAAGAATATCACTTAGCAACATGAAGCCATTAAAAACTGCAGCCTCTGATAGCGTGGCAGTTTACAAATCCAAGAGGAACAAGGGAAGGGAGGAATGGAAGAACGTAAAAGAGAGTAAGCAAGGGGAAGACAGGAAGTTGGAGTTGCAGGACAGAACTAAGAGGTTTAGTACGGATCATGCAGTGACCTTCAACAGAGTGTTTAGCCAGGGTAATACGACAGAGCAGACTGGGAAGCAAGCAGGGCTAAGGTGCTGCCTTGGTGTGGAAAGTGTGTCCTTACCTTACCAAGTGAGAGTGTTCCATGTAACCCAGAGGGACATTTGTTCTTACAGTTGCTTTCTCCATTACGTTTACAGGTGAAGTCCATCTGAAAACAGTTTTTCTGTTTTCTCTTAGCCAAAGGAGGTAACCAGTACATGGGAAAACAGGTGGATTTCAGCTGGACCAGGTGGCAGATCTGCCTTGGCCTGGCACTGTTGCTGGCATAAGGTAGAGAACAGCAAAACAGACATGCAAGAATAAAAGTACCTGTGTAATGATTTCCACAGTGCCTCTGTCCCCAGAGACCAAGAATTCCTCCTGAAGAGTCTGTCAGGCTTCTGCCAAGTTCTGCTAGAAGTTATCAAAGCCTTAGATTTTAATATTTGACTTTAAATCGAAGTTGTGATGGAAAGAAAACTTGGCAGCTCAGGAACTACGGGAATATTTTCACACATCAAAAAATTCATAAATCTATTTAAAAAGAGACAAAGATTAAAAGGCCCTGCATCAAAGTTCTACAGCCTTCAGCTGCAGGATCACTCTGTCTTTTCCCTTTGCCATGGCTGTGAAGCAGGGTTGTACATAGCAAAAGGAGATAGTATAAAGGGTTGAAAGCTGGGGACTTTTGCTTTGATGGACAATGCATGTGATCCCTTAAATTCCTTCATTCATAGTATTTGCTAATATCAACAGAAATAGTAAAGAGTGTAGTCAAAGAACCCACTTCTGAAATACTGAAATCCCATAACAGATCTTACATTAGACATATAAAATTTTAAGTAGCAATTCTGAGTCCACTAGAATTCTACTGTTGGGACATGCCAACCTCTTCAGGCTTCTCAGTGAAAGGTTGGATATGTGTCTGGCATCACATGAATGTCTAGGACGTATGGGGGAGCAAAGCATTATAATTATGGACAATATTAAGAATTTCCTTGGTACTACGAGGCCAAGAGATCATTCAGTGATCAAACACTTCAATTCAAACTCAAATCATTCAGCAAAGGTTTCGTGAGAGCTTCACACCGGCAGCTACTCGAGAGCAGCCCGAGGTCGCTCTCTAGAGGTGAGAAATACAGATTTCATTTCAGATGATTCAACCAAAGCAATTCATCAGAGAGCACAGAACCAGATAGACTGTAAAAAAAGGAGAGGTCCTTGATAAGCCTACAGAGGACAAAAGCTAAGACCACCACATTTTAAGGAGAGATACAAGAGCCAAAAATAGGTGTGTGCACAACAGTGTGCATGCTCACACTGCTTTTTATAACTCTTAAACATAAAGGTGCTGTTGTCTGTTCAAAGCTGGCTCTCCAGCATCTACTTTTGCCAAATACAGGCCCGTAGTTTTCCCGTTGGCTCTGTCCAACGCAGGACTCTCTATAAGTACCCATAGAGCCACAGCTTCCCAGGTCCCACCAGCACCTCACACAAGTCTCTGAGGGAAATACAGCATTGCAATGATCTGCTTATGGGCTCAAAAGAACCCCAGGAAAACCACATTAAACCCAGTGAAGTTGCAGAAATTCAAATATTATACTTGTGTTTTCCCAGAGCCTAGAGAAAGTGAGCTTCTTGGTGAAACACAGCGCCCAGACCCTTGCAAGAGGAAGCGTTCGTGATTTAGATTCTTGCCGTTAGTGCCACAGTACAGAGAGCTGATGGAGTTCATTTGTTTAAACCGAAGAAATGTGAGAAGATCCCAGGCATGGATCCTATCCCCGTAAAGTGAAGCGTGATGCCATTTGCTTATGACTCATCTCACCAATTGTGCTCTTAAGGATATTTAAGTCAGTGTAAGATAAACTATACAGTGTCTGCCTGGAGACAAATACTAAGCTGCTGGCAAATATTAGGGTCTTTCAATCTAAGAATCCAGTCCTAGTTGGGTGGAAGACAAACACTGCAGTTGTTGACATTAAGTGATAGAGCAGAATTCAAACATCCCTTCTGCAGTGGGAATTCTGCCAGAAAACCACAATTAAAAGACAAAGATATCTGGGAAGAAGTTACTTTCTAAACACTTCTGCCCAGAAATCAGTCACTGCATGCAAGGTTTTCTGTCCCTAATAGTTCAGCAGATCATAGGTACATTTATCTTTCAGAGATCTTTCAAAATCATCAATATCTTTATGAAAACTGAATTAACACAGAGGTTTAAATACCGAGCATTTCAAAATATTATTATATATCAAAACCAAAGAAACAAAAAACCAAAGCAAAGATCCCACATCTGCTGGTCACTGTGGATTGCCCCATCTAACAGCTATATTCCTTACAACAAAAGCAGACCCAGAAGCAGGTGCTTGTATACTGCAGGGGGCACTCACCACCCTCTGCTCAAGAAAATAATTAGTCTCAGGAGCATCTTATCAGTGCTTATGAATAACTGCTGGGAGGGTATAAAGAGGGAGCCGGGCTTCTCAGTCATGCCCAATGAGCACAAACCGAGACACATCACGTCCTGTCTAAACATAACACAGTTTTAATACTTGGGTGTTTGAACACCTGAGAAGGTTGCCTGGAGAGGGGCAGTCTTGGAGATTTTCAACACCTTACTGGACACAGTCCAGAGCCATCTTTTCTACCTGACCTTGCTTGAACAGGGGGGACTACATAATCTTCAGTGGTGCCTGCCAATCTCAACTACTGCCAAGCTGTGACGTGTCTCATTAGTGCCGAGTTGAGGAGCCCAAGCACCCTCCTCAACTCACTGGCATTCTTCCTACGGCTGTCACTGCTGCAAGGGCACATTGCTGCCTTGTGCTCAACATTTCCAAAAGGAGTCCTTGGGTCCTTTTTCTGCAAAACTGCTTCCCAGATGTAGGACTTCACATTTCCCTGTGTTGAACTTCATGAGGTTCCTGTGTCCCCACTTCTGCAGTGTATCGAGGGCCTCTGACCAGGGACCATCTGGCATATGTGCCATTCCTCCCAGTTTTATATCACCAGCAAACTTGGCGAAGTTGCACTCTTCCCACCATCCAAGTCATTAATAAAAATGCTAACAAATACTGACCTCAGTACTGACCCCTGGGGTACCCCACTACCCTGGGCCTCTGGGTAGATTTTGTGCCACTGATTACAAGCCTTGGAGCCCAGCAATTTGCATGCTTTCCAGTCCACCTCACTGTACATTTACCTAGTCTGTACTCCATCAGTATGTCCACGATGTTACAGGAGACAGCATCAAGGACCTCACTGGAGCCAAGGTAAACAACCACCCACTGCTCCCCTCTCATCCACTGCTCTAGTCATCTCACTGCAAAAGGCTATCATGTTGGTAAGGCACAAATCCACACTGACTACCCTTATCACCTTCCTGTCCTTAATCCTCCCCTGGGATCAAGGTCAGGCTGCCCAGACAGTACTTCCCCAGATACTCTTCTTGCCCTTCTTTAAGATAGAGTGATGTTTGTCTTCTTCCAACAAGTTTGTGGTGGATCATTTTCCTTAAGTTCACTAAAATCCTCTCCTGTCTGACCTCAGCTATGGTGATGCTCACCTGTGCCCCTTCCTGTTCAGTAATGAGTTACTAGGTCTGTTTAACTGCCCCTTCTACAAGCTCTTAACTAACACATTCCCTCTGCTTCTGCCCAGCTCTGCTCCTTTTTCTCCCCAGTCCTGGTGATCCTGGAACCCACCGCAGGTATTCCTTGCTCACACAGTTTTACTATTAAATGTTATTTGTCAGCTTTCAAATGGCATCCATCAGCAGCATTTCAAGATCTTTCCTAAATTTACTAAAATACGAGTACATTGCTATTTTAGATACCTCTGCTGTGCAGCAGCTGTCTTCCCTTCTCAGACTTTGACTACAGGCATGTAAATTGTGACAATCCAGTTATGTCTGCTTTTCCTATTAAGACATAAATCATCTGTTATTACTTATTATAAGAAAAATAAAATTCCCATACTGCTCACATTCCAGAGTATACTACGTTTTTCATTTCTTCCACAAATCATTCTCTAACTTAATCACCTGGCAACCTTCTCAGAAACAAAATGAAAATTTTCCATTTCTACACAGTTTTAGCCTTGTTCCATTTGCCAGAAATCTTTGAAGAATGACAGAAATATAACAAACTATAAAAAGAGGAGGTTTTGTTTCTAGCCTTTCCCTGTATATCAAATCTAACACAGACTAGCTCCCAGCCCCTGTATCCAAAGTATCTCTCTTCAACACTAGGAAGGCCTAATGGTATCAGACATCAGCTCTTCTATGGCTGGTCATTAACAATCAATACTCTACAATGCTCCCTTCCATGCAAACAGCAATTCTAAGTCTGCTCAGCCAGCGGTAACTCCAGTCTAGATAGATCACTGACAGGAAATGCACTGTAGGTATTTCCCTGTAGCCCACAGTGGAGCAGGAACTGCCTGCAACCTTTGGAGAGGTCCATGCCAGAGCACATATCCACACTGTAGCCTCTGGGAGACCCAAATCAGACCAGGTGGACATGCCCTGAAAGAAACGTGGCCCACAGAGGACCTGTGCTAGACCAGGCTTACTCTGAAGGACTGCAGCCTGTGGAAGGAGCCTCACTGGAGCAGGGGAAAAGTGTGAGGAGGAAGGTGAAGCAGATAAGAACTGTGTTGAAAAAACCATAACCCACCACTCCCCATCCCTCTGTGCTGCTGGGCAGAAGGACAGAGGTTAGGGATAAAGGAGTGAAGCCTCAGAAAAAAAGAATGGGCATATTTTACTTTTTGTCTGCTTCTCATAATCCAAATCTACTGTAACTGGCAATAAACTAAATGTTCCCCAATTCAAGTCTGTTATGCCTGTGATGGCAACTGGTAAGCAATCTCCATGTCTTTATCTCAATTTAAAAGCTTTTTCACCTCGTTTTCTCTCCTGTTCACAGTACAGTACAGTACAGTACAGGGGTACTGAGACAGCAGCTGGTGGCTATCTGTCACCAGCCAAGGTCAACCCACCAAGGCCTGCAGTGAGAATTTCCCACATTCAGACTTGCATCCCTTGCCTATCCTCTTATTGCCATCTACTTCTGAGAAGTGCTCAGGCACCTCAGAAGGCTCCGTCTCCTCTGCATCCTCTGCTCAGACAGTTGTAAATACCAGTAAAATCTGTTCTTCACTTTCTCTGTCTCTTCCCCAGCCACAGTGTCACATGCTCCAGCCCCTTGACAAGCTTGGGTAGTTTCCACTGGAGTTTCTCCATTATGGTACTCCACTTCTTGTACTACAGAGCCCAGACGTGACTTTACAGGTGCCCAACGCTGGGGAAGGATGGCTACCCTCTGACCAACAGCATCCCAGGAGACAGCCGGCCTTTGCCACAAGCACTAGTTTCCCACAAGCAGTCCCAGCTCCTTCTCTGCAGTGCTGCTTCCTGGCTAGTCAGCCCCCAGCATGTACTGGGGCATGAGGGCTATTCCTCTCCCAGTGCTGGACTTGGCAATTCTCTTGGCTGAAGTCCATGCAGTGCCTGTCAGCCCATTTCTCCAGCATTCCCACTTCCCTTTGTGTTTAGCCCATTGACTGTTACCCTCAACCTTGTATGGTGGTATCATTCTACTGCTCACCTGCACTTCACTTCCACTCATTTCAGAAGGATTGAGGGCTGACTGAGCAGCCACCAGTTATCCTGAACACAGCCAAGTACACAGCAAAGCAGTTCATACAGTGTTTACTGCAGACCTAAGCCTTTGCCTGCACTTGCTTGTAAGAAGGCTTTGAAAACAAAATCAAAAGGGAACTAAGGTGAAGAACAGAGACAACAGTTTAGCCTGATTCCTCGTGACTGGAGAAGCAGGACAAAAAACCCTCTTTACCTCCAAGTAGAGTATCTCAGTTATAGTGGCTCAGAACCAAGACCTAGCTACGCATCTTCGTGTGTAGCAATAGCAAAACACAGTGGAAAAAGTAAAGAGTGAAGCTTCTGGGTGATAAAAGGAAAAATCCCTTCCATCTGATCACACACTTTAGCTACCTGTACAGTAAGCAGCTGTTATCTTCTGTAAGGAAATGAGAGAGAACATGGGACTGTGAGCACAACTGAACACTTGATCTCACCCTTTATCTGTAAAAATAGTAAGAAAAGCAAATATGAATTTACACAGCAAATACTTCTAGAGATGTCAAACCTCATTTCCCTATCAGGAGCTAGATGCAACTCAAAAGCTAGACTTCTCTTTTAATAATGAGACATCTCAGTGTTGCCTTATCAAAGTTAGCAAATTCCTCAAAAATGCTTCTGGGTTATGATTATAGATTCCACAGCTAAAACCTCTATACTGCTTAGAGCCCCAGCACTGGTATTTTCAGTCAGGGACTAAATCGGAAAAAATACAGTTGTTACAGTACTTCAAATACTAATTTTGACAAATCAGTGTTCCTCCAGTCTAACTCTTGATTCAAGTCAGTTTGAAACAGTACTGCAGTTTTAACTGAGTAGTTTTAAGCTACTCATATAGGCAGAATATTAGTAACAGCTGCTACTAAACAACCCTTCTCTATACACATTAAAAGGAAGCCATCATGTTGCTTGTGTGGTAGGACAGATGTTGCAAAAAAAAGGACATTTAATAGGCCAGTGTTCAAAGCCATAAAGTACTCTCAAGCTTCAACTGATTGAAAAGAACAAAGAATTATCAAAAAAATCCCAGCTCAGCCTAGCTTGCCAGAAACCCAGCTTACCACCATCTTCCCAATAACTGTCTCACATCTTTTCTTTAAAGTCACAAAGACATAAACATGACATTCATACATACATTTGGTGGCCAAACAACACACTTGAGCATTTCTGCACAAAGCAAAAAAAAATCCTGCATCTCTTAAAAGTATCTGTGCTGAAGCCAACTGCATTTCTGAACCAGATGCATGCAGGATGCAACACTGGTTAAGACTTAATACATTGCTTCAGTTTAGACACAGGTACCTGCAGTTATATGAGGTACAAGAAAGCGACACTTTCGCACAGGTATGTTTATTTTTTCCTGTGTTTACAGTGCATCAATTGTAATTTTAAACCATTCAGAAAGCACAGTTTCATACCAATTTTACATACTTTACATCACAGTTCAACAACGTTAACACAGTTGTACATACTAAATCAAATTAACAAAATGGCCATGAACATTTACACTATTCTTCTGTAAACAAGTTTTTTTTATAAACAATGGTAAATTGAATTAACACAGACCACCATATGAAAGAGGGATAAGCTTTTCCTTAAATAAATCACTCTGCTTATAAATACTTCAATTCTCTCAATATACATTTACAGACATAGTCGATTAAAAGCTGATTACCTACACTGTTCTTGAAAAAGAAAATGTCTAGAGATGGACCACAGTGTGTTAAATTCACCTAACATAAGAAGCAAGCATATGATTAGTATAGTGTTAAAAGTATTACTGTACTTTAACCTCACTTCTATTTGTTAACACTGACACTGAGAAGATTGTCATGTTAGGGAACTTTTACTTGAATTCCAGCAAGTTACAGTCGATCTTGTAGTACACATATGGGTAGTACTCCTGTTGACTGAGGTTTAAGCCAGGAATATCCATAGTTGCCTGCAAATAAAGTTTTGAAACCATTTATACTCTTATAATTCAGACTCCTATTCAGAAGCAGATGAAATATTCATGTTTTTGAAGCAAATAGGCCAAGCAAGGTTTCAAGCTTAAATTTTCACAACCAAGCAACTCTTTAACAACAGATAAAGTTAGAACTTTGACAAATGTATTTAATTTTGGAAAGTACTGTTATTCAAGTGCTTTTTCAAACTCTAGATAGTTCTGTATCAATATTTCACATCGGCTGCTATAATAAATACACACATTACTACATCTGAACACTGTCAGTTTCTGATAAGAATGTTATAAGGGTGCTGAACGATCCAGGAAGTTACATAAAGTTCAGCACCTTTAATTCTCATCTGAATTGTCTCACATCCTTGTTCCCCAGAAAGGTCTGGAGATACTCCAGAAAAACATTACATTCAATATAACGTTAAGATTATTTCTAATCTTTTTTAATCCAGCTAAACTCCTGGTGTGGTATATATATTTATTTCATCTTTGACTACAAAAATCACTGCTTTTCAATTCAAAACAAATTAGTAGAATAAGACTCCCAGCAAACCAGTTTTAAACATGAAAATGAGACCTCTACAGATGGAGAGGCTGAGTTCATTTTGACATCGATTCAGCCTACTTCAGCAGAGAAGGACAACTATGTTAACTTAAAAACAAAGACAGCAATGCAAACCAAAACAAGTTTTGGTACTAAGGCCACTGTTGTCACAGACTGTGGACAATTTATGCATTCCTCTGGGCTCAAAAAAGATACAAAGCATGTTCAAGTTCCTTAAGCCTAGTTTGAGATCAGAGGTGACTTGGTTTGAATTCTTTGAGGACATGTTTGCAGTCCACTGGTAGTAGGAAAGAATACAGTAAGAAGAAATTACATGAGACTTTTAAACCAGGCAGCTCATCGAATGCAGTGGTTGCAACTTTAAATATCATCGCAAAAATGTAAAATAGAAGAGACATTTTTTATAAGGAGACATTTTTCTCTATACTGTGAGGGAATGGAGAATATGGAGAGGAAAGCCAAGACTTTTTTGTTCCATTTAAACAGACTAAAATTAATATTGAAGGGGAGTAGCAGTCATAAAAATACTTACATCAATGATAGCTGCTGCACTGCTGTCAAGGTGTTTGTATAAGTCATACAAAACCTCCCTCAGTTTCTTCATTGTTTTCTTATTAGGCTGAAGCAGCATTGCCTGGAAGTTAACTGGCAAACCATACCTGAAAAAGTCAAGTAGAAAACTATGAAAATGCTGAAATAAACCTTCTTTTATATTTCAAAGCAAAGTTTGATTTTATTTTGAGAAAGGATCTTATCACTGAAGAGAAAATTCTGATCATTTCCATTTCTGCAAAACCGTTCTGTTTCTACAATTCATAAGGCATCATCAAAGTAGAAATTCTTTCTTCAAGTTGAAAATAATAAAACAGAAGTCTAAATGATTTTAAAATAATTTAAAATCTTTGAGTACTTACTACAATTCTCAAAACTACAATTCTCAAAGCTACCTGAACTCCCGGACTAAGTTTTGAACACTCCAGTTAGTTTACTTGCAAGACTTTGCTTCTGCACTTGGTGGAGAATCCAGTCTCTACTCAACCCTCCTTTTTAGAGGGCTTGAAACATTTGCCAGCATTCCAGTCAAGTTCAGCTTTCTTCCTTACTCAAGTTTTATCTTCAAAATAAGCCCATAGCAGCTATCTAGTGGACTAGAATGAAAGTTAATGTGATTTGTTTTCTTTTTATCCTATTGCTGTCTCCTTTATAACAACTTATCAAAAAGGCTAAAAACACCTTTCCCTTTCCTAAGGCAGCAGCCCTTTCAACTCTAAAAAAAAAAAAAAAAAAAAAGAAAAAAAGCAAGGTACTTCCTTCTGCAGAACAGCTACAGCTGTTCTTAACTAGTAATACACCTGGGAATTGGTGTGAAGAAAAAAAGCAGAGAAAAATTACAGTTAGAAAACTGAGTGGCTTAATACTGAAAAGTTTAAACTACAAAATTCTTAGAAAACCATGTTTTCAAGAAAAAGCATACATTTCATGATGTCAAACTATATTACTCAAAGCCCAAATACTTTTTACTCTGAAATACTCTAGTTGGCTCTTGTTACAAGCAGCTCATAAAGTAAGCTAGAAACCAGCAAATATGCCTTCCTGCTACTTACAGAGCACGTGTAACTCCTAAAGCACTAGTGGAAAGACTATCCACAGCACAAGACACACTATTACCTACCTCAAATATTCCACATCTGGCAACAAGAGTATTGCCACCAGCTGTTCTTACTGCCCTACTTCTTGCTTCCTCCTTCCCAGAAGAGCAGCATTCACACAGCTCAGTTTGGTAAACCCAAGCTAAATGTAAAGTCTTACAAAGCCTAGGAAGAAAAGCACTGGTCAAATTTGCCTCGTTACCTTAAAACAGACTCAACAAAAACTCGTAATGCTTTCACATGGATCCATGCGATGAAAGCTTCGCTGAAATTAACTTTCAGCCACCGCACCAGAGGCCCCTGTGAAAGGGAAGAGGAAAAAAAATAATTCGGCTATTCAAACATCAGAAAAAGATCCAGCCCATTATGCATGTTTGAGCAGCTACTCAATATCTGTATCATGAGAATAAAGACAAGTCTAAAGCAGAGCACACTACAGACATAATGGCTCAAGGGAGTTTGATACTAAGTAAAGAGAAATTTAATGAGACTTCCCATTGTCTCTTAATTTCACCATCTCAGCTCTCATGAGCTAACTGTATTAAAGACCATTTTAGTAATATTTGATTATGTCACTCAAATACTTGTCCATTTGCAAAGTTCATATATTATCAGCTGTGATGCCAGCCCTTGGTTCAGTGCAGTGAGCAGCACTTATACTCACTTATCCCAGAGCAGATTAGCTGGGTGTCAGGCTGGATACAGCATGTCATCCTTGCAATGCTTTCTCAGAATCACAAGTTCATGAAATTTTTATGTAACAATAACAAGTCTTAGATGTCTCACATTTCTATAATGACTAGTTTATAAAGACTTACAAACTGTTTCTTCTTGTCAGTTGACAGTCTATTCATTTCTTCTTTATCAGCTTTCATCTCTTCTTCATTATACTGGAAGTCACGAACCAAAAATCTGTGTTTGGAAGTGAATAAAATCAGAAGTGGCTATCTAGAGATCCTTCAAAGCACAAGAGACAGAACACACACAAAATAAGCCTTACTTATATTCTCTGGCTTTGTGCTTGAAGTCATCCACTGCCTTCCTGAACAAGGTGACATTACAAAGGTAACTGTCTTGGTCCTCAAAGAGTACACTACATAGGAAAAAACCAAACCAAGTGTCAGAATTAATAAGGTTCAAGTCAGCACAGATATGACACACAGTAGCATAAGTTGTACTTTACTGCTACAAGGCAAGAACATAAATGTAGATAATCTTGCAGGATTTAGTTCCTGAAATAAACACCTTAGAAAGTAACCAGCTGCTCTTAATTACTACCTTTGTAAAGGATGGCATCTTATAATTCACATTCAGAGACTTCACCACTAGAAACACTTCATATGATACTTGTTCAAATTAAAAATCATTTTACAAAAGAAGGAACTGAAGCTGGCTTAGTACTGAAAAGCTTGGACAAGGGATTTGTTAGAAATATGTATTTTAAAGAAAAATTGAATGGATTTAAAATAGAAAAGTACACAAATTAAAAAAATATAGGTTGGTGAGAGAAAGTGTTTCTTAGGCTGTAGATTTACTATTTTATAATTCAAAATAATATTGGTTATTTTGAGGTTTCAGCTTAGGAAAAAAGCTTGGAGATATTTAGACTGTTCCTCAATGTCATACTGTCTTCAACACAAGCACTGTCCAATAGTTTAACTAGTAGCCTTTTCTTAAGCTACCCCTAGGTTATGGTCTCCCAATAATTAAGAATCATTAGCAGATCTCCCACCATGCTTAAATTGATGTAACTCAAATGTGAAGTCATCAAGAGCAAGTTCAGATTTTGTAACTGGCACAGAGCTGGTAATACCAGATCCGTCTGACCAAAACCTCAGTCTGTCAGTTACAATTAACCACATCAACGCTTTGTACTACACATTGACTTTATTTTCAGTGTGGTTACAAGATTGCTAAAGTGTTTTAACAGTATTATCAAATTCGCCCATCACAGACACCAAGCACTAGCTTGGTACCAAGGATCTAAAGAGGCAAGTTACCTTTCTTTGCACATAAGAAAACCATTTACACTTCCAGTTCTTCATTCTTTAGCAGCTTTCAAACAGTATCTATAACTTGCTTCAAGTTCCTCCAAATACAGACATAAAGTGTACAGGCCAGCAGTTGCCAATCCCCCACAGTGCCCCAGTTTGAAGTTGAATATGCCTGACCAGAAATAGATGAATCAATTCTCTTACTCTTCCCACATAAGTTAAGTTCGATAACTTTGTTAACCCTACAGTTAGAGGTCATTTGAATTTCTCCCCAATTACAACACAATCGGGCTTGATCAATAAACACATTTCGACAAGTTTTTCACCAATCTTTAAAATTCAAAGTCATTCCAGATAAAGAACACTCCTAAAACACAGCACACACAAATATGAGACTTAGCATTTAAAGACTTACTTGCTGGAACGTGGTACAACCATCTCTGCTAGAGTTTCATACTGCTTAACCCAGTCATTATAATTTACCCTAGAGAATACACAGGTTATGGTTAGACTTTTAACACTGCAGTAAGAAATCTGAGATGAAAGGCTCAAGTATTTTTAAAAGGGTTAAAAGCATTTAATTATCACATCTTCCAACTCAGATGTAGGTTGTCACAAATACTCAGGACGTCAGAGACAGTACTCCTCTTGCTGTTTTTATAATTACTAATAAATAAACTAAAAAGATAGCAAAAGTAATACATTTTCAGTCTTCATGTAAACTTAAAGCGTAACATTTTTGAAATGAAAGAACTATGAAATTAAATCAGTCATCATTAAGTACAGATCTCAGAGCACCAAATGGACTTAACTGTCAAGGTTGATCAGAAACTCCTTATGCAACTCTCCTCTTCTGAGTTACTAATAGGACTACTTTTTCTGCAATTACAAACAGGCTCCCCATGGTCCTGCACTTGACTGAAGGGCTGAGAATTTTGGAAGCCCTGCCTTTCTGGAGTTGGTGGTAAAGAGGTTCCATCCTTTCAACACCAAAACCCAGAAAATTTCCATTTCAAAGAAAAGTAACAGCGGAGATATACTAACCACCTGCTTTCTGTTGCAGTAATTGCAAAACTGATTTTCTTTCACCAGAGTTTTACATATGGCAGACTCTGCTGCTTCATGTGGTAAAGAAAGCCAGTGGGCTTTTTAGAATTCAGAAGCTCTTTTTGTTTGCAACTCCAGAAAGACAGACTAGTTCCATTTTCTCATTTTACAAGAGTTTTGAGGACATCTGTATCATCACTTTCCTTGGCCAGGGGAAAAGATGAGGTTTCTGTTATTTAAACATTTCAAACAGGAACAACCTGTTCCC
Organism: Myiotriccus ornatus; assembly: GCA_036023395.1. Taxonomy (NCBI): domain Eukaryota; kingdom Metazoa; phylum Chordata; class Aves; order Passeriformes; family Tyrannidae; genus Myiotriccus; species Myiotriccus ornatus. Next base: position 132,155,622 of record JAYRBT010000082.1, on the reverse strand, counting down.
CCAGCTAGCCTTTGACATGACATAAGCAGGGTTCCCCTGGTAGACACTTAGATAAGTAAAAAAATCTGTGTTCTGGCAATCAGAAAACATGCAGAGCAAAGCAGTAAAGAGTTCACTCACTAGGTGGTCAAAGTTAACATAGTCCTAATCAGGATAATTTAATTATTAAGCCTTCTAATGTAAAACAAGTCATGTTTTCACTCAGCACTTGCTATTTTCATAAGGATGCCTTCTGCAACATGACTAGTCACAGCAAAAATAAGAGACTTAAGTCTAATCTCCTGTTTCTTCAAGAAATTCATGAGCACTCAGCATTCCTTATGATGAGCTCTCCTGAACAAAGGAATACAGGCACACAGGCTCATTTGCCTCTACTAAGCATCTGAATGTTTGTGTTCACTCATTCAGGAAAGCCCTAAACAAATTCAGCTTCTTACAGTATTATAGGGTTGTGAGATCTATTATTTGATTTACATTTCTTATTTTATTCTGCTCTTAAGATGAACAATAAACTTACTTTGGTACAATCACTAATAATGTGACCAAATATTCTGAATCGAGTACAAAGTCCTCTTTCTTTACAATATCAGCAAGACTTCTGGTTAGCAAGCTTCCCCTGCAGAGAAACAAAGAGAGCCAGAACAATTACATGTTTAAGAGCTGAATTTGCCTGGATAACAGTTTTCAGTGCTTGATAATATAACATTTTCAAAAATACATTTTACCTAACCAAGTGCTATTAGCAGAGCAAACAAAATGCCCTTACATGCATTTTATATCTCACTGTCCAAAGTCACTGAAAGTTTTTATCAGTAGCTCCACTGCTGTGCGTCATTTCCATATTCCAAATACCTCACACACTTAAGTGGCCAACCTTTCTTTTTAAAAGTTATTTAAAACCACAAGAAGCATTAAAACCATGAATTGTGAATTCTACTATATGGAGCCTCAGATTTACGAGTAACCTAGTACAGACCTACATACAGAAACTCAATAAAAAAAATCAGAGCAGCCTATTGCCTCATATTCACAAAAGATGAAGAACATACCTAGATTTAATGGGGCTCAGCTCACAAATTACCATGGCTTAACACAGAAGTTATGGCTCACTCCTAAAACAGCTTGTCACACACTCTCATTAGTATGAGCCATGTTTCTGAATCAGCCAGCAGGCCTGTACCATTAACTGTAATGGCAGGGTTGGGGCAAATTAATCAACCATATTTGCACAGAAAAACTACTGCACCTCAGCTGTATTTCAGATAATCATCACATGTACGTGACAAGACAACACGCAGTCCCTGTTTAATTTGTTATCTGCGTGCGCACAACTGCTGTCTCTGCTGCTTAAATCTGGGGGAAGAAACCCAGTAATATTAATATGCTTAAAACATGAACTGGAGTGAAGGAAAGACTTCCTTGTTTAGATGAGAGACAACTTAGGAGCAGTGTTACACACCACTAACAGCAAGTTCCTCTCAAAAGCTCCAGCAATTTATACAATTTGTACATGCTTTTGTGATTTCATAACTGCTTTTCATTCACAAGTAAGCTAATACCAACTAGTCAGTTGGTAACAAACGTTCTTTTATGACAGCTGCTATTCAAGATCAATAAATACCTCAAAATACATTAAGCTTAGAGCCTGTATCACTCCACATTTTTTAAAGTTCTCATGCTTAGATAACTTTCCTGTGCTAAATTAGCAAAAAACAAAGTAACTTACGCATTCTTTCTTTCCAAGTTCTGAAGATTCCCTTTCAGATTATTGTATGCCGAGGCTCTTGCTTTCAGATCATTGTCAATCTGGTTTACTCCCTTAAAGATAAAAAGAAAAGTAACAGGGTCTAAAGAACTAAAAGAGAACTCAAGTTTGGCTTGCCATTTCTGCAAGACATCCTTCTCAAATCCATCCTCCAGGATAAATTAGCATGATTACCAAAAATGATTCATTCCCAGCTAGGCAACTTGGCAGTAAGTGGAAGAACACAAAACAAATGAAGCAATTAGTACGTCTTAAACAGCCAACCATACGCGTATCTGTGTGTACCCTGTACAAGGAAGTATTTGAAATCAATATACTCAGTAACAGTTGGGTAACAAAGAATGTGGCACAGTGTTGGTCTGGCATAATAATGCTGCCTACTTTCTGCTTCACTGCCTCCACACTATGGTATGGAGGTACAAGCACGTAAAAATTCCCAGGGACAAGTTTCTGAACACAGTCAAGGGACTCTCCCTTTACATGGACTTAGGCCACTGACAAAACATTTTGTTTGCATAAAACACTTCACCTGGGAGATCCAGATATGATTTTGTTTCCACAAAATAAATATCTCTTAAAAGCAAGGTCACTTAGTTAAATAGCGACCTTGTTTATGGTAACAACTAAGTTGGCTTGTCTGTAGCAGGAAAAAGTCATCAAAAGCCTGACCATTCTGGTAGTTTGATTTGGCAACACATTAACAGCTCGCACCATTACAGCTACAGCAATGCTTTAGACAAAATACTCTGAAAATAACAAAATTGATTCAAACAGATGAGTACTTCATGCTATTTAAATTCTTTGACTGACATAACCTAGCAAAGCTTGTGGAACATTTCAGCAGGTGTCACACAAGGCATATACCTTCATGAAAACTATTTTACACTACAAGAAGTAACACTAACACTTTTTTTTGGTACAACTAGAAGACAGCATTGGGGGAAAATTATTCAGAAGCTATTCAGGTAGTGCCCTGGTGCACCTGGAATTTTTCCCAGATCTACAGCCTTCCCCTCTGCCTTTTCCAAGGATCAGGACTTTCAACAACAGTCTAACTATG
>JAYRBT010000082.1:132091460-132136887 GCA_036023395.1 Myiotriccus ornatus | reverse complement strand
GGGTTTTGTCCGGAAATCTACTTGGACAAAACCATTCACAGCCCCAGGGATGGGCTGGTGGGCAAAACCACGACAAATGGGTATATTATTGTTATTAGCTTTAACATGACCATAATTTTACTCATAGTTTTATTAATGTGTCAATGGGATTTTTTTATTCTGGTGATAAAAGTGCTAACATAAAGATTCTATACAATTAGGAGAGCTAAACCCCTAAAAATGGAAAGCTATAATTTCTAAAGCTGGAATATATCTGTAAATCAAAAGATAGGAAAGGATAATATTGCTGTGTATATATCCCAGGATCACGTTGCACAGTATTCAAATATCTTAAACATAAATACAATTAGGTAAGAACATGATGTTCTGTGTAACATGGGTAAACTGCAATATAAGACCTCATCCTGCAGCCTCCATCAGTTTGGATGATAGGAGAATGAGAGAAAAAATATTTTTGTTTACCCGAAGTTATTCAAAGAAAGTGGAGTGAAAAAAGAACTTATATTACTTTGTTATTTATTTTTATTTTTCCTGGCAGCTTTTGAAAGCATTTTAATAAAAGATACCTATCAAAACACATTGCACTTTAATCTTCCTTGATGTTGCCTAGGAGACACAAGCCTTAAGATTGAAATGTAAGTCTTTGAAAAAAAAGTGTTTGCAAACCGTGACAAAAATTGTTTTCTTCAGGTGAAGCTTTGTGAAGGAGACAGAATGTTTCTTTCCTAGCTGCTTTTCTGTTTTAAAACTGCACCCCTGACTTTCAGCTTCAGTTCGAGGACCTGAGGCAGATAATAAATTTGAATTTTACAAAATTTTTTAAATTCCGAAATTATTGCAATTGACATTGAAGTCCCCATGTGTATGTATTCATGCATATGAGCATTTAATTTTTCTCTACAATATGGGCAGCATGTTCAGGACAGGTGCAGAAAGACTTAAACCATCATGCCTAAAAAGTTTTGGGGCAGGCTGTACTCTGACAGACTTGAAATCCACGTCCAAAGCCTTGTTCTAAATCCAGCTGAGAGAAGTTATGAGCAGCATTTGTGATCGCAATTGCACACTCCACATGGACAGCAGTGACCATGGCTTCCCTCATTCCAAACAGGACAGGGAGTCCTCAAGTACCCTACTGAGCTGAGCCGAGATATTTGGGAGAGCACCTGATTTATGGAAGGGGGCTCTGGGAAGCTCAGTGTTCTCATGAATCTGTGTTTCAGAGACCTTGATTTAGAGTTCTGGTGTAGCATCAAGGTCATGGGGGCTCCCTGTGGGATTCTAGTCCCAGGCTTGCACTGCTCAGAGGGGGCTGGGAATCCTCACTGAATTCAAGTTTAGTTTAGGTAATTTCAGTATCACAGAGGAGTATTTAAATGAGTTATATGTCTGTATATTCTGAAAAAAGAAAGAAATATATAATCATGTCAGTAATAGCAATAATGGATTGGCAACTTCAATTTTATAGCAGATTATGAAGTTGTGAGTGTCAATAAAGAACCGACTGTTATATTTGGCATCCAGTTCTGGAAGCACTCATTTAACTTAGCAGGATGTTTCTTGTGACTTTGTAGATGACACCTTGGAACAGAGAATTTACTGGCTAAAGAAGACATAATACAGGCTACCACCACAGTGGTTTTGACAGGAAAAAGAATATCCCTGTCTCAATCTTGTATAACTTCCTAAACATTTATCCTTTAAAATTATTTTTTAAAAACCAATTTGAATAATTTGCTGTATTATCATAAATCCTCAGTTTCCTGTCATTCAAATCCTTTGATTATAATCCTGGCCAAATATTTTTCTCATCACACCATTATATTAGAAAAGGCTTTAGGGCATGTTTTGGTAAGAAACTACTTGATGTAGTAAGAAAATACAGGTTACAAAAGTGGCTTATAATGTCATCATCTCCCTGCTGTGTCCTTGCCTGCTGGTCTTGCTCTTCATTACCTCCCCTTTTGCCCAGCACAAGCAGTCTGTGGCCACACAGTGGACTCATGTGGCTGAAAAATAACCTTTCTTCCCATCCTCTCTGTTATTTTTCAGTCGAATCAGTTCTTTAACCTAATCTACTCAGTAGCTGTAAATGTGCCGGTGCTTGAAAGAGAGAGCTGGTAGGAGAACGAGGGGCTGAGAAGATACAAGAGCTTACTGAGCTGTACAGAGGATCCATGCAGCACTTCCACTGAATCTTGGTGTCACGTAAATAAAATTATGTATGTGTTTATGGTTTATGTGACATTATATGTTTCTTTTGCTAGCCTCAAAAATAACATTTGCTAAATACAAAACTCATAAATCATGTCAATTTTGTCTTTACTTAAAATTTCTGATAGAGGGCAATGTTAGAACAGCTTATCTTCTGCCCTGGTTTCTCACAGTCTAAAAAGGACGGTATGTCTGGCTCTGCACAGACGTGCAGCAAAGCTAATATTGCACTCTAGGTTCTAGGGAGCTGAAGTCTCATTTTGTCACACATACCTCCAAGGCAGCCACATGGACTATGTGACATATATCACTGCCTGTTTATTTTTAAAAGGGCAGGGATTTACCTACAGGTAAATTTAGATCTTTGAATATATTCCCTATTTCTTTACCAAAATGAAATGATCTCACAGGAGGCACTGGAGTTTGTTGTACCACTTACTCCTTATTTGTGAAGATAAGTGATTAACTAGAAGTGGCATTTTGGATATTTTATCTTTGAGTCTATTCTACAATTATATTCCAAAGTTCAGACAAGGAGTACATTTTATTCTCTCTGACACCTGGAATGTAGAAACATAATAAACATTTTTCAGTTAATTCCATCACCATCCTTTGCATCTTTTTGCCCTTTGTTCTCCAGCTAAAAGTATTCAAGGTCTTTCCTTTTACCAGGCTCTTCTGGACTTGGGCTAAATAATGTACTAGATTCTTCCATGTCAAATTCCTTTGAATCACATTTATTCTACTTGGGTGAATTAGTAATGGGATCAACTGAGTTTCAATTAAACAATGAAGATAGACATGAACTTGCACTGAGTTCCCTGAATTTGGAAAATACAATGTGAAACACAACCTTCTTAAGATAAGGCATGCATTGAGAACAAGAGAGATAGCTGGAAGAACTGTTGACACCTGTGAAGTGATTTTGAGGCAGTGGTAAGATTTAGGCATCTTTTCTTGCCTAAAGCACAATTTACATGGCAAACAACCAAATTTGGTAGATACAGTTGCAAGTTTCATTTGAGATAATACCTAACATATTGAAGGTGAGAAAAAAGAGGTAAAAGTGTGAATACTAATGATAACAACAGCAACAATATCACTTTAATACTACTTTCACTCATAAATCTCAAAATACATGTCACTCATATATCTTTATTTTATGCATGAGGAGAATGGAGCACTGGAAAGGGATCTAACTTGCTTCCATTAAAGCAGTAGTTGAGAACAAATTGAACCCAGGCTTCCAGCCCCTAGCCCAGGGTGAGAATGGCCCCACTGTGACAGTTGCTGCCTTCTCCAGGCTTTTCTCATCAACAGCAGGAATCTAGATTTGTATTTGAAATGCAACTCTACTAGTAGGACTGTTAGTTCTTACCATGCAAAGGCTGTCTGAAAGGATGCACTTCCCAGTAAAGAAAGTGAGTACAGTAGAGCTCCAAAAAGGACAAAACCGGTACAATTCAGCTTGGGATCATTATATTTGAAATCAGCTGTATAAGTGCTGTATTTTTCTTGTGTTTCAGGTAAAAATGTGTTCAGGAAGGACATAATTGCCTATGGGAAATTAATAGCCTTGTCTTTGACTATGGTGGAGGGGAAGGACATCTAGCTGGACAGTAATTCTATTGAAAGCCTTGATTCTTCACATTATATATATGGGGGAAAAAAGAGACATTTTGGCAGACAGTGCTTCTGGCAATGCAGAAAACACTTCTGCCTTGCTCTCAGAAGTGCTTGGTGGATCACTTCCCTTCCTCTGCAACTGAATGAGGTCCCTATGCTAACTGCAACAATTGCTTTATTTTTTAACTATTATTAGGAAAGTAGCTACTTTTTCCTTTCTTTAATGCATGTTTTATTTCTTCTTGGAGCAGGTTAATTGCTCTTGACTTCTTCCCTCTCATTTGCTTTTCTTCTGTTCGGTATGCTTTTCCTGTTTGCTTATTCTTCCTCACATGCTGCACACCAATCTGCTCCTCTCCTCCATGAGCCCTCCAAGGCAATGCTGTCCTCTTGTTGCTGATTTGGAGATGGCTCTTGAGTTTCTTTCATCCCTCCTCTTTGATGGCAACAATTGCTGTGAGCTTTTGGCCCAGAGGCTCACAGGTTTACAGGGTACTGTGAAACAGGAGTTCAGCTTATCCTGCTCTGATCTTCTAGTTGCATCACTGGGATTGCAGGAGTTACCTGTTAATACCTGGAATTATATTTATCCAATAGCTTGGTAGGTGCTACTATATGCTATGGTCATGAGGACAGAGTGTGTTGGGAAAGCCTGGATGTGCCTATAGGTCATGCCTGGATGAGATGCCACAGTTGTGTTTTACAGGGGCCAGACCTGTGCTGAAACCCCCGGCAAAAACAGGACAGCCTCACTTAGAGACCACCTTATCCTCACAGAGCAAAGTGCTCAGCATGGACCTACCTCCACTCCTGGTTTCTGAAGCCCACTCAGATATCCAGAGAGAAACAATGAACAATTTAGGTTGGACAGGATCTCTTTGTGTCCCTGGTCTGACTCCCTTCTCAAAGCCAGCGCAGAGTGAGATGCAACAGAAGTGAGAGGTCTGGGGATTGGGGCTGGAGGTCTGCAACCCAAGGGAGGGAATTCGAATGCAATGGCCCTTCAGCAACCTGCACAAATCATTTAGGAAGCACCACTGTAAAAAACACAACATGAACACTTGGGCCTCAGTGCCCCTCATCGAGGGGCTTCACACACAGTTAAGCTTGTTTAATAGAAACACTTCTTTTTACAGACATGGTAGACAGGGAAAATGAGGCCTTGTCTGAACTACTTAAGTTGCAAAAATCTCAGTATTAAAATCTCACATTTTCAAATTAATCTAATTAAAGTACAGCAGTTTTTCCATTATAGGTGTGCGCTAGGGCAGGGAGGGATTAACATCACACTTCCCAATGTCTGGAGCATCCATGGCTCCGGTTTTCATATTTAGGGATATGAATGCTTAACATGCATAAAAATCTGGCCCTCAGCAATGGACCTGAGGAGATGTATATTTTCTGCAGCGAGCTAGTGATAGTAAGGAGAGCAGAAATTTGGGATTCAGCAGGGAAGTGGCCAATGAAAACCATCAAGCGTTTCTGTAGAATGGCTCTGCTCTCCTACCTTCCCTATCCTCCACAGTCAGCCACTGCTGGTCACGTTCATAGGTATAGCTATACCTCCTGGGGGTAATCAGCTTTGTAGTCCCCTGCTCAGAGGTGCAGCAGCATCAGGAGGTATCCAAGGGGGCAGGATTGCTGTCTGGAGTACACACAGCGCATCAGCTTGCTTTGCCATGTTGTTTTGCTTCTGGTAAAAGCTATGACTCATTTTAAAAAGCCCGTATGGTTGCATTTGAGAGATATTCACTCCTTTCTGATGCCACTAACAACCCCCACCTTTGAGATTTTCTACACAGCCCATGATTTCTTTCCTTTAAAGGACATGCAGATCCCTTTGCTGCAGCATTTGGGCAGAAAGCAAAGCATTATCAGGGGCTCTTGCAATCCCTTAGCAAGAGTTGCAACACTGTGTCTGTCTCACTACGTTTGCGGAGAGACCTTTTGCCTTGGTAGCTTGTGCATCCTGTTGTTCTTAATGTCATGCTGCCGGTCTGATGGATTAATCCAGACTTTGTGATCTGATAAGAGCTGGTGTGTGTAGGGAAACTGGGGTATTGGAGTGAGATCTATTACTTGATATGTCCTTTGCTGTGTTGGAGATGTGCACAGACTGCTGGCTATTTCTGCTAGTGTGATTATATTTTAAATTTGACTTCTCACTCAAAGTAGGCTCTTTTTACAGAGCTATATATATCTACATAGATTTCTTAGAAGTGCCCCCCCTTGGAAAGGAAGTGTGCAGAGCTAATTATGATTGAGAATTAGCATATATCTAAGGCCATAACATACCTGTAATCTAAGACATGTATCTGTGTTTTAAGGGCAATCCATCTCCCACCCAGTTACTAGGTAGTTTGTTCTCTAGATTTGACAATTTTGGGATTTTCATTTTCAAGCTATTAATGAATTTATACAAGAAGTAAAATACACAAATGGGTGAGAAACTCCATAAAAGGAATGCCACTGTCACCGAGGCTGTAAGTATTACAAAGTCACACCACTCTTTAATGCATCATTCATGTGTATGTCACACCGATTGTTTTGCTGGATTAGCCATAGGGCTCACATAGTCCTATATACTTTCCCTCACACTATTCAGCAGAGGAAAGGGCAAGAAATGTTTTGATCTTAATTATCTGAGGATTGGGGTAAACCCTGACTGCTTTCAAAATTTCAAAGTGTTGCAGCTCTGAACGCTGGTGGTAGCGTTCCTGTCCTTACTGACTCCTACAGAGTTCTAGCCATTGGTAACGTCGAGCACTTGGCAGTCCACAGGTGAACTATCCATCATGAGAAACAACCTAACTTCACATTGCTTTTGAATGGGTCACGTTTTAATTTCTTCAACTGTCCATTTCTCCTTGCATCAGGAGAAAGAATGGAAATCCATACTACGTTTTCTGTCCCTGGAAATAAGCCATTGTCAAGCAAGTGTGAAATTGAAGGTCAATACCATTTTGCACAAGCTTTTTGTGTGGCCGTCCCTGCTCTGCACTTGGAGGGCTTTTTAAAATGTATTCCAGATTACTTCTACTGCACACTGGGAGCATGTTGCTAAAGTGCCAGCTTACTTCCCACAGCTCAGATCCTTTCCCACCATACCTCAACAAGCAGGGCAGATGTGCTGAGTGAGGCGCAACTGCACAGCAATACCATCTGGGCAGGACAGCAATGTCCCCTGGCAAGCTCCACTGCAATCCTTGTGCAAGCAGCCTCTCCAGGAAGTTGTTGATTACCTCCCCCAAAGGCTCCTTTAAGCCCCTCTGAGTCTATAGTTCCTGAAGTAGGGTGAAGTGCTGTCACTGTGTGCATAGGCATGGCTGGGCACAGTGCAAAAGGAAGGGCAGAGAGTGTTGTAGATAGATTACTTGTCTGCAACTTCACAAATTCTGGGAAATATGATAGATTAGATTTAAAGCAATAAAAAGGAGAAGGTAGGACAGAAGTGTCCATTTTTCATGTCTGCATTTGCTGTGCAGCTACAAACTCTTCGGTGTTCTGGTTCAAGGAGGATTTTATCGTATGGGTGAGTTTGGAGGGAAGCTGGGTGTATCCTTAGCTTTTAGAGCAGTAGTACGTCCCAGGTGGGACTCTGCAGAACTGTCTGTTTTATTCGTTGTTTTTTTTTTTTAATTTACAGATAAACTGAACATTTGAACTACAAGAGAATGTAGAAATCATTTATTCTGTAAGGACTTTTCCCTTAAAGGCAAACTCACAGCGCAAAAGGTCTCCCAGGCTCTGTGGAGGGCTGGCAGGAGTTTCTGAGTGACAGCCAAAAATATGTTCTTGCAGCAGTGTTTCCAAATTGATGGCACTACAACAGAGGCAGCTCCACTAGAGACGAAGCAAGCAAACCCACGCTTTGGCAGGATGAGGAGTTCTGCCTGCCTAGACCTAAGGGTAGCTGTCATCTTTGCAGTTTTATTTGCTTTGCCTAAGGCAGTGAGAGGAATTAGGTTCATATGGTAAATAAAAATAGTCTTAGTAAAAATATCCTGGGTCTTTATCCTGTCACTTTTATCTTACCCAAAAGTTATCTGCATCACTCTGGAAAGCTGATACTCTCTGAACATAGCACAAGCCCTATATAGTGTTGGGTGCTGCAACTAATTACTGGGTAGTTACAAGTGCTGAAAGAGGGTAGAAGAAGACAAACCCCCTGAACTTTCCACTATTTCAGTCTTGCTTTAGCTGCTATGGGTTTAGCACTCCTTTCAGCTCGGGCCAAGAAAAGGTTTCGAATGACTTGTGCAAATGGACTAAAATTTCAGGGTAGCACATGCCTGGGAGGGCATTCTCTTCTACCTAGCTAATTCCCAAAATATAATTGTCAGGCATCAGCTGAGCTAAGGGAGCCTCTCACATGTACAGTGCTTTACCCTGCTGTTTGACCTAGTTGTTGATGCAGGGATTCACACAATGTCAAGCCTGTTAAGTGACTGCAGATTTCTTCCACAAACAAGAAAACAAGAAATTAAAGAAAAGCTTCAGCAGTGATGATAAGCTTGTAGGGGAACTTAGAGCTTGTTTGTTTGGTTTGGGATTCAGCTTGGCCTTTCTTTGAACCTAGCTAAGATGGAAAGCCATAGTAAGCTTCAGTGCAGCACACGAGGCCTGAGGAGGTCAGAGATGGCTGCAGCTCCCTGGCCATTTGGGACTTGCAAGAACCTACACAGCATCAGTCCCGCTCTGTATGTCATGTTCCCCAATGCCCTGAAAGTGTTTGCTCTGTCATGCTGGTGTCGGAGAGATAAAAGGAAAGACTGAAACTATCTGTGCTGTAACACCCCCTAGTCAAAGGCATCACAAGATTTCTGCAAGATGAGCAGCGTCAGTGACGTTTTCATGCCTGCCTACCCATGATCACCATATCACTGAACATTAAAGAGACTTTGAGGAACATGTAAGGGACCTGAATTTCAGAGGAAAAGTGCATAGCAGTTTGTGAACAGTTGCTCTGTAAGGACTACAATGTCCTTAAAGGATCAGCAATGAACTTACAACTGCTGGTCTAAATCCTTTTCACTCCTAAAAGTACACCAATACAGAAATGCACATCCAGTTTGTACTAGCCACACGTTTTAGGACTAAATTTAGACGTCATAGAAATATTTTGGGATAGCACTTAAAAATAATTCCAATAACATTCAGAAAATTCTTTTCAGTAGTTAAACTTTGTTTTCAGCACCAGGCATGGTCCATGAAGTGTTGGAGATTATAGTAATTTATGGTGATACTGGAGAAGTGAAACTGGCTACTTGAGGAAGCCCTTGTTTGTAGCCTATAACACGAATAGGCAGGAACTGGTTTTGTGTTCTACTTTGAAAGATTATTTGTGAACACTTTAGGAACTGAAGACAGGATTTATGATGCACAGTGAGAAAATGGTTCTTTGCTCAGCAGTATTATTGCCCAAAGAGCCAGGCACTTTACTGGGTCATCTGTTGCTCTGACATTTTTCAGAATATTCTCATCAGGTTGTTTTCTTACTTTTAATATAGCAGGGCAGGGGTAAGTGATCTCACCATTCTGTTTTACTAAAAGGTAGGACCATGAATTTTCCTTCTCAGTTTGACTATATCTATGAAGTTAGTGCTGTCTATGCCCTCTGGAATTGGGTAGAAGACTACAATATGTGGATAACATTCAGGGCTGTGATGCTTAAGATGTATAACTGCGATAAGCCAGAAGCAAATTAAGCTGATCTGCATACAAAATATTCTCTTAATGAACAAACAGATGAAGGAAACCAGATCTTGCTGTTATAGCTACATTTTTAGGATCCTAAAGAAGATCACAGGCTCTTTCAGCAATATTTTTCATGAGACATAGATGGTTTAGAAACCATTCTTTCTGGAAAAGATGCCAGCGTGGATAAAACTGTGGAAGTAATCTTCTCATCACCAGCAGTACAAAGGACCCCCACAGAACTGCTTTGCATTTGACATGTATTACGCTGCATAAACATTAATGGGCCACAGGTGCTGGAGCCAAACCTTTTGGACCAGATCCAATGACCAAAGGTGTTACCATGGTAGTGTCTCTACCAGCTTCTAAGCAGTCTTCTGCTTGAGCAGCTCCACCATGCTGGCTCATGATCAGAGCCTGGGGCCTCAGCTCAGTCCCACAAACTACTTTTCCTACACAACTAATTACTATAGTCTCATACCCTTGCAACACAGTTGCACAACCACAGCAAAGGTTTGAGCTCTCCACGACAGTGCTGTCAACAAAAAGTCCCTTTGCACGACTTTTGGGGTGAATGCGCAGAGATCTGTACTGGAGCAAGTCCCCAGGCACGTGGACATGGCCCCAGGCCTGTCAGTGGTCACAAAGACTTTGCACAATGCTTTCGGATATATGTCTTACCTTTTAGGTAACCCTGTATGGAGTCACGTTGGATTTAATGATCTACCAGGGACCCTCCCAACTCAGGATACCGTGTGATTCTATGTTTCTAGTGTTTTCTACTTTGCCTACTTGACTACAAGAACATCGGTGCAGCAGTTCGGTGAAAACTAAGATCATTGGCTGCAAGAAATAAGAGTAGAAGAGGATTTAGCCTTTTTTTCTTAGCTTTTAATTGTACACAGAATATCAAATAATGTTGCTCATTTACTATGCAACAGAAGTATCATGTGTTGGAGAAGGACAAAGAAAAGCTAATATGCAAACTCAAGCTGTCCTCCAGTGTGTATTACAATGGCTGATCGGATTTTTATAATCTGCCTCCCCTGCTACTGTCACTTCATCCTGCCATGGAAGTCTCTACTCAACTGAAAGTGTTAGGAACTGATTAGTGGCCTGCTGGAGCCTGGATGTGAACCACTTGCAGCATGAGACCAAAAAGCCAGCAGCAGCAGCAGCAGCTGGCCAAGGGCTTGCAGTAGGAAGAGGTGTCCCTCCGACTCTAAAGCAAATCCTAAGGCATAAATGAATCAAACCAGAGCTATTACACTACCATATGCAATGTTTTTGAAGGGGCATTTAGTCTAATACTTTGTGAACATGGAAATCTCTTTTTCTCTCCCCTCTCCCCAAAGATGTGTACTAAAACATATTAAAAAATTGTGGCTGCTTGTATTTTTTTGTTTGCGGAGTTCATTCCTAGTGCAGAGTGATTCTCTTCAGTACAAGATCTAACTGGAGGGTACATAACTGTGCCTTCAGTGCCAAAGAAGGCATCATTTGATTTATGGGAGGAGGCCATTGCAAGGCTTAGGTTTTTTACAAGCAGCTCAGTAGCCACTTTACAAAAGACCACCACTTATACTGCCCATATTTCCATAGTCTAAATATCACCAAAGTATGCAGGTTGAAAGAATCTGCACCTAGTGGTGTAACAAAAGTTCCTTTGTCTCACTTTTTGCAATGAATAAAAAAAAGCTCATGGTAAAATTCTCATTGCTGCAAATTGCATTTTAAGCACAATTAACATTCCAGGCTCAAATCTGGAAAAAAATTCAAGGAAGGATTTCTGTCCTGGGGTTCTTTGAATTAATTCTTTGTGCTAGTTATCATCATAACTATTAAGTCCTTAGTATTGGTCATGTACATGTATGAAATTGTGATTGCCGCATTGTGAACCAAAGCAATGTTTTCACACAACATAGAGGATTGAGATGATACTCAATCACATTGGTAGTGATTGTGGATAACACTGAAATAATTTTTATTAAATTAACCACTTCAGGAAACAGGTAATTTGTCATTGGACTTATCAAAATTAATTATTTCTTCAGGGTCTATTTGAAAGCTGTTAATTTGCAAGAGATGAAGCTGAAAAATCAGACCAATGTATCTGCAACTAACACCACACCTCTGAAGCATACCTTATGCTTGGGCTTCCATTATACCTGGAGTTGTTATGACAAGTTTAAAGGATGTGTAGCCTTCTGGGCCAAATCTTATCTTGATAATGCTGATAGCAAAATGAATATATCTGAAGCTTCTGTAAAATCATTCTGCTGAATTTGGGCAGGTAGGATCACCTAAGCTTGAGCAAGAATTTTTTGGAAAATGTTTCTCTCTCTCCAGGAGCATAAGTATTCCCATTAAATCCAACTGCAAACTTTTCTGTTTGATATTTTTCTCCCAGTGAGCTGTAACTCTCATCTGACTGAATGAACAGATCTGTGTTTGCAGAGGTCTGGACAGCTTATACCCAGTGTTTAGGACTTCTTAACCTAAATCATTGCAAAAGAGAAATTTAAATGTTTCTAGTATCATCAATTCCAACTGTAATTTCAGATTCAACTGTAATTTCTTTCCCAGCCTTCCAAAACATGATGTAGTTCCTTGAAAACTGATGTGCTTTTTTCCGAAGAGCCCAGATGGTTGTAAAGAGATATGAATGACTGCTAATGCATTCTCTGCTACCTACTGCATATAATTTGTTGATTTTGCAATTATTGCAGTGGATACTAAATACTGTGGGGCTGTGTGTATTATTATTTAAAGCGTTATTTTCAGTAGTGTTCCAACATATCAAATTCCAAACACATTCCTGGCAAGGAGCCTCTGTAGTTCATAGCTCCTCCTCTCTAAGCTTAGTTGCTTTAGTTGATGCTGGGACAGCCATTGCAGTGACACTTACAAGAGCATTACTCAAGCACATTAATGCAGCTTTAATTACTGTTATGGTTACTCAACTAATATACAAGAACCACTGTATCAACCAGATAATTATTTGTGGGCATTTATTTTTATGTGTTCACTCACAGGCTAAAATCATTTACTCTTAAATAACGTTTGTTGCTTTATCTCTCTGTACCATGCTCCATACAGTCCTCTCAAAATTTATTCTTCTCAGGTTTAGAAGTCATCACTTCCACCGTCTTATTACGAAAACCTGAACTTTTTATCTGGGCTTGGGGTTGATTTTTTCTTTTTTATTTCCTCCTGCAGCTTTTTTAAACATCAGGACTCTGATCTACCTGCAAACCAAAAGGAGTTAAATACAACTTTGGGCAGCTTTTCTACATAAGGGCATGATTTTGGGTTGCTTGTTAAGACAGCCTTGCCGTACCAGTTGTTACCTGGTATGGGTGGGTGTATAACTTTGCAGTTTCTTTGGAATTACACTCATTTATTCTCTGCTTGGTGAATACTGGAGTACTGGAGGTTTAATATGTAATTTGTATTCTCTGTGGTATTTCGAAAAATATGAGCTGAATCACTGTAACACAAGGAAAATGGTTACTTCCCAGATTTGTCTCAAGTTTCCCTCCTATTAAGGCATTCAAGCTATGTGAAAACTTCATTTTTGGCTTGAGCCAAAAGCAGTCGCACATAGAGCTGAACATTAGTGCAAACTAATTACACCATCCTCAGCTTCCCGGCAGTGAAAGAAAAGAGGAGTTATCAGAGGAGGATGAGCCAAGAGAATGACCTGGTTTCCCAACGTTGTGCACAGAGAGAGACACAAGCTGCGGCTGATGAGGAATGCTAATGGCATCGTGCAGCTGGCATCCCGTGCTGCAGCGAGCAGCCGCAGTGACAGCCTGGTACTGCCATCAGAGGAAACCGACGCCTGTCTTGCGGGAAGCGGGGCTGCGTGCTTTCTCATCACTGTCCTAAGGGACTTCACTGCAGCACTTTATTATTACCTGTATTTTGTACGTCACTCACGGGGTCATTAAGAATGCCATGTGATTGTGTGATTTAAATCTCCCTTACGGGACTCTGGCAAACGGTACATGGGCCCCACGGCTTTGTGGTGTCACTGTCCCATGGAAGCTCCTCTGAGGTGTAGTAGGAGGAGATAGTTTGCCCCACGGACAGCAGCAGTAACCATGTCTGCTTCCCATGATTTGTGCCTTATTTTTCGCACTGCAGAAATCCTATCTCACCTTATCCCATCCCCATCTCTCTCCTTCTCCACAGCCCCAGGTACTCTCCATATCCCCTAACACCCCTTGCCCACAGTAGCCTGCCAAGGGCTGGCCGGGGAGCAGGCAGTGTGTGCTGAGGCTGGTCCAAACCATTGCTGTTTGGCTGAACAGAGCAGATGATCACTGAGCTCCTGCTGACACCTTATCTCAGTACAAGTAGCCACCCTGCTGCAGAAAAAAATGATGAGCAGAATGTGAGTTTTATCCAGTGCCCTCCCCCCAAAAGAAGACAATTCTAGTTACTAAATAAATCCTTTTTACTTGGAAGAAAAAGCAGAAGACAAGACCTGATGCAGGTGGGTCATTTTAACATGACTCCCTAGAAAAAGATGACTGCTGCCCTGGAGAATGCAGAGACTTTGGAGGGCTAAAATCACAGCTGTGTCTGACCAGGGCTGAGTGGAAGGTATAGCAAGTGTGATGGATTGATTTTGCTGCAAATATAGACTGCTATTATTGGTATCTGCAGTCTTCCCTCAAACTGAAAAAGAAGTAGCTTTCTGCCACTTACTTCTGTTGGAAAACTAAAGTTTGGAAGTCATGTATCATCTGTCAAAAATCTTTATGAAACTTGCTGTGATAAATGCAGGGGTGATGAATATGTACTCTGGGGTTTTGAGGGGAAGAAGCAGAGCTTGCTGTTTCAGGCAGCCTTAGCCCAGTCATGCAGATTTTGTTGAGGGCTGTTTTATCTAACCTCACGGGAATGTTATCCCAGCCAAAAGGTTGGCAAGGGACAGGATGTGAAAATTATTACTTGGGCATTGACAAGGATTTATTAGATGAAACTCATTCAGGGGATGACTTTTTTCCTAGACTGTAGTATCTCAATTTGAAACTTATCAGTTTGCCACTTGTTAACTGGAAAAGTATAATCATTAGCTTTGGATAATAAATGGTCTGTTGTAAGAAATAATTTAGCATATCATCAAAGCAAATAGTAGAACTAATTGCATTCCATTTATCATTGGCCATGTCAAATCTGGTGTGGTATTTAAAAGCAAACTTTGTCTGAGAATTAAATGGAAGTCATTGACATTGATTACACTTATAATTGTGTTTACATGTGGTAAAACCTCAGAAACACACTCCCTAGATATTATTATAATCATTCCTTTAAACTCTGCTGCTATTACAGAAAACAGTAAACATGCATTTGGTTTCTCACTGTAAACCTAAGCCCAAAGCCCTGCTCCATAACTAGTAACATATTAGGATGTTCTGAGTAAAGGACTGTCTGGGAGGTGGTAACCTTAAGTACATGCTGCTTTAGGCATTTCTTTCCCATGATGGATGACACTGGGGCAGCCATCTCTCCCTCCTGCTCTAGGAACACCTGAGCTGATGTGGGCATCCTGCTCAGCCTTGGGACTGCAGCAGCTTCCAGGATGCTGTGTTGGGTCCCTGCCCCACACTTTCCAGCAGCAGAGAAGAGGGGAACCAAATTCTAAATAATGCAAGAAAATTATATATGACAAGAAAGTTGCTTGAGGTTTTTTGGTTTGTTTGTTTTCATTTCAAGAAGGAACAGCAATTATCTTGGAATTACCTTTGGAAAATTGTCTTTAATAAAAAAAAAAAAAAACAAATCCCAGTCTAGGAACACTGGGCAAAGCTAATGGCCCAAGTTTATTTTTTCAAGAGTAGGTGCAGGGTAAGTAGGCAGAGAGTGGCCACTGCAGTGTGTTTACTGGTACCAATAACAGCTTCTCAATAACTGCTCCTTGCAGTGATTGAGATTGCAGGGGTGGGCAGTTTGTTGTCCCCTGGCCTGGGAGCTCTCTGTGGAGAGGTGAACAGCAGAGGCAGAGATATGGGAGAACACCATGGCAAGAAGAGGGCTGGGACCTCTGAGCACTGCCCAGAGCTGAAGGCTCAGCTCAGATCAGCACCTTTTTGCCCCCTGGCCCTCCTGCTCCGCAGCCACCCTGTGGGGCCCCAGCTGCAGCCCCCACTGTCCTGGTGGCTTCCTGACTGTGCATGACCCCACTGTCCTGCACAGTGTCTTCCTTGGGGTCTTGCCCTGTGGAGTTGGATGTGTTAAAACTAGGTGAGATCTTCTGGGTTAGCACTTTTTCTTCTGATTTGAGTGTGCACACTGGGCCATTTGCCCTTGCTGCTGAAACGGGGCATGACAAAGGGGATTAGATGCTAAACATAAGACACTGCCCCAGCCTTGCCTGATGCTCACCTCAAGTTCAGCTTTCACTTGCATTTCTATCTGGTCAATTTGGAAGGTACTGACTACTTTGACCAGCTGCGAGGAAATGGAGTGTAATAAAAATAATCCAGCCCTGTTTGCTTTGCTCAGCTAACTTTCCTCTTGCTTCTGCAAATCTGGCTGGAAATAGCCAAGCCAGGGGATAGCACTGATACAGTATCTTGAGCAGACAGTATCAGTAGCTCCTGTTTCACTTCCAACAATGTTACATCTGATCCAGGACATGCCCCACGTTCTTGAGAACAACAGTGTCTGAAGTGCTAAGCAAGATCAGAGTTCTTAAAGGTGACAAAATTAAAAAGGGATTTGCTTCCTCATTTTTGAGAAACACAGAAGCCTGAGCCTGGAAAAAGAAATTGCAAGCTACAAATCTTAGTGTTAAGGTCTAGCCCCTAGAGTGAAAAAGTGGCAGGTACATGAACGCAGTTTCCTCAAGCTGGAGATCAAACTTGGTTGAGTACAATTAGGGAGTCAAAAGCATGTTGACAAACAACCTGTTTGGAGGCCCTGAGTACCAGCAGCATCACTACTGTGGTGGTCTGACAACCAAATGCACAGGTCCAAAGCCTGTTTCTTCCTGTATGTAGGTGAGGTTGCAGATCCTTCTGCATGGTCTCAACTGTGCTATAGAGGGGTAATTATTCCATGCTGGTCACTACTGCCAGCCTATATATGCGGGTTTTCTGTTTTTTTATGGGGAAGGAAAAAACCCACTCTTTTGAAAAAGTCAACTTCTAAGTGAAAAATGCATGTGTTACAGAACATTCAAATGCAGAGGGAAGTGAGTAGTGCCACATGCTACTCATCTTCCTCTTGTGAACATTAGCAACTCTAATCATGCCAGCAAAGTAAACAGGAATTACAGGATTTATGTAAAATGGGTCAATTTTTCTTTTCAAACATGTTATTATTTGCTTTTAAAGAGTGGAAGAGTTTGCTAGGGTTTTGTCTGTCTAGAGGTCCTGCCCCTTTCACCCTGGTGGGAAAGGCCTCTGCATTGACCTGTGGTTTTCTCAGCTCCAAAATGTGTGAGGTAATATTGTCAATGAGAGAGAAACTGCAGACACACATTTTGAGGCATCTCTGATGGCGCTGGGGTGCAATCTCAAGAGACCACTTCCCTTCTCACTGCTCTTGGATGACAAGGAGGAGATCACCGCCACCTCTTAGAGCCAGGAGGGTGATGAAAGACATTGACAAGTGGGAAGTGCTTTCCAGGGGTTAGCTGGAAATCTTTCACTTGAAGACTGTGAGTCTTTCACTCTTGACAAAATGCCCTACCAGTCACGGGAAGATCAGCAAAACTGGAGGCTGCCAGGGAACACTGTGTCTAGAAATCTTGAGAGGAACATGTGCATGTTCAGAAAACTGGAAGATGACTGACAAGAACAATTAGCAAGCCAAGCAGCCTGAAAACACTCTTAATCACTGCATAAAGCCAGGACCACATTTGGGGAAGACTACTTACACAAGAACTACAGTGCTGAGAATAAACATCTGGGAACAAAAACATCTTGGAAATGCAACCAACAACAACAGAGAGAGTATTCATTCCAAAAGACTTAATAAAAAAGAATTCCCCCATTCAGTAACCACCAGTCACAGCACATGCATATTTTTAACCTCCTTGCATGGTACGCAGACCACTTTTTCCTGCTTTAGTGTTTGGACTGTGTGTTTTAAAGTCAATTTATTGCTCCTGATGGGCTCACTTTTCTGGGAACAACTGCCTCCTATTCATCCACAGAGGGGAACTCCATGCCTCTTCTCTGATCCAGAGATATTTGTAATGAGAAATTATAAATTCCACAGAGACATAACCTTTGGTCTCCAGCTGACCATTCAGGTATTAGTGATGATCCATGGCACCTGGATAACAGAAACTAAAATGGGTGTGATTAATACACTGTTCAATACCTATCACATAAAGAGCCCAAGTAATTTCTAACCTGAACTGGATTTGGGCACATTTCCTAACAGTAAAAGTCCATATCCTGTTGTAGATACTTAAAACTTTTGAGTTTTCTTTACTAGTTAATGTGTAGTAGGAATGCAGGTAGATAGACTCTCAAGTAATGCTCATAGATGAATATTCTCTTTAATAGTCCTTATTTAGCAGCTTGGGTTTGGCTGGGGTAGAGTTAATTTTTTTCCACAGTGGCTGGTATGGGACTGTGTTTTGGATTTGTGCTGAACACAGGGTTGGTAATATAGTGATGCTTTTGTTATTGCTGAGCAGTGCTTACACAGAGCCAAGGCCTTTTCTGCTTCTCGTACTGCCACGCTGGCGAGGAAGTTGTGGGTGCATGGGAGGTTGAGAGGAGACACAACCAGGACACGTGACCCAAACTGACCACAATGATATTCCATATCATATGACATCATGGTCAGTATATAAAGTGGGGGAAAGAAAGAGGAAGAGAGGGATATCTGGAGTGATGGCATTTATCTTCCCAAGTAACCGTTACACGTGATGGGACCCTGCTCTCTTGGAGATGCCTGAACACCTGCCTGCCCACAGGAAGCAGTGAATTAATTCCTTGTTTTGATTTGCTTGTATGTGTGGGTTTTGCTTTCCCGATTAAACTGTCTTTATCTCAACCCATGAGTTTTCCAGCTTTTACACTTCTGATTGTCTCCCCAGTCCCACTAGTGGGGGAATGAGCGAGTGGCTGCATGGGGCTTGGTGGCTGGCTGGGGTTGAACCACAACAGACATTTCTTCACAGTTCTTTTAGTTTCTGCCAATCCAGTCTAGATTTTTTGGAGGTGAAATCATTCTAGCATTGGACTGAAATGAGCTTATGGTATATTGTTGGATACTCCTAAACCAAGACTGAGTTTTCTCTTGCTCTTTCCTCCTTTGACTTTCTAAAACAACCCCACTTTAATTTGACTTACTTGTGATGTCTTTATGAAGTATTTTGAGCTGATGTTACCACTAACTTTGTGTAAACAACTTGGCATGAGTATGAGATCTAGTCTGTAACTATTCTTCATAGAAATTACACTCTTCTGAAATGAAAGGAATCCACACTAGAAAGCTGGAACCTTTTTTCTACTCCAGTTGTTTTGATCCAGCAAAACAGTCAGTAAATATAGGTGAGAGGTGACTGGTCCCTGTGAGTTAAGGCAGAGATGTCTTTCCTCCCATCACCTCTGAGCTTTTAATAATTATGAATCATTCTCCAGCTTGTTATCAGCATTTCTGTCAACTGGACTGGAGCAGTCATAGCTCCCAAGTGTGCAGTGATGAAAAAGGTCTGAAGATCAGAGTATCAATTGGTATTACTTCCACAAGGTCTTACTTATACAGGTTATCGTACTAAAAAGAGGGACTACTGGAGTTCTAGCATTTCTATGGCATTGTGGTCATGAGGGATCCAGAGCAGCCACAACGTTCATTTCCTTTTGTTGTGCCTCTGCCCTTTGCACAGCCATTCCTGCCCTGAGCTGCTCAGACAAAAATGTGGTTTGGACTGATTCTTCCCTCCCACCCCAACAACTGAGTGCTGCAGCTGGATGGTTACAGATTACTAACTATACCCAGTGTTAACACGGGTATAGTTAATATACCAAGTGCCACTGCATGTAAAAGGAGCCAGAACAGGGCTCCTTTTATTGTCAAGTTCAAGCATTCAGAAATTGAAGCAGTCTTTTCCCTACTTCATAAAGTGGATCGTTATTTGTATTTCTCTTCTGTTGTGCTGAGTTTTCAGTAGCTAGGAACATTTTATTCTCAATGGAAGATGAAATTCTTGTGTAATCACATAATTCCTGCACCTGAGGCTTTAAGAAAAAACACTAACCACTGCAAGAGTTGGCAGCAGTAGGGGAAGAGGAAGAGGAGATGGAGGAGGAAATAATCTCATTCTCTCACTGCAGGAGCGGAATCCAACTCGGCTGCTGATGCCTGGTGATAGAGGGTGCATCCGAGAGGGAAAGGAAATGGAAGAACCAGAGGAGAAAAAAGGTAGCCCTTAGGAAGACATAAAGAGAAGGAAATATTTGGGATTAGCAGGGAAGGTCATTGGGCTGTGCAGCCTTTAGACATCTGGAGCTCCTGACCGCTGGGTTGCTTCACTAGTGAGTGTTTTTTGCACTCGAAAAGAGGAGCTGGGGAAGGGTGTCTTTCCTGCTCCAGTTCATCTGCGTCAGAGGGATAACACCTGACTTTGTCTACATCCAGCTGTGAACCATGCTGAAAAAAAAGTGTGGAGGCAAAAATAAAATCCAAAATGTGGTAGAAGTGCCTTACAGTTGGATGTAAAGGGAACTCAGAGCTGGAGATGCATTTTGTGCTCTGCTGCCTTTCTATCTTTGGAGTGGAAAATGGGAATTGTTACTCTAGTAATCTACAAAATGTGGGTATGGAGCCATACAAGTTTAGAAATCCAAATATTAAAACGGAGAGAAATGAGGCAGAAGGAAATTTCATGTTAGCTTTTTTACATTTTGCCTCTCCAGATGAAACAGGACCGCTGTTTTGTGTAGCACTATACTAAATATATATACATTGAGCTGTGGCATCAGTTTTCTGGTTCTGCATTAATATCACCTGTGGTAGCAGAAACACTGTATAAAGTGTTCATCCATAATTTTTTCCCATTTTGTATAAAGTAACTACACAGTTCAGTCTTGTACTCTCCTGAACAGTGTGCCACTCTTTTTTTTTTTTCCAGTAGGTTTAAGAGGATGGAGTTTATGCTTCTGTTTTCAAGTGTTGCTTCCTCCATGAGCAGGAAATCCTCCCTCCCTCCATACATTTTTAAAATAGGTGACAGTGCCCCCAGTTAATTGCATATCAGACTGAAGTTCTTTTTCCTGTCCTACGTGACTGTCCTCTTCTCTTAAATAGTCCATCTGTTTTCTAACTCCCAGTAAGAATATTAAAAACATCCCCTACCTACACAAAACAAAAACTCTTCTGGGAAGACGAATGTAGAGGAGGTGGCAGTAACTTCTGTACCAGTTAGATCACTCATATATCACCGGATTATCTTCCGATATTACCATCAGGAGATATCTAAGCATATAGATATAATACATGGTAACATCTCCAAACTAGTCAAATCCTTTTCCTAGTTTATATCCCTTACAAATATGTGTTTTAAAAAATCTACCTTCCCAAAGAATATAGCTTTCTGGATTGTTCCTCTGTGTAAATTGCTACAACCTTTGTCCTCCCCTCTATCTCTTCCTCCTTTCTTTGCCTGTTAATGATCCACATTTATTGTGCCATGATCAAGCTCTGCCTAAATTTCTCTTCCTATCTCTCTACAGCTTTTTCTGGTTTGGATTTTTTTTCTGTTTTGGTTTTGGGGTGTAGATGTCTGTTTTGTTTGTTTATTTGTTTGGTTTTGTTTGGGTTGTGGAGTTTGTTTTTATACAATCTGATGACTCCTCCTCCACTTGTATTCTGAAATAGGAGCACAAACAGGTAAGTCACCGATGAAGGATGTGATACTGAACACACCCAAAAAAACCAGCAGTGTAAACCGCTCCATTTTTAATCCTCAACATAGTGTTTGTTGAAAAACCTATGGAAGAAGTCTTCTGACTTCCTAATCAATGTGCCCACTTTTACTGACTTCATCCATAACCTACTAGTGTCGTTATCATGAAAGAAGAGGTACTGTAATGAGACTGCATATATTTGTCAGTTCACTTCCTCCTCGTTTAAAATTATTTGCTAAAAAGAAGGTGCTAGCAGATGAAAAGAGTAAACAAACTCCATTCTTTCTCTTCTGGTACCTCAGTCCCATTTTTTTCTAAAGAGATGACAGGGGTGTACCCACTGCTCTTCTAAAATCTCTCTGCTATAAAACTAAACAAACCCAAATTTCCTTTGAAAAAAAACATCCAAACTGTACTAACATACCTTTTAAAAAGAAAATAAATGTTCCCTGAGAGGAAGAAGTACTTTCCAGAACAGGTATATCTTTTGGTGGGTCTCAGTGAACTGCCTAACTGTATATTTCAGCGTCTGGAAAGAATTGTGACTGCTGGAACGAGCTTCTAAAAAAACAGCCCTGTGTGATTTGGTAAAATTGACACAGCAGAGCCATGCTGGCAGATCAGGGTTCATCCTCAGCTACACCATGGAACAGTTTTATGATCTCTAACTCAGGGACCTCATCTCCAAATGGCTCTTTTCCACTTGCAGCTCAGCAGCGCTTCCTCACAAGGGTGTTAAGAAAGAACTAAATGCTTTGGGGTGAGCTGAAGACGTTCCAGAGCTTCATTTAAACTGTATGTGAATTATAAGGGTCAGGTAAATCCTTCTGTTCATGTATTTACATACAAGACTCTTGAAGGCCTGAAATTGCTGGAAGAGTGAGGGTGTCAGCTATGAAGCACGATTAGTCTGCTGTGCTGAGCAGCTTATCAATGCTCAAGGGACCAGGGTGAGCTGCCAGGCTATTGTTAACTCGGTGAAGGAGGTCTCTGAATGGCCATTAACCACGGGGTTTTTTTCTCACCTGCTCAAAGCCGTAGTGACACAGGATGGGTCTCTGGTTTGTGGAAGGCATGACAGAAGCAGAGACCCCAGGTGCCCTATGAAGAGACGTGTGGGTAACTGCCTGCCTGGGATCCTGAGGGAATGCCGGCCGTGTCCCTGCCCCTCCTTCTGTCAGGAACTATTCAAAGACCTGGACGCTCCTGAGGCAGCCTCGGTGCCGGCCTGCCCGCCGGGGACACAGGAGCCCCGTCGGGGACACACACAGGAGCCACGCCGGGGACACAGGAGCCCCCCGGGGACACAGGAGCCCCGCCGGGGACACAGGAGCCCCGTCGGGGACACACACAGGAGCCACGCCGGGGACACAGGAGCCCCGCCGAGGGCACAAGAGCCCCCCGGGGACACGCACCTGCCTCACAGGGCTGAGACCCCTCGAGCCCACCGCGCCCCGGCGGTCGCCGCGGGGCGGGCGGTGGCGGGACCCGCCCCCCGGTGCGGTGACGCTGACGCTGGTCCCGCCTCGCCCTCCCGCTCTATAAAACCGCTGCCGGCGCCGTCCCCTTTTCCTTGCCCTGTCTTGCCGTTCATCCGCTGCTCGTCCGCCGCGCTCCCGCCTCCGCCCGCCGCTGCCGCAGCCCCCGGCCCGCTCCGGCTCTGTCTCTCTCCGCCTGTGCCCTCTGGTCCCAGCGCCGCGCTGCGCTTTCCCCGCCGGCCGCCCCCGCAGCCTATGGCCCTGGAAGGCGCCGCTGCCGCCGCCTGTATTTCTGCTGTAGGTTCCCACATCCCTCTTTAAAAATTCCGCCTAAAAAGAGAAGACGATTTACCAAATCTTTCGGGCCGTTATCTCACGTGAGTACCGGAGCGGGGGTCCCGGGGCTCTCGCCGCCCGCGGGGGAGGCGGCGGGAGGGAGGGGCGGCGGCGACGCCCACCCTGAGCTCCGGAGCGGGCCGGCTCGCCCCTGGACACCGGCGACTGGGGGGAGCGACTGGGGCTTTCCCCTGCCCACGACCTGGGGCTTGGGGCAGTGCAGGGAGGGAAGGGGGGGGAACAGTGGCCGTGGCGCCCAGGGAGGGCGGAGGGGCGCCCGGCGGGCAGCACCGCCGCCTTTGCGGTGCCTGGCGGGGAGGGCTGGGGATGGGGCCGGTTCCTCCAGCTGCCCTTTCTCCGCCCGGCGGCGTGTGGCGAGACCGGCTGCGACCGGCGGCAGCAGATGGAGAGCGGCAGGATGAGTCAGAGCCGGAGCTCCCCCTGTCCCCCGGAGCGCGGGGCGGTGCGGGGCCGCAGTGCGGGGGCCGAGCGGGCGGACAGCGGGACCCCCGCGCCCCGGAGGGTGTCGGTGGCGGCGGGCGGAGGGTCGGCGGCCGCCGCGCTAACATGGCGGACAGTGTGCGTGCGAGCGGCGCCGGGGCAGCAGCGGGGGCCGGGCACCGGGGCGAGCGTTGCGGCGGCGCCGCCGGCCCCCTTCTCCCGCAGCCCCGGCACGGGGGAGGGCGGCGGGGCCGCCGGCTCCGCGGGCAGCGGGGGCTCGGCGGCCGCCCTAACATGGCGGATTCCTGCGGAGGGGGGCTGCGCGGTGTCTTCCCCCTCACAGCCGGGGCAGTACCCGCGGCGGGAGACCCGCGCCCGCCGGGCGCTGCTGGCGCCCCTGCCTGGGACGGGGGTTGAGCGGCGTCCTCGCCTGGACCACTCAGGGAGGGGGCTGCCCGGTGCCCTGTGGCAGCTGCTCGGGCTGGAGAGCGCAGGCTGTGGCGCGGGTGTCGGCGGGTCCCGTCCCCGCGGGTGACCCGCACGCTGGAAGCTCCCCCGGGCCCGGGGAGAGAGGCCCTGTGTGTGACGGGCTTCGGCGCTGGGGAGGGTGACGAGAACATAGGCTGGAAAGGTGCTGGTGGCATGGCCGCGGCGTCTCCTCGCCTGCTTCTCAGGGGCCATGTTGTGCTTCTGTGAGAGAGATTATCCATCCGGGCTCCCGCTGCCGTCCTCCGCTTTCCCCCTCACCTGAGCTGAGCCTACACGAGGCCTCACCTGTGCCCCTCGGCACTGGGGGACAAGGGCGCACGCCAAGGACCACGGTGGCAGCCGGGGAGCTGTCAGGGCACCGCGCAAGTTGTAAGGGCATTGCACAAGTGACGCTTTCCGGGACAGGCGCTGGGATGACGGGACAAGTCGCCTTCACGCACAGGGGCTGTGGGGTCCCCCGGCATGTGAAAGTGGAGCCCTTCCCTCCCTTTAGCAGTGTCCTGCGTTTGCCAGGGGTGTTTGCTGGTCATCTCAAGGGCTTTCACTCTCCCCTTGGTCAGTCTGTTAGTGTAGCAGTAGCAGGTTTGGTGCTGCCAGGCCTGGAGGTCTCTTAGTTGAGACTCAACCTCCTTGGCTGCCTCCGCCAGCACTTTGTGGTCCAGCTGACCACTGCTTTTGGAAAGTATGAAGAAGAGAGTCCAGTTATTGCTCAGCTGCTGGTTCTGTGTGTGTTTAGAGAGTGTGCATGAGATATCGGGGTATTCTGAGTGTGTGTGTGTGTGCTTGCTGCAGTGCTGTTCCCTGCTTGGTGAGAGCTCAGAAGAGGTGTCCATAACTGGTTATAGTGGTGACAGATCAGCAGATGCGTATGTTCTTGGTGGTAGGGGACCTGAAAGCACAATGTGGGGGACTCATGCATGTGTAAGGGGGATGGTGCAAGTGCAGGATCATGGGGCAGCTGGCATGATTGAGGAGAATGCTCTGTACTAAACAGCACTGCAGGTCTTTTCCAGTCATCATTGGGCTTATTCCAAGTCTAAGAAGATGTATATCTGTGCTGGGGGGGGATCCTGGTTGTGGTGAAGAGGAAAGAAAGTGAGCTTGAATCATCTTTCAAGCCTTTCTGAAGTGCATCTCCTGCAGTGTAAAATCCTGCACAGCTGACATGTGCCCG
Organism: Myiotriccus ornatus; assembly: GCA_036023395.1. Lineage (NCBI taxonomy): Eukaryota > Metazoa > Chordata > Aves > Passeriformes > Tyrannidae > Myiotriccus > Myiotriccus ornatus. Next base: position 132,111,550 of record JAYRBT010000082.1, on the reverse strand, counting down.
GAGGCAGGAGTGCTGTGTTTCAGACCTCTGCAGCCGTCTCTGGTGACTGAGCAGGATTTGACTGTGTAGTCCCAGTCGGTTATAGCCGCCCTAAATGAAAACACCATGTGACGTCCAATAAAGCGACGTAGACCTGCCTACCCACCTAGTCAGATGTGTGGCTCTGTGTCTTGCATGGCAGCGGGTTGGAGGGGAGACCTGTCCTACTTCTTCTGCCCTCCCTGGCTGCTCGATTTTTGTCTTGGAGGATACTGCACTTGCCCGCTATTCTTCCCTAGATAAATGTGGGAGGCAGTGGAGCTGGGGAAGAGGTGGGGGTTGTGAATAATGGTGATGGTAGGAGGGGTTTGTTCCAGTCTGGACTGGTCCAGTCTAGTTCTTTGCTTCCTGTCACCGTGTGAACAATGCTCCTGCTGCTGTGGCTGATGCTTGTGACAAGGCAGCCCCCTCCCCGTGTGCTTCAGGCTGCGGTGAGCTCCCTTCCCTGCCTGCTCTGCCTGCTGTGGGCTGAGACCCCCCTGCAGCCAGCCTGCTGCCCCCCATCCCTCCCACTGGGCTTTCAGCTCCAGGGGGAGATTGTGAAACCACAGAAGAAGGGGGGAGTGGGGGAGCTCTTGGAAGGAAGGGTGTTGTTTGGTGGTGAACAGCGGTGGGGATGTTTCTCTTTTGGGGACAGTTTTACTGGAGGCAAGAGGCAGGCTTGCTGCCTTTCAGCACTGCAGCCTGCCCCCGGGCCAGCAGCCTGTGCCTCTCGCTGCTCCCTGTGCTGGAAGGCTGCTGCAGGTGTGTCATTGCAGCAGTGCTGGGCTGTATGCTCTGGAAATGATTCCATCTCTCCAATTAAAGGAGAGACAGAGTGCTCTGGAAGAGAACTAAGCCTGTCCCTTCCTAACAGTGAGGCTTAATTGTGTAATGGGCTAATTTGGGTATATTGGTAAATTTCAGTTCTAAATAATGTTGTAGTTGCAGGAGCAAGAGTGTGGTTGATGAGACTTCCTCAGGGACCCATTCTTTCTTCAGGACCTGCTCCCCCCTGGGGATTGCCTAGCCACAATGTCCTGTCCCTGATCTGGAAAAGGCTTACTGTAACTCAAAAATACCTGGTTTGGTTTTTTTTGTGGACCAGAGTAACTTTTGCCTCCAAGTCTGTCACTTGGTGTGAATGTGCAAGGTCATCATAATTCTAGATTTTTAGGGTTTGGTTCATGGATATTTTAGCTCAGGCCAATAAAGGGTCTCTTTTCAGAAACTGATAAAGTAAATAAATTTTTTTCAAAGAAAATGAATTGATGCCTGGTTTTGTAGGCCGGTCAGTATCAGGTAAGGGGAGCTGAGTGGGCCTGTGAGCTGGAAAAAGCCGGACCCTAGCTGGCCTCCTGGATACTCAGGGCTTGCTGTGGGGATGCAGTTGTTCTCACAAAACTGTACACTGTGGACAGCTGGGGGGTGATGTGGGGGTTTTTTCCCCTTAGGTGAGTTACTACTATTGTTGTTGCTTGAGGTGTAGTCAAACCTGAGGCACTTGCTAGTATACTAGCAGATGATTGATGAATACACGCATGTAGGTGTCGCTTGAGTATTAAAAGGCAGAGCTGCCTTGCTGATTATTCCTACAACTCAACGCTCACTGCTTAGCAAAGAATGCTTCTATACCTACTTTAAGACCCTTAAGCAATGGATGCTTCATTGTTGCTGATGACACGTGCAGTTCTTGTAAATCTGGGTTTGTCCTTATGGGTTACGGACATCTAATACACTTCTGGTACTTAAAATGGTAGCCCTGCTCTGCCACAGTACAGCAAACTCCCTCTTTGTGCTGGTTAAAGCAGACTGAAATGACTGTGATTGGAAAGGCTCAAATTGTACTGTTTTTCTCTGAATGTTTAGCATTGGGAAACCTGCACAAAACAGAGCAGTCAGACTTTTATGTATGTTTGTGTAGATCTTTTAGTTAAGTAACTGTAATTTAAAAGAAATTCTGAAGGACGATTAGAACTCAGCACATCTCATAGTTGTCTGTTGCTATAGAAAATGGTCAGTTTTCATTCCAGCTCCGTAGGAGCTTTCACTGCACACTTTTCTCCTTGGGACATGTGAGAATATTTATTGGAATAATACTGCAGGTGATATTTGGCTAAAGCATGACTTTTCAAGTTTTGCACTGAAGGTCATGTGCTCTCCCTAGAAGCACCTGCGTTTAATGATTTGTTTGGCTTGGAAGGTAAACTTAATTCACAGTCACTGGAAACTTTATATCAATTCTTGTGTATAATCAGAACAGCACTGGAAATACTGGAGCTATTTATTTAATTTTAAAAGCTGGCAACACTTTCCTTTTGTAAAACTGCTGTGAGCATACTCTGAGAACTAAATGTAGTAACATTTAGTAACTCTTGCTTCAGTGGAATAAAAGACATACATTAATTCTAGCTGGCAAAATTTCTTAATATCTCAATTAATTTTGAAGCATTGAGGTTTATTTTTAATGCTGTGTGCTACCAAATGCTAATTTAGGTGGTAAAGCAGAACGGACTGCTCTGTGGAGTTGCTGTGAAACAGTTACCCTCAAGTTGCATTAATTCTGTTTGTTATTCAGTACCTTATAGAGTGTGCTAGTTTAGTTTTCCAATAGCAAGAATAAGTGGAAAAGTACACTTCAGCAGTTTGCTTAACTAATGTGGTTGAGAAGATGATCATTTGGGTTAGGTGATTCCCAGAAGTCAGGTTTTTGTAGTCAGTCCATGTAGTATTTAAACAATGAGATGAGCAAAGGTTTAGTTTTACAGTAGGTTGGTACATTCCAGGTTTCATGCCATATACCACAGTGAATTTGTAGAAACTTTGTTGTGTGTTGAGTTTACACATGACCAGTTTGATAGTGTATTTAATTCCATGAAAATTATCCTTCTCTTTAGGAGGAATAACTTCTCAACAGGATTAATAAATGTTTCCTTTTCATGTTCATATTAGCATGATTGCTTTACCTGAATTTAAATGAGCTAGCCTTATACTTTAAAATGCTGTTTTGGTGTTGTGTGTAATAGCCTTTAAGGGCCAGCTGAAACGTTTCCTCATTCCTGAAGGCAAGCATAAGTTTCTTTCTTTTAATGGTCTTGCTCATTTCTGGATTTGTCTGTGTGGTGTTCAGTTTCACTATATAAAGTGCTATTTTTCACCCACAAACAGCTTTTTCACCCACATGCTGTGTTCATTCACAGCAGAGGGAGAAAGAACGTGGCAAGGGAATTCTGAAATAGAAATGAAGTGGGGAGAGGAAGTATGCAGTGGTTACAGGGTTAAAAACACTTCTGGGAGGGTACTCCAGTATTAAGATGTACTGCCCTATAGCAGGATCTCTTCGCCGTTAGTTTTGAAAATCTTCCAGTTCAGATTGTGAAAGATTAGTGCAAACAAGCAGCTTCATGTGTTTTAGCAGGTCTTGGTATATCTGACTTCTTGTGGCTCAGAGTTTACATTCACTCTTGAACACTGGATGCTTGATGTAATTATAAATTTTCATGGTGGGGTGTTGCAAGCCTTCTTAAAAGCACCAGTGATGAGGCATTTTTTACATGTTTTAAGATAAAGCTTTTATTGTGTTCCGACTATGAACTTTATTTTTGTGTGCATTTTTTTTTCCTACAGGGCAAAATCTCTGATCAAGTTTACAACTATCCAGAGGGCTTAGGAGAAGTGCTTTATAGAGAACAGTTCGACTTCAACGCTGAGCCACCTTGGGAACCTAGCTGATGATAGTAGGGTTCCATCTCCTAACTTGTCCATGTAAGTCTCTCTTTGTCTGTATGCAGGGAGGATAAGCACTTCCAAAAATACAACTTGTATTGGCTTTTTGGTAAGCAAGATAACTGTGTGGATGTAGATTATCAAAATTACATGGGGCTTTCATTTGAGGGGGGACTATAAATTTTATTCATCTAACACTCTTCTCAATATAATTATCTGATAAAGTTCTGAGACTGAACCATGTGTGAGTAAACTAGTTACTCCTTCTGAATTAGGGGTGTTAGCTGCAGAAATCCTAAAATAAAGTGCTGCAAGTTCAGTCTCTCAGTGGTAATTCTGAAGTCATGAATTGGACTGCATGACTGTTAACATCAAATTATGACTTGCTGAAGACTGTATGATTCCTTAGAGTAGTTTATACTGAAATAGTTAAAATTTGCTCTTGTAAACAGTAACTAGTGCTGATCATGAAGGGTGTGCCTTCCCAAGTGCTTATCTCTGTTATTTGCTAATTAGCATCCACTTCCACAAATAGTTCTAGTTGAGGTACAGTAGAATGTGCAATTTAATGTTGGATGGAAATTGTGTACCAATTACAAATGCCTTTATATTTTGAAGTGGCAAATGGTTATTAAAGAAGAACCAGACCATGATAACTGAAAACAAATGAGTGCACTTAGATGATCTTAAGGAGCACAGAAAACTTTGGAATGTGTGTGGTTATCATGTTCTGTTAAGTTAAAATAGTTTTATGTAGGTTTTAACAATAGTCTTAAAAGCATTTGTAATATCTGCATTAAGCTGACTTTACAGTATTTGTACAGTATTACTTTTTTCCTGTCTAGCTGAAGGCGTTTTCATTTGGCTTAGTACCCATAAATTATATAATGCTTTTTAATGTAGAATTTGAGGATGGTTAAGTACATCTTACTCAGCCAGGTACTTTTTTACAGACCGCAAGGATTCCAAATGCCGGTTGTGTTAGTATGTCTCCTAATAAAGTACTTAATGTAGATAAACCTGCTCTTCGAAAAAACCACAATAGCAGAGGCACAGGATGAGCTTGGTTTATTGTAACTTTTGGCTTTATCTACAGAGGGTATGTTCCTTTTGTTTTGTTTGGAACTTACTGAATTAACTGCATGTAACTGGTTGGTTTTAGTCAAATACTCTATTGAAGTGGATTCAGTTAACACTGAAAGTTTTCTAAATATCACTGTTAATTTTTAGGTGTGATTTTTATAAGCAAAATATTGAGAAAATTGTTTCTCCTGTTCGGCCTCTGAGTTTTGGCTCACTCTTGTATGTGGGTAGAACTCTTGCGTGACATTTTGTACTTCAACAGGAATAAAGTAAAGTAGTTAGATAGGAAAGGCAGAAGAATTGTTAGAGTGAATAAAGTTGAAAATCTTACTGTACTGTGAATGCATTTTAATTTATAAAACTATTCTGGAGGGAATTTTGGCTGTGACAGAAGTTTTTACTCTTGGAGGAGAAGCTGTTCTGATACTTTCTTTGAGGTATTCCTTCTCTAACTGGTAGTCACGTGCTGTGGCAAATAGTGCAAGGTATAGCCTGTCCTAGAACAGAAATGCCACCAGATTTGGTGTATTTGCAGCTGATTGTCAGGTGATGTGCGTTAATTTTGAGCTTGGATCTATTATGTGTTCAGTAATAATGTACTGTACACAAATATAAGTAGATCAATAGTGAGCATAGTGGTGATGTAGGTAGCAGTAGTGTTTGCCAGGGAATCTGTACCTGTTTTGGTGTGCTGAAACACAGGTAATTGCCTCAAATACAGCTAAGATGCAAGTTAACCATCTGATTGGTACTTTTGAGTCTTGCTCAAATTGCAAAGTGATTTAATGGAAAACAGGTCAATTGAGCTTTTAAATATAACTGTAATGTTATGTTCTGATGGAACTCAAAAGTCTTCTGTCTGAAGGTGTACTTACATTCCCATTAATCTTGCTTCCTTTTTATAATTTTCTCTATCCCACTTTTGTCTGTGTATTACACTGGCTAAGGAAGAACTGGGGTTTAGTTCTGTCTGTTCTTCATGCCCTGAGCAGTCTAGCAGCTCTGGCCAGAAGTCTTACTCCTTTAAAAATCTGGTTTATATATTGTCACATCTGGTTTATCGGAAATGATGGGAATTAGCAATGGAAATCTGATCTATTAGCAAGCTGTGTCTATGCCAAGTGGAAGCAGTAGCTATCTGGACTGGCTAACCTTTAAAGCTCTCCTGACTTTGTTTAGATAGGGCTGGGTTGTAATTGGGGAGCAGGAGAGCTGGGAGTTTGGAGTGTTAGGGTGCAGTGAGGAGGCCAAATACTAATACTGACTAAGCAAGTAAGAAGAAAGGATAGGGAAGTGAATGTGGTGCAAGAGAAGTGGTGGTCTGGTACACCATGGAGATGTATGTGCCCTTACAAGAGTACTCATTTTTTATAAGCTTTGTGAGCTTATTGGATCTGAATAAATGTATTCAAACTTCAAGAACACGGAAGGTTCCCAAAAGCGTGGTTCCTATAGAAGATATAGGATGGGGCATTATTTTTTGGTGTCTACCCCCTTTGCTTGCTCACTTCAGCATAATTGCTCAAGTTACGTTGCTCATTTAACTGGGTGGAATGCTCCTGAGAGGATGGGAGGATGCCGCTAACCTAAGCTGTACAGGTACTCCATGACCCCCAGTGGATTTCTACTGAGAGGTAACCTGAGTAATGCAAAAAGACACCTGTTTCAGCATTTCCATCAGTTGGTCTCAGTGGCTGCATTCAGCTAACTGACTTACAGGGGTGCAGGTTGGTGAAATGGCATCTTGGAATATTTTTTGAAAAAGATGCTCCTATTATAAATCGGCATTTTCTGCACTGAAAACATGGAACTCATGTTTCTACTTCTCTGGTTTACCTGTTCTGTGCTTAGTTGCCAGTGTCAGTGACAAAGTGTTTCTTCTTTGATCTGTTACCCCTGAAGAACTGGTATTGTAATCAATGTGAGATTAATATATTTTTACCTCTTTATGATTTTTACATCAGCGTAATTGTTAACCTCGTAAATATTTATTTTGTTTAATAAGACATGGAGTTGAAAGGCATTACTGGGAGCCTGTTTGGTATGCAGGGACTTTGTCATTTACAGAGGAAATTTTTAATGAAAGAAACAAACCTAAGGGTGTTTGTTTTTTTTTTTTCATGTGTTTTTTAGGCCAAAGAGTATGTAGTTCTGACGATGTAAAAGAAAATTGTATGTGGTATTTGTTATGGATGCTTGCATATGACAAGCATGTGTTTGTCTCTTTTCAGAGCATTTTCATTTTGTTTTATTCCAGATGTCTACATTAATTGCAGTGTTTAAATATGTACACTTTTATCTTAAGAGTTCTTCATCTGGGAAGTCATTGTGTTAAACCATAAAGAGCCTGAGGATGTAACGCTTACTTCAAAGGAAGCAATTACATGCCTGTGTAGAAGTCTCATACCACTTGACAGCTTTTGTTTGCCTTAAAATATATGTCCTGGAGCACTGTGCAGACTAACATTTCAGGTGCGAAAATGGGTGGTGTTACCACACCAAGTCTGTCGAATAATGACTTGCAGCAAGTCAGCACTTCCAGCAAGGAGTGAACTCTGTACTGTAGTGATTTCTGACTCATCTTAGAGATATTAAAAAAAGTCCTAAACCACCCTTTAGATTTCCTTCTGCAAATTTTATCACTGATTCTCCTCGTTCAAGAGGGATACCAGTCAGAACAGAATAAGAGACAGCACAGTCCCAAATTGTGCTGTAAGGTATTAACCCCTTAAAAAAACATTTCTCAAATATCCACTCTTTTGTAGAGGTGTTGTAGCAGTGCTCCTAGGAATCTGTTTTTTCTTTATACAATATTCTTTCTAACCTGTTCTCAACAAGACAATGTAATTTCTTCCAGAAAGGAAAAATGGGATAGTAGTCGCTAGGCTAACGTTAGCTTTCTTACTACATTAATTTTGCTAAATGGAAAAGCTTCTATGTCTTGGATGTGCTTAGAAAAAGCAATTGCTGTTTAGCAGCTTGGGAGAGGTTATGCCAGGTTGTTAATGGTTAGTTGCAAGGTATTTCATTAAATTTCTGCTAGTATATATTCCTTTTGGTCCCTGCCTCTTGATCCTAAGATGCTTTTGGGTGAATGAACAGGAGACAAGTCTGGTTTAGGAAGTAATCTTCATCCAAACTAACTTACTAGATAAATGTTCTTTTTGTTGTTGTTGGATTTGGTGAGTTAGTGGTAAAAAGCCTCCTCTCCTGGTGCTTTAGTTAAACCAGTTCTCCCCTTCCTCCCCACACAGTCTCCCCAAAAGTAAAAGGGCAGCTTTTGGAGGGAAATATTCTTCTACACCATCTCTACCTGAAAGCTGCAGACACCACAGTCATTACCTATGACAAAACGCTTTCTTTTAAGAATAGTACAGAATTATCTTAAATCTATTCCACTGTAACTCAGATGAACACCCAGAGGAAAAGCGTGCAGTTCCTTTGACTGAGCTGCTCAGTTTGAAATACAAGGTACAAGCAATTAGCCTGCTGGGTGGATGGGTGTCTGGTGAGCCTGAAAATCTGTTCAGTGCTGTCATTGGTTCCAGTGGGTGTTCTGAGACCTTCCAGTGGGGTAGATAAAGGTGGAAGGGACTCTTGACTGACTATACACTTTAGAATGCAGGGAGTGGCTTATAGCATTAAAAGAAAAAAATAGCTGAGTATTACCCTTGTGTATACAGCAATTCCTTATAATACTTTAGTTTTGCTTTCAGACTTTTTGACAGGTTTATACAATGTATCAGGGAATTGAGAGCTTATTAATAAGAGATCAGAAACACAAATTGTCCAAGTTGAATAAACAGTGGAAAGCTCGGATGTGAGGCTTCTCCCAGCCCAGTGGCTTCTAACATGCAAACAGTTACAGATACTTACAATATGTATTGGTCAGGTGTGTGTGGGGAGAGGAAAGAAGGGGAGTCATAGAAGCTTATACTGTACAGTTTCTGTGTCAAAATGTTGCCACAGTTTTCTTGAATTTCTTCTGAAGTCATAGGACATATTAGATGTCATGAAAGATCCCGTAGATTTAGATGCAGCACAAAACATATTTGAAAATTTTTCTTAACACCATTCTGTGCCATGAGAAGTTTAAAAACTTGGGGGGTTTGAATGTTTAGCAGATTCACTATTTTTGAATAATCTGCTGAAAATAGAAATCACTTCACTCTTGCATGTGTCCACCATGGTTGTGCTTATTCCTCTCCTTGGTATTACTGTTTTTGCAAGAATACAGTAAAAGAATTGTTATTGTTGTTATTGTTCTTGTAGAAGGAAAGTTTAATGTGTTTATTACACAACCAAGTTCCTAAGGATGCATAAAGTACTTTAAAATGTCATTAAGCAATAGGCTGTTTAGGTCATAGTATAAAAAAAATGTTAAAATAATTTAAAAAATGTTAAAATAATTAAACTCTGCTTTTAGGCTTTTTTCTTCTTTGTATCTTCATGGTTTGAATATTCCAGAGCTCTACCAAATTATCAGTAAAAAACTGATGCCAGCCTTTCTTTCCTGGGGAAAAAATATCTAAACCTATCTAAACCTACTACTGAAAAATCATGGATATTTTAAGAAGACAACTGTGGTGCTCATGTTTGTTTCACTGATTTGAAGCGAAATTTAGTTCACAAGCTTGTCTTTTGTTTGGTGGTCCATTTTTAAGGAGTTTTAGCTGTTACGCTCACACTGAGATATGACTGGCTAAAGAATTTTTTCTTGTTATAGTGTCTGCCACCTAGTCATTGTTTTTGTAACTTTAAAGAAATCCTTACATCAGTGTGATAATATCTTGCTTTTTTGTGATTGTTTTGGATCTCCAGGATTCACTTAAATAAGCTTATGACTCATTATACCTGTGAGATGAGTATTTCTTACCCAGCACACTTGTCTTCATCATTCAGCTTCTGAGTAGAACTGATGATTCTTGCTGCCACTAAGTTCAATTCACCTGGCAGTAAATTCCTCTCTTAAGAAACATAGGGGGCATGTTTGAGTTGTGCAGAAAGCTTATAAAACCCTGCTGGCCCCTTTCCCATTATTTGGTGTAATGAAAAGCAGGAGCAACTGCTGCTTAGTTATCTTAGTACTAGCTTGGGCAAAAGTAACTTTGTTCATATTGTTGACAACACTAACCAAACTTAATGTTACAAATTGTGGATTTTTTTAACTGTCTGGAGGTGGTGGATGAAACATGAGACAGAATTAATACCATGGCCTTGTGACCATTTGAAGCCAAAATTTTCTTCGTAACTAATGAAGCACTTTTGACTTTCAGCGTTAATGTTTCTGGTTTCTATCAACACTTCTAATTAGAAAAATAATTCTGCTATTTTAAAGCCAAGTGCATGTGGTTTATCCTTATTCCTGGCAAATGGAGGGTAAACAGAGTAAAAAAAATATTTGGTTTTTTGTAGAGGGTGTGTGTGTTCCTGTTTGTAGGACATCAGATGTAGAAAGATCTAATTTTTAAATAGTGGCACAGTATACTTTGTGCCTGTTTTTTCCATTGACTTTTGTTTTCTTTGTACAGTTTGTTGCATAATTTAAGGACCCGGATATAAGGCTTGGAAGCCCATCCCTTGTGTTTCTTGGTTTATGACTGTCGGCTTTGTGGAATACGGCTGAGATGAAAGGATTTCTTGAGGATGCAAATTACTCCATTGGTCTGTTGGATGAAGGAGCAACTCTTGCAGATGTTATTGACAACTGTATTTATGAACATACTCATGTAAGTTGGCTTTCCAAATCTTCTGGTTTAGTTCCGTAAGTCTTCAAAGTAGGTCAAGGCGTTTAGGATTGGTGAACTGACAGCAACAGAGGAACAGTCAGCTAAGCCTCACTCACCTTGTAAAGTAGTTTGCTCTTCTAATTCTGCTTCTTTACTGTTTGCTGGATTTGGGCAGAATTCTGTTGGGGAAATTTGGGCAACAACTCCCTGCGTGTGGCTAGCAGGAAAGTAGTCTTACTGATGTAATTAAATACAGATTCCCATCTCTTTGTTTCAAGAGCTTTTATTAGCAATAGATTCTAGACCAGGAACCTGAAATTGGGCAAGTGGATATACTGAGTTAGAACCATTTTAGTTGTTGTTGTTCTTTCCATAAAAATATGGCAAAGTTTAGACAAATATGTATGCTGAGCCAATTTAAAGCCACGTTTAAAAGTTCTGTGGGCCATCGTGGTTTATAGTTACCCTTCTCCCCAGTGGAAAATTAGGTGTGAGCACATTGTGAGGTGCTACCTTTCAAGTCAAACTAGTCTAAGAGCAACCAACTGGAAAGAAACTTGAATAATTCTGTGAATACGATAGTAATTCTATGGAATAAGGCTTCACTCATTTCGTAGGAGGCAGGAAGATGTAGCCTTTGTTTTGTAGATGAGGTTGTAGAAAGAGCAAACTTTAAAGAGGTTTCGTTAAGCACATGCTGTATCCTTGGTATGCCATACCTAGAGTTGTTCGCTTTTCCCTTGGTTTATCAGAAATAATGTTCAAGTGCAAGTGCTCAACTATAGTACAGCAAATAGCTAAATTCCATGGCCTTCTGAACTCAGGTGTAGGATTCCCAAATCCTGATTCCTAATATTCTTTTTCTGTCTAGCAAATAAATAGGTAAACTACTGGCAACATGTCATGTCTCCAACCACTGGCTGGCTCACAGAGGATAGCTGCCTCCTGCTGCTTTCATTTACTCCTTTAGCTCAAGGGGTAGAGGCCTGTGCCATGGATCTAAAGCTCCAGATCCCATTCCTGCTGGTGACCCGTACAGGGGGTCAGTATGCTTCCACCCGATGGAATTTCTATTTGTGTTTTTTAAACAGAAAAAGACTTTGTATACAATAAGCCACGACATACATGGTTTCATATCTGTGAAAGTCAAGTGCTAGAATTAACATTTGATGTACAGTCTTAATTCAGATCGACCATATATTTTGTGGTGGTCCTTAATTGATGTGTAGTAGGCCATTCATTTACAGGAATTATACTGAGTGCACATTATAAACAAATATAGAATAATAATCTGTTTGGATTTTGATCGACTATACCCACATCATGACTTGATATTGAGAAAGACTGTGGTATAACAGATGCACAAGGGGGACTTAACAGTTCCAGAAGAGTGCCTGTGCATTTTTTTAAAGATTATGTACTTGATTCTGCAACCTTTAGCACAGTGAGTTTAGTTCCTAAAATCCTGTTGGAACGAAATGCTTCACAAGATGTGGAGAACAGTCTCAAATTTGACTTCCTGAATTGAATACTACCAAACAAATTTTCAGTAAAATGAGCTATTAGCTAGATGTTAAAATAATGTTAGTGCATTAGATTTTACTTCTTGTATAATAAGCTATAAATTATGTTGAGACTGTGGAAGCTTTCATTGCAGTGGATTTTCTTCCTCTAAATAGTTGCAGACTTGTGAAAATACGAAGTTGGAAGAGATTTGTAACACTAATCTGTATTTTTAGATAAACCCAGCATTTGGCATTTAAGTAGAATCTTTTATTCAGGAATCTCAGAATATCGTCTAAATAGCCTTCGTAATATCTCTGAAGTGGTAGGTATTCCCTCTGATTTTTTTTTTTTTTAATAGTTCAAATTGCTAGGTGAAAGTAAAAACAAAAGCAACATTCAGGGTCAAATCTAAAAGTTAAGAGCAGGGTGAAAAGGTACATAATCCTTTAAGACTTTGGGTTGTTTGTTTGGCAGCAAACTGACAATTTCAGACATTTTATTTTTCTATTCTTCCTTTTGCAGACTGGAAAAAAGGCATTTTATGTTGGTGATCTTGGAAAGCTTGTAAGAAATAACATACAATGGCAGAACGTGATGGCACCAATAAAGCCATTTTATCCTGTAAGATGCAATTCTACTCCAGGTGTACTCGAAATTCTGGGAACCCTTGGCATTGGTTTTGCATGTTCCAGCAAAGTAAGTTTTTCTTACCTGTGTGCCTTATTTTCTTCCATGTGCCTGCAGTTTTCAAATCATCTTTTTGGTGTTAAGTGCCATGATTATAAATAATTTGTGAATTCCATTGTAACTGGCTGTTGAAAATCTATGCTTCTGCCCTAGAAAGAGTGGGTAGTTTTTTCTCTGTTTGACTATTCAGTGGGGTAGTAGAGAACATCTAATAAAAATTCAGCAAAGATAGTGCACTGGACTTTGTCAAACTCTGGTATCCTCCTGGTTTTCCAGTCTGAAATGGCATTGGTACAGGACCTGGGCATTTCTCCTGAAAACATCATATATACAAATCCTTGCAAGCAAGCTTCTCAGCTCAAGTATGCAGCGAAGGCTGGGATAAACATCATGACTTGTGACAATGATATTGAGCTGAAGAAAATTTCACGTAACCATCCAAATGCCAAGTAAGTGTCAATTCTGGCTTTGCTTTTAACATGGGCGAGACCTAATTTTGCCTGTATTCTGGGTGGTTTGATTGGCAAACAAGTACATGGTTTCTTTAATATAAATAACTTGTGCCTGGTTTTCTGCTCTCTTTGTCTCCTTTGAAGGTAGCTTTTTTGCAGCTTTCCCTGCTGGGTCTCAACTTACTCATATAATAGTAAGGCCCTTGGTTTGGGAGAAATCTTGGGAGAAATTGATTTCGTAGGGCAAATTTGATGTAAAGGTTTCAGTGATTAAAGTTCAGAAGCCTGGCATTTCATCATCTGCAAGTACATCTTCCTCCTGCTCTGTTGTGGCTTCACTGTTTTCAGGAAGTTCTGTTTGGATATTAGTGGCTCCAGCTGAAGTCAGGGCTGAGACTATCAGCAAATAACCATGTGCTCTGGATCCCATCTTGTGTTTGGGTACACTCTGCAAGTCTGTTAAGTACACCTACAGGTATTTCTGCACTGTTAAACAGTGAGAAATTCGACTCCAATTCTATTTTCAGTCACTTCAGTATTAGCTCAGCTGTTTTCTGTAGAGAAGTGATCAAAGCTGATATTCTAGTTGTTAAATATGAGAATTTTATTACTGCCAATGTATCGTGGTCTCTTGGACTGATAGGCACTTCAGTCATTAAACATCATCCCTCACATATGAATACTTTGGCTGTGGGCCATACCTTTAAGTAATTTGGAGTCAGAGCCTAAGTGAATGTTACAGAGCTTTCCAGTGATTAACAGGGTATAGCTTCCCAAAAATATCATTGGAGAAACTGAATTCCTGACACCCTTTACAAAGCCCTCAGTTCTAAACAGTCATTATTAAAGTGCTGTGTGTTCTCTCAAAACTGAGACCATAGTTGTAGAATTGGAAAGATTCTACTAAATTCAGAATCTTAAAACTCTGGTCATCTCACCTAGTTGCTTTTTTGGTGGGGTTGGGTGGGTTTTTTTGGGGGGAGGGTGTTTATTTGGGGGAGCTTTGATTGTTGGAGGCTACCTCAAGATTTAATATTGCTGTTGCTGGTGATTGCACTTAATCCTCATGGAAGCCTGTCAGTGCTTTGCATACTGGAGAGGACTTCCTGTGCAAAGAATGTTAAATGCATGATAAATATTTTTTCTGTAAACTGCTGGCCTTGGTGTACTTAGTGCATTTGAAAGCCTTGGCAATGCTAAAGCCGACTCTTACGTTGTTAGTGCTTTACCAGTTATTCACTGGTGGGTTTAGTGCTTTGTTAGTTTTCATGTTGAATTTATTTCCGTGATTCTAACAGCTGACTTCAGACAACCTTGCCTGTGGTAACATCCACAGCAAGAGAAGTTACCATACCTACTTACCTTGAGCCAGGGAAACTGTGAAGTGCGGAGGCAGAATGGAGGAGTTTCATAAGCTACAGAAAAACAACAAACTCTTTGCTTCTTTTCAAGGAGCCCATAGTCTAATACTTCCAAAAATTCCCGTTTAACAAGGACAAGAAGCTCAGTGTCTACAAAAGAACTGCAATTCGCTGTCATAAATTTCCTAGAGGTCTGATTTCTCACTGGAGAGAAGGGGATTTTTCTCCTTTGATTAGAATTATCTTACTCAGGTCATTGTAATGTTCATGCTGAAGTGACAATGAGTTTCCTTCTTTCTCTTCCTTGGCACAGTTCAAAAAGTCAAAGCCACTGTATAGCCTTGTTCTTCCTCTGTGTGGTTCTTAGATGTGGATTATGCTTGCATAGATGAAGCCAATATGCTTTGGCTGAGGAAACTGTATTTAGAAAGATGTGATTTGCCTTCTCACTTTCTTAAAATCTGTGTAACTTTGCACTAAACTTGGTAATGGGTGGGTCTCCTTTTATAGCTGATGTTTCTGCCTTTCGAAGTTTTAGTCACTTGAATGGTTGCAATTTTTTTTTTAAAGGAAGAAGAGATGTCAGAAAGGAGTACTTAGTATTGTATTTCTTTGTACCTTTAGGGTTTTCCAGGCAAAGTTTAACTGCTAAGGTTGTTGCTGTCCTAAGAGCTTCAGTAGAGGCAAGATTGAGATAAGAAAATGCTTTCTTAAAAATAAAAAACCCTAAACATATCACGCTATAGCCCTGCTCTGACTGGCTGAAACCTAGGAAGAAGAATCCTACTAGATTTCTAGAAGTCAGAATTACATTTTTTCAGTTGTTTGTAATGAAAAAGTACCTTGATTCAGTTATAGTGCTGCCATAATGATTAATCAATGAAATTTAACATTGGATGTCTTCAGGAAGGGGTTTTGACTAATCTTAATGTGAGGTTACGAACCATAGTATTATGGACTTGATTTCTTTTTTTGACATTTCAGGAAGTTAAACTCTTTAACTTGAAACAATTATTTTGTTACAGCTAGAACACTTTTCCAAATGATTTACAAAATATTGTTTGACTGTGGTTTCTTGAACAGAATTGTCTGTGCTAGTGGAGAAGCAGGAAGTGAGAGGCTAGTCACAGTTTCCCAAGATGAAATGGTATAAATTAAAATGAAAAAGAATTGCTGGGCAACCAATGTGAGAATTTAGGATTTTGTTGCTGTTTACAAAATGCATTTTAAATACCTCATAACGCATTTGGAAAGGACTTGTAGAAGTCATGAGTAGCTGTTAGGCCAACACGTGTTCTGCAGTGGCTAGGCTGAATTCTGTTTGTTGCATGTCTTAAAAAGAGCAATTTCACTTTGGCTGCAGAGCTTCTGCTGCTTGTTTGTGCTCCCCACCCTGGTTAACTGCTCTGTGCAGCCTGTCATGTGTGCACGTACGTTGTGACAACTTCACTTTACCACATGACTGACTAACTGATCTTTTGGGGGTGACTGCCTTAGTGGACAGCAGTTTGAATTGGTGAGTTTTGGGGGTATGCCTCTAGAGGTTTTGGTGTGGACATGCTTTTGTCACTCAAGAGTTAATTTAACATAGAAAACTATCGACAGTGGTACTGCAGTTTGCCAGACATACCCAGGATTTCACCGGAGGGAGGAAGATGTCTCACTGCATAAGAATGTAAGAGATGGTACTTGCTTCCTCTCTGCTCCACAGTGTCCTGGAAGAAGGGGCAGGGAATGGACTGACATCCCTACCCCATCCCCAGTCCATGTGCTCAGCCAGAAAAGGAGGTGGAGGGATATGGCTGGGGTTTGCTGTCAGTGTGTCAGCCTGGTGTTCTCCAGAGGCTGAGTTAAACTTAATCTGATACATGGCTGACCTAAGGGTAATCTCCACATTCTCCTCTTGGCCAGGAAGGAGGTCAGAGATGGGAAAAAAGTCATATTACAGTCTTACTGGTTTTATGAGGAACTATACTTTATTAGGAGGTAACATTCTCTTTTATTACAGCACTCAACAGACTCTTGCTGCTACAAGAGTCTTAGTTGCTGCATTTCGAAATCCCTTGTCCTTGTTGGCTCCATGTTTTAGCCCCTAATTGCTAGTTTTTTCTCTATACAGGATTGTTTTTATTAGGTTTCCTTGAGTCATCCATCGATGGAGCTGGAGTACTGACAACATAATCAACACACTTCTGACAGTCTTCAGGCTTCACATGTGCTGATGATGTAAACCAACTGCCCCAATCATCTTCCCCTTCTCTTAGGCTCTTACTGCACATTGCCACAGAAGACATTACTGCTGATGAGGAGATGAATATGAAGTTTGGCACCACCCTGAAGAACTGTAGGCACCTCATGGAATGTGCTAAGGAGCTGGGAGTCCAAATAGTTGGTGTCAAGTGAGTAACTTCTTTGTTCTCTGCTGGCTGAGCAGACGTTTTGTACAATGTACTCAAGATGTAGAATAGAAAAATAATTTTTTCCCTCTTTGACACTGTTTTTCAGGGTTAAAAATAAAAGGCAACAAAGCCCCCAAACAACAACAAACTAACTGAATCACGAGTTTTTGCTTCTAAGCAAAGTGCTAATATAAAACAAAAACTAGTATTAAACAAAGTAACTTTTAAAGACAGCAAAGCAATTTTAAATGGTGCATCAGAAATCCTGTGTCAGCATGAAAACTAAGTTTAGAAGTGTCTCCTATTCTCTGACTGTACTCTTGAATTTCTGTGGTAACTTGATTTGTATTTTTCTAGCAATAAACAGCTTATCAGGTAAAAGCTAGTATAGCATGGAATAGGTTGGACAGAATTTGAAAAAGATCAGCATGGGGTTGGTTCTAAGAGTTAGGGTCCTCTGTCCCTGTGATCATATCAAGACAAAATACCTAAGTTTTTGACTTGCTTGTGGCAGGAATGTATCCTAGTCTTCTGAGATCTTTCAAATGATCTGTGGTATTTTAATTGAAATTTTGACAGATATTTTACTGTATGGAAGAAAAATACATGCATTGTTCTGCCCTCAGCTTCTCATGTACCACAGACTCATGAATGTTTTAGGAAAGCAACCAAACAAATAGGGTGGGTCATTGAGACAGTAAAAAAGAAATGTAAGCCAGATCTTGATGACTTAAACCACAATTGTTTTGATGTATATCTGTTTGAAATTGATGTTAAATTAAAGCGTAAGCATACTATAATCATTACAAATTACAAATGTAAACTAAAATATTAGAGGATACTACTGAGAAAATGTGCTGCCTCTTATAATGCCTTAACCAACTTTAACAAAAATCATATGGCTCTAGTGTGTTATTTAAATGAAATTTAAAAGTTACATGTGGATTCATGCAAATAAGTTTGAAAAGGGACCTTTACCTCAAAATGGCATTCCTTAGAGGAGTTAGGCTTGGAGTAGAGAGTGTTGTGGTACAGATGGATTTGTGTCTGTCAGGAACCTGTTAGCCATGCTCCTCTTGAGGAAGCCCATGGGGCATGTTGGCACTAGTTTTAACACCTCAGTGACTAACTACTTATGGCAGTACTTAAACCTTTTGGGCATGGAACCACAGGGGATTCAGGAGCTTGTGGGACTTCTCTGCAACATTGGCACCCACTGCAAAGTACAAGTTTTTAGCCACTTTGATAGGGAAAAGTTCAGTAAATGTTATTTCCTAAAGATATTGTGGGACATTCTCATACATTAAGAGTGAGAGAGCTCTCAAGTACAAATCCAGTGGAATAGAAGGCAATGGTTCCTGAGCTTATTCTTTCCACAGTTGCTCTATTATCATGCAAACTTGTTTTGAGCCACTTGGGAATCAGTTGCTTCCATTGCTGTTTTATGTGGTAAAACAATTTGTTCTGAAAGCTGCATGGTTCAGTGTATTAATTGTGTTTTTATTTCTTTCAGATTTCATGTTTCAGGCTCTTGCAAGGATCTGCAAACGTACATTCATGCTATATCTGATGCCCGGTGTGTGTTTGACATGGCTGTAAGTAGATCTATACACACACACATCACATGCAATTGCTACAGTAGAAGATCCCTTCTAGTCATATTAGCAAGCCAACTACATTGTTTCCAAAATCAATCCATAGTAGGAGATGGGACTTGTAGTAAGGGACCAAATACTCCATTGTGAGATGTGGTGAAGGTAAAACAGATTTTATGTACTAATTGTGGACAAAGGTTAAGGAATACTTCCCACTGACAGGCAGTAACCTCGTGTGCTATTTTCAAATAAAAAAAATAGTTTCCCAGTTTTGGTAAAGGCTTTTTGATATTCAAATCTGTCTTGCAAATATGTAGCTGACATTTTTGCTGGGCTAAAATATTGAACAAATTGTATGCTGGCATTTATTGTGGTATGAGAAGCTTGTAAACTAAACAGACAAGCCTGTGAGTCTTTTTACTCCTATTACTGCAGTCAGTGCATTAGCTGTGGCTGGTAATGCACGGATGGGGGCAATAAAATTGAGGATCTTGCTGATCTTTGTGCAAATTCAGTGTAGAAGTCTTGTCATCTAATTTGTGAATTCCTAAAACTGTCTGTTGTCTGAATGCACCACCCTGTTCAGCAAATACTGTCTGAATATAACAAAAGCCACAAGACATACTCACTGGACATACTCTAAGTACGTTCAAAAGTATAAATGTGTAGAAAACAACCAGAGTAGGGAGCAACAAATATTTTTGCAGTTAGTTGTTCATCACAGTTGTTCGTGTACTTACATTTCTGCTTATGCATTTTAGGAAGAATTTGGCTTTAAGATGAACATGTTGGATATTGGTGGGGGCTTCACAGGCTCAGAACTTCAGCTGGAAGAGGTATGCAGCGTTTTGGAAGTTGAAACTCTTAATTTTGAAGTGTTTACCTTCAAACTGCAACTAAGACTGATGTCTGAAACCTAGTCTAAATTCCATGTTAGACTGTAGTTCATAAGATCCAGATAGTTGGGTTTGTATTCTTTATCATGGATAGTGTAATCAGTCCTTGGAGGTGATTATTTCTTTTAATCCTGTTCACACTGGATTAATGCTGATTTAAGCATGTTACAGAATAAGTTACTATCCAAAGCAACCTTAGCAGTAGTAATTCAAGTTTTTTGGCAGCTGACTGTGGTTGTCCAACTGGTAACTGTTGCATGGTTTGGACCAGGGTAGCTTAGCATGCTTTGGATCATAAACCTTGTTTCTACTGGATGAACACATCTGGTATTTTGCTTTAGAACTGAAGGCTAAAGGTTTTGGTTTTGTCTTTGCTTTGGCTGGCCTCTGATTTGGCCTAAATGCCATCTTCAGTATGCAGTGGCACATAAAACAGGATAACCTCTTTCCCCTGTTATGTTGTCTTAGAGACAAACTCCTTGAAGGCAGGAGAGCAGAAGTGATGCAGTGAGAAGGTACTAACAGCAAACAGGGCTTTTCTTTCTTAGTTCTCACAGTTCTGTTGCTTGTCTAAAGTACCTGCTATTTCCAATATCTGGCTTAAGATATGAGCATCAGTATTAGATAATGAATTCTGT
>JAYRBT010000082.1:132012708-132091360 GCA_036023395.1 Myiotriccus ornatus | reverse complement strand
GTTGCTTGTCTAAAGTACCTGCTATTTCCAATATCTGGCTTAAGATATGAGCATCAGTATTAGATAATGAATTCTGTTTCTAATGTGACACTATTTGGAACTGATCACTGAAAGACCCTTTCCTTGTTGTTCTGGGTTCATATGTAATTTTACATTATCTCTTGTGCTGGACAGACATTGAAATTACAGCTCCAGCTTCGAGTGTAGCAAAGCTTGACCTTTGGTAGGGAGGAGGGACTGTAGTATTCAGACTCTTTCAATCTTCAGTGTTTAGCAGAATGGCCAGTTTTCTTAAATCTTTTTTGTAAATTGTGGACCTCCAGTAAAGGCACTTTACTAAGGACCAGAATAGAGGACCAGAGTAAGTATTGGGTGTGCTGACTGAAAGTGGTTGTGTATCTGATATAACCATAAGGTGAGTTTGTTGGTCTTACCACTGACTTCAATTTCCTAGGTTAATCATGTCATCAGGCCATTGCTGGATGTCTACTTTCCTAAGGAATCTGGTGTTAATGTGATTGCAGAGCCTGGATGTTACTATGTTTCATCTGCATTTACCCTGGCAGTGAACATCATTGCAAAGAAGACTGTTGAGTATGATAAACTTCTTCCTTCTGGAGGTAAGGGTTGGATTTATATTTTCTGTTATGAATCAGTACCTGGAACTGCCCACTATGAGTTGGGATAGACTAGTTTGGCTCAGCATGTGTATCTCAGTGTTCCTTTTATGTGGTGGTACTTGTATTCTTACTGGGTTTGGCCTCTCAGTGGTTAAACCTCTATTGGGTGCTACACAGGTGGTGTGTTAGAAGGTTGCGTATTACAAGAACATAAAACCCCTGTCACCGAGCAAGCTGCTTCTCTGGGCTTGTATTCTTAGCAATGATCATTACTAAAAGTATTAATTTTATTAAGCCTCACATTTAAAGTTATAACTGCATTTATAATCTGGTCTCATACAGATTATTATACTTGTAATTCTCCCGTTGTAGTGTATATGGAACCCCAGAGAAAGCAGCTGACTTAAGTTAGATTGCAAAAGAGGACTACTTATGACAAAACATGCATGCAAGACAACTTCTTTTTTTACTTCCAGTGGAGCAAACCAGGAATGATGATGAACCAGTATTTACATATTACATAAATGATGGTGTTTATGGTTCTTTTGCGAGTAAATTGTCTGAGAAACTGAATACTATCCCAGAGGTTCACAAGGTGAGTCTTTCCATATTCTTTAGAGATAGTCCTTATCTTTGTCTAATTAATATATATGTAATACTTTGTACATATATAATTACATATTACTTGTTAAATTATCCTTCTGTATATTTGAAGATTTTCTTATTTAATAAAGTGAAGCCTGAATTACCTTGATCACTTCCATACAGAAATACAAGGACGATGAGCCTCTCTTTGCAAGCAGCCTTTGGGGTCCATCCTGTGATGAGCTTGATCAAATTGTGGAAAACTGTCTTCTTCCTGAGTTGAGCGTTGGAGATTGGCTGATCTTTGATAATATGGGTTCTGGTACCTTAGGTGAACAGTCTACCTTTAACGACTATCAGAGGCCACTGATTTACTACATGATGTCTTTCAGTGACTGGTAAGAAAACTGTCTCGGTAGTGTCAGGATTGCTTTTGCTTCCTTCAGGAGTCTGTACTTACAGCCAAATATAAATTATATTCAATGGCAAATACAGAAAAATGCAAGAATGTGCCTTTTTAGTTTGTGGACTTTTTCTGTCTCTATTTTCTGACTTTCCTAAGACCAAACTGAGAGCTGTGATAAAACCTACTTTGCTTTAAGGATGAAAAAGGAAAGCAAAATACCTAATCTCACCTGTGAGTTCAGTGGTAGCTGTAAAGCCTTTCCTGTTGCCATCAACCTTTGAGCTTTCCTAGCACCAGTAACTGCAGCTTGTGTATGGTATTGATTGGCACCGTCGCTGCAGGCAGGAAGGGCAGTAATGCTGTTGTGGTGATGGTGAGTTTGGTAAGCTGTTCCTGTGCCGAGGTAGGCAGGGCCCTGGGCTGTGCCCATGGAGGGTGGGGGCGTTTCTGTGTCTGCCAAGCACTGGCACAGCTGGTCTCCCTCCTGCCAAGGCTGGGGCCAAGCCAGGCAGGGGCACTTGTCTTAAAATGCTGTATTGAGGCTGGTTTCTGATGTGAAGTTGTACCTGAAAGTGTTATTACAACTCTCAACCTTTTCTGCCGCAGGGATGAGATGCAAGATGCTGGAATTGCTTCAGACACATTGATGAAGAACTTCTTCTGTGTGCCTTCTTGCATTCAGCTGAGCCCGGAAGACCGCTTTTCCACTGCAGCTTAAACAGGCATTAACGCTTCTTTTAGACCTGCAGTTGCAAGTCTGTAGTTTGTCTGGTCAACATTCCAGTGTGGAAGAAATGGAACAATCTTGAATTCAATTCATTCTCTTCAAAACTTGAAAAAATAGTGATAGCTAATGGGGACCAGGCAAAACAAGCTACAGCTACAATTCAGTGGGGGGTGGGAGGGTTAGATAATGGCGTCCAAATTTAAAATCAAGTTCATTCAACCCCTGAGCGTTAAATATGCAACAAAATGGATGACTTAGTGGAGATGGAAACCCATCACTTGGGTTCTTCAACAGTTTACATACAAGTACACAGTTTTTATACTAAGGATTCCTGTTAGAAAAGTCTTGTAAAGTTATTGTCTTTCGCCCGGATATATCAAATGTCAGTGGGAGACCAGTGTGACTTCATTAGATGTTTTAGTGTATTTAGAATGTGTAAATTTGTGCTTTGAACTGTAGTTTAATAAATGTAAAATTGCATCATAGTGTTTGTTGTATTTGACCCTTGATGTATCCCTTGTATGATTGCAATAAAACTTTGTGTAGATTTTACTGTTTTTCAGGCTAACTTTGGGAGGGACTAGGCAGGTAGCTATAAAATAGATGTATACGTGATTGCTTTGAGAAGCCTTCTTTTCTCTAGGTTCAGCTTTGTGTTAAACAGTAAAAATTTTGCGATTGATAAATCTGTATGAGGTGAAAGTCATGTAAGTTGCTGGAAGGCTAAAATGCAATTTGTGGTGTTTTTAGGGCATGATCTTAGATTCGGTTCTTAACACCAAACAGCAAACCTGCACTAGGCATGGGTGTGCACAGAAGAGGTTTAGTCTCTTAGCTCGTGTGCATGCAGTGCCCTGACTCAGCATGGGCTAGCCCAACTCTGCACGTTGTCACAGAACCTTTGGCTCCTTTTTTTAATGGTGTTTATTTGAAAAATCTTACCTTTCAACTTCAGCTAGTTCTGTATAGTGCTGACTCCTAAGGGAATGGCTGCACAAGTCTTCAGAAACCTCAATGCTTTCTTGCACTGGATTTCATTTAGATACATCCACGATGTAAAGGTGGAGCAGACTGCTGCAAGTACATGTGCCAACTGCATCGAGTAATGAACTGGTCATAATTTCTGTATTGTGTTACTGGAGCCTCTTGATTTCTTCAAAGTCCTTACTTTCTTATTTTAACTTTCCCTTCTTGAAAAGTGGGGGAAAGAGGAGAAGGGTTGTCAGAAACAATGCACTGAGGTCTGGATCCTGCAGTCAGACATTTTAAAACCCTTTAGCTGGAGGAAAGATTTTTGCCCTTGGGTTGCAAGTGTATTTTACACAAGTCCCAGCTGGTAGGAAGTTTTAACTTCTGTTAAAAAATTTTATGAAAGTTGATGAACTTGTTGCTTGAAAGTAAAGAAAATTCTCAATTTGGACTTCTGAGAACAGTTTTATGGGCCACCTAAAATGTACGAAATAGCTTATGTTTTTGAAGATGCAGTCTAAGAAATATTTATTACTGTAATTAAATGTGGAAGTAGGAAAGGGAGTAAATAACAACAGTGGGAAACCTGTGTTTTGGGTTGGTTTTCTGTTTGTTTTTAACCTGGGGTTTCTAACTGTCCCTGTGTGTTAAGAAGTGGTATGGATTGCAGTCTACCTGTTGAGGCTTTTCTCTAGACAAGACAGACTGCTGCATGGTTTTCAACTAAATACAACTTACAGTTGCCTAAGATGAGAACTCTACAGGATTCTGTCATGCAGTCTTAAGGAGAGTTATTTTTATGTTAACTTACAGATCAGTTGAAAAAAGTTTCTCTCTAAATGATGTGGTGGTCAGAGCAGAAATACTCCCTGTACTTGAAGACAGTCTGCCATTAAAGCCAACCTGGAGTCTGAATGCAGTATGTATTTCAGTTTGATTTGCTAAGTGCTACTGTTCATATTGTAACTGCAGTTTGGAATTTATACCAGACATGAGAGCTGGATGATTTCTATGTAGTACTTGGAAGTTAGCTCTGTAGTGCTCCCTAGACAGCTGCAGCCCCTCCTGTTCGCCATTGCTGGCTGTGCATGGCAAACAGCCCCCAGCTGCTTTGCTCTGAAAGCTTCCCTGAGACAACCCTTCAGCCTGTGTTCTGTTTCCCAAGGAACATCCAGGGTTGTGGCCTCAGACTGGTGGTACTGCTGGTGCCACTTACTTCCTCAGGAATGGGAAAATGGTTCCAGCTTTTTGTTGTGCCTGAGCAGCTTCACAGCTGGCTTGCATTTGGATCAGAATAAAAGTGGGTGCCCTGGATCCACCACTGGATGTCTTGCCAATTCTTACGTACTCCTCATCCTGCTTTTTTTTTGTTATTGTTGGTTTTTTCTAGGTGGGGTGGAGATGTCTGTTAGTATGTTTCAGGTTTGAAGCCTGCTTTTTTTTTTTTTCTTTTCTAAAGATACCTCAAAACTTACCTTGTGAGGAAAAAAACAACAACCTTTTTTAATCCTTGATAGCTGGATAACTGCCCTAGGGGCTCTGGTCTAGCTGATCTTGCTGACCAGGGACTATACCTTGAGTCTCCCCTTCTGTGAGGTGGGGGATGCTCTTGGGGCTTTGCCAAGGGTTTGGACAACAGCTGGAAAGCAAATGCAGCCCCAAGGAGCAGCTTGGATGCCAAGCAAGGATGGTGGGGGCTGCCCAAAGGAAGGGGCCTGTGGTGCTCTACCTGCCATGGGTGCTGGCTGCCAGGAGCAGAAACAGGGTGTGTGCCAAAGATAGTTTACCTGGCCTGATCATAAATGCAGGAAAAAATTGTTTCTGTGACTGCCATGTGTGCTGCAGAAAGGTATTAGACATCACACATTTATTTTTTCCTTGTGCTGGAAGCACTGCACTGACTGCAGGCTTCTAGCTTTTCTGAGCTCTTATTTCCTCCCTTTATCAAATTTTCAAGGAAGTAGTGGCATGTAATTCACTACAACGGTTTACTACTGTTTATGGCTTATCCCACACCATGAGTGTGGTGTGCATCAAGTACTTGTCCCTGAGGTTTAGGGAAAAGCACGATCCATTACTGCCAGCAGCCCCTGCCCCACAGGATGTGCTGCTGAGGGGAGTGGAGGGGTCTGTGGCACTGGGGCTGCCCAGGGAAAGCAGGTGAAGGTCTCTCATCCAGGGCTGTTCCCCAAGAGCCTGTGTGCTCTGCAGGGGTAGGAATGGTGGGGACCTACCCTCTTACAGGCCCTGTTATGCTTAGAGTAACAAGCTTTCTCTCACTTAACATTTTCAGCTTTTTGCAGCTGCAGTCTTTGAGCTGAATTAGGGGCATTAACAGGATTACCCTGTTGGCTTTGCAGGGCAAAGCCAGCCTGAACTGGGATGTGGCAGCAGGAGCTGGTCCCCACCCCCTTCACTCTGATCTGCTGCTTCCTATAAGTTCATTTGAATATAATACTGTATTTTAATGTTCTCTGATTGAAATGCTGCAGTGGGCCGTAGTGCAGACCACACTGTGGTGTGTGTGATGTAATAACACATGTCCTACTGTACAATGTCAACTAGGGCAGCTACTTGGTATCAGTCAAAAATGGGAGGGAAAACTATGTCAGGCTCAAGAATTTGATTTACTGAGTTACCTGCATGATTTTAGATCCTCATTGTAGTATTTTGCTCAACTGCACAGCCTCTGACCATGCCCCTTCTTCATCCCAATAAGGAAACTACTCAGCTATTTGCGTCACAAGTTTATTACCCCTCTCAAATGGAAATCCGTGCTGTGCAGGTGGGAGCTGTGCAGTACAGGTCACTTGTCCCTCGCTCGCTGCAGCCACTTCGGGGAATGCAGAGGCCGCAGAGGGCTGTGCCGGGCAGCAGCGTTTTGTGTGAGCAGAAGTGATGGGCTCCAACACGGTGTTCTGACACCCTCCTCCCAGTAATTCCCCATTGGAACAACAGGAATAGGAATACGGAGTGAGCCCCCCCGCCCGTACTGCTGCTTGCAAGCAGCGAAGGCGCCTCGGCCCCGCTTCCTCAGGCGGCGCTGGAGCTCTGGCAGCGCCGGGCGGTCCCGCGGCCAGCAGGGAGCTCCAGCGCCCGCCCGGGGCCGCTGCGGCGGGGAACCCTGCCCCGCTCTCCCCTCCCCATCCCGGGCGGTCCCGTGTCCCGGCGCGGCGAGTCGCGGCCCCAGGGGACACGGCCCGAGCCGCCGCGTCACCGCCTAACGCGCTCCTCGGATGCCCCTGGAAATGCAGACGGGGGAAGCCGTCTGGATGCGTTAGGCAGTGCCAGGGCTGCCCAGACGGGCTGTCGCGATCTTTTCCCGCAGGCTTTTCCAGTCCCGACGGGATGAAGACCTGAGCAGCCTGGTCTGACCTAATGGCTGAACCTGCCCAGAGTCAGTGGCTGGACCGGAGGCCTCCCGGGGCCCCTTTCCCACAGAATTATCCTGTGATCCTGTGACACCAGATCACAAACCCTCCTTCCAGTTTGAGCTGTGCCACCACCCTGGCTGAGTGCTGCTTGGTGCTCTGTTAGCAGGTGACATGAGCAGGACTGGCTGTAAAACCCATTCCTCTTTGAGCTGTTTGGGGATCCTAAACCTTCCTGTTCCACATGGGAGTGGGGACTGACCTACCCATTCTAGTACCAGCTGGAGGGCAGAGGTGGGAGACAGACTCTGGGACATAGGACCAGGGGACTCGATCTCCCCCCACACACACGAACATTCCCATTAAAAGTTTCCATTTCAACAAATTACTAGTATTTGCCAACAACAAACGCCTCAGCAGCAAGTTCCCAGCCAGCTCTCAGCCCCGAAGTGCATGTCCCTGGGGCACCGGCACTGACGGGAAGGCTGAGGAGCCATCTCTTTCTCCAGCTGTGCCTGACCCCGAGGCGCTCGCTCCCGCCGGCTGCACGCCGCAGTCCCTGGCCCGAGGTGAGCTGCCCTGGCACGGTCTCAGGGCCGGCGCTCAAGGCCTGTGCCGTCAGCAGGGCTGGTGACACGCTTCGTGATATTCCTGCAGGACCGGGATTGGCCCCGCCAGCCACCGCACCCAACATTCCTGCCGCTACACCCCCTCCACGGGCTGCACCGAGAGGAGTGACTGCGGCTGGGGCACGGGGGACAAGACGGACAGACCGCCCTCAGCGCCCGCATAGCTGGGGACCGGGGGGTGTCACAGCGGCGGCAGCTGCCACGCTGCTTGAAGGCTGCGCACCCCCTGCGCTCCCGGGTTCAGGTCTCCTTTCTCCCCGCGGAGCCGCCGCCAGCCCCAGCCCTGCCCGCGTGGCAGGCTCGGTGCCTGCGGGGCCCGCCGGCCCTCCCCGCCGCAGAGCCAGCGGCAGCTGGGCTCACCTCCCTTAACCCCGCCAGCCGAAATCAGTGCAGCTGAAATTTTCCACTTGAGACGCACGCAAGACCAGAATAGATTTCCAGGGTATTCTTCTTTCCCCCGCTAGCTAGAGGAAGACCAGCTTTGCAATGTTTGCTTTTAAAACACCCTCCAGATGGCTTTAGGGAGTCCCCACTACATAGACAGCCCCACAGGGAGAGCCCCTCAGGCTCCAGGGTGTCGGGCCACTGTTGCCCTTGCAGTCTCAGCTCTTAAGCCCTTAGGACCATCGAGCCAAGTTTTATGGAGACACAATGAATTTTTCCACAGTGCTGCCACAGTGGCTGTGGGGGGCACGTGGAATCCTGCAAGGGGGACGGACAAGTCGGGGGTCCCTGGGCTGCCACAGGCAGGAGAAAGACAGGAAGGGAAGAGAGATTCCCAGCTTCAGCTCAGCCCCCAAAGCAGCATTTTGTTTGGTGGCTTATGGAAAAAAAAAACAATCTGCAGAGCAAAGCTGGTTTAGCTTAGCACATTTAGCACGCTGTGCTTCTGCTTCTGCCAAATCCATTTTGCAATCTCCCTGGAGCAGGGGCTCTCCCACTGCCGGTGCTGCCAAAGGGCTGGAGCCTCTTTCCAGTGGTGGCAGGCAGCCCACAGCTCAGCCCCGCTGTGCCCATGGCACACACCCACCTCCATGGGCTGCTGCTGCTCTGCCTGCACGGCTGGGGTGCAGCTGCTGTCCACTGAGCCTAAGGCCTTGAAGGATGACACATACTCAGGCATTCTGGTGGGGTTCAGCCATTTCAAACCTCAAACAAGGCTGTTAGCAAGTCAAGACGAGCCACCTGCAGCCCAGAATCGAAAGGGCAGGCACGTAAAGCCCTGCAGCCCACTGCTTACTGAGGTCTGGCTCCAGACCTCAGTGCTCAGGACTCGACCTGCTGGTGCCAATCTGCTGGGGGCAGGTACATAGGGCTGTGGCTCTGGGCACCAGCCCTGCACAGCCATAAAAAGCTGCTCCTGGCCCAAGCAGTCACTGGCAACCACGTTGGATGCAGCTTGAGCAGGAACAAAGTCCTGCCCCCTGTGCCTGGAGGATGCCAGAGCTAGGGAAATTTCAGAGGAGGTACCTCTGTCTCATGTGCCAAGGGCCCCAACATGCACTCACTGAGGACTAAAGTCCCCAGGATGAGATGGTGCAGGAATTCAGACAGCCACATGCCAGGGCCCAGCACTGCAGCCACAGCCAAGCAGCCCGGCTGTCCAGGCACTCGTGTCCTCCACACCCGCCAGCCAGAGCCATGCACCTGCCAGGGCACAGCAGGAGACCACTCAGCACCTGACAGGGACAGCAGGGAGAGGAGAGAGGGGATGTGGTGCCAGTGGAGTGCCCTGTCACACCATAGCCTCCTGCAGTTCATTATGGCACCTTCCTCACCAGCAGCACCTCCCCACAGGAGCTGTTGCAGGCTCCCTGTGCCATGGACAGCCTGTCTGCCTGGCATGCTGCTCTGGGCATGGAGAGGGTACAGCTATCTGTGAGCTTCTTTTCCCTTCCCAGTGACTACTTACAATCCATCAAACTCAGACTAATGTTGTGCCTTCTAGCTTCTGGGGTTTGTCTCATTCTGTAGCACCTTCACCTTAAAACATATTGCCTTGGAAGCTCTCTATTTGCACATGTGTTTTACACACACACAGTTTTGGGCTTTGGGACACTTCTGCAGCATATCCCCAGAACATTCAATAAATCACTTACTTCTTTACCCAGTAGAGTTCCCAGCTTCAGGCTGACTGTTTCCGCAAATAAGATCTAAGATGATTTGTTTCACTTTTAATTCCAAATGAATGACTGCAAGTCCCAGGAGGAGGGTTTCAGATAAGGTGCACAATGGAAGGGTGAAGCTGAGGACATGCACCATGACATATAAAGCAGCCTGGTCTGGAGTAAGCTCACTCAAACCAGCTGAAGGCCCTGACAGCGAGTCAGAAGGCATTGTTTCAGCATTAAGTAGTTTGTTAATACTTTTCAAAGAAATTCAGTTTCTGCATGAGGGTCTCTTGCCCTGTTCAGCAAAGTGGTGAAAACAAGGAGCAGAACTGTAATGCTCCAGATGGAAGCACAGTGTTTGGGTTGATACCTAGTCCGTAATTCATATGGAGTGTCTATGCTGTCAATAACTGGCAGGATAGGATGAGCAAAGACAGGCCTGTTAAATTATTCCAGCTTCTGTTGGAAGAATCAGTGATCACGGGATTTCACAATAAATTTCTAAAAGGCCATTTTGCTGTGGTTCACAGGCTGTTCTGGGCCCAAAGGAGGAAGGTGACATGGTGGTTTGCTCTCTTCCTGTTAAGGGAACTTTCCTGTCTGACGACTCAGGAGCCACTCTGGGAGTCTCACTCCCATCACCCCAAACTTCAGCTGCTGAAACTGGAGCCCCTTGGCAGTGAGTGGCTCCAGTGAGATGACGGGTGCCCCACTTGATTCCCTACACACACCACTCTCACACAGTCTCTGTCTGGACCTTGAGTTTCTCATAACAGAACCTCAAACATCTGCTTCCTTTAAGCATCTTAATCATAGTACACAAACAACAGCCTAGGATAGTATCTGTGGGGAGGGACCCCCAGCAAAGAGATCCCTGGGCTTTTCTACCCTCACAGTCTACCCACCCCCTCTTCACGTGCCTTGCACACAGCTCTTGGTCCAATGATGATATTTGGTATGGGGTTTTGTTGTTCATTGGGCCCTTTGGAGTCTCTGGGTGACGATCCACCCCCCGCCCTGCTGGCGCCACAGGTCCCTGTAAAGGGAAAGGGTCAGTGCCCATTCATGGCTCAACTCCTGGGAGCAATTTACCCCCAGCCAGGGCACAAGGAACAGTTTGCACACCCAGCTACCAGCACTAGGTGTATTCCTCAACATCCTTCAGGCCCCTCCAGAGCTGGCATGAGTTTATGGATGAGTAACCATGCCTGCCAGCGCTCCTGAAGGATGATGGATGCAGCCATGAGCTGTCCCTCCCTGCTGCTTTCAGCCCTCAGCAGAGACAGTATCACAGAGTATTCCAAGCTGGAAGGGACTCACAAGGATCATCAAGTCCAGCTCTTAAGTAAATGGCCCATATGGGGACTGAACCCTCCACCCTGGCATTATTAGCACCTTGCTCTAACCAACTGAGCTAGTTTCAGGGTTCTCCCACCCACAGCAGAGTTGCTGGACATTCTCCGTGCCTCTGGCAGATTGCAGGGCTGCTCTTGCAGCGGGCACGGAAGGAGCAGGGCCCTGGGGAAGGGACAGATGCCTCCAGGCTGCTCCATGGCCACTTCTGTTCAACGAAAATCAAACCAGAGCATGTCTGTGAGCATGCAATGGGAGCACGTCCTCAGCCTGGCAGTGCAAGCCCTGCCCTGCTTATACCCACAGCAGGGACCACAGACATCCGGGACAGCCACAGGCTCCTCTCTTGAGTGTCACTGGGGCCACGTGCCTGGCTACAATTAAAGAACCAAAAAGGAGTACAGGAGAAGGTGCTGGTGCTCCTTGTGAGTACTCAGCTTCTTTGGTCACAGGGACAGCTGCAGGGCAAGCACTCCTTCCAGGGCTCGGAGTCTGACCTGTTATCTCTCGTTTCTGAAGCCAAGAGGAAATGGTGAGGAAAGCACCTTCAATAAGCTGCTGGGTACAAGTGAGTATTTTCTTTAACAAAACACCTGCACCATTTACAGCACTTGCAAGCAAAACAAAATCTGAGGTCCATGGCATTTCAACACACAAAAGTAATGCAAGGTTATGTTCAAAAACCCGTCTAAAGCTTTTCATCATCTTCCTTTGTATGTGCCTAAAGCAAAGCCAGTCCCTTGCTCACTCTGAGAATAAGTAAATTCCCAAGTTCTGTTTATTTCAGCATGTTACTCCCAAGGAAATCCTCTCCTTGGTGGGAATGAAACTGGAAAATGTCACCCTAAATCAGAAGTCACACCCTAAAGAGCGGCAATGAGATCCAAGTCAGGTCTGAGGATGGCTTGTTTTCCCCACACTTAGGCCTGCCCCAGCACAAGGTAGTGCATCAGTTCACCTCCTTCCATCACTCAGGCAGCTCAGAAAGGCAACACTGACCCTGTGCAGCCCAGAACTGTGCTGGGTAGCCCTGTTAACAGTGCAAGTGTCCACCTGACCAGATTCGCTTCCAGTGCCCTCACTGGCCTCCCCCACGGTGGAGTGGGTGGTTTACTTGCAGCAGAGCAGCTGGGAGGGCGCTGGGAGGGAACACCCAGGCTCCTCCAGGCTTCCCGCAGCACCTTGCCAGATATGGAGAGTGGCGCAATGAGCCGCCTTGGGAAGCAAAAACGAGACAGGCTGTGCTTTCCTCTTCCTGCCTGGACAAAACTGCCTGTGCAACATGAGAGCTTCCCGCTCGGGACGCACGTAAACAGAGCACCCCCGGCCCCTGCAGCCTTTCACCTACTCAACTCTGTTTACAGATTTCACTCCTCGCTTTTTTCCCACCGCTGCAAACCAATACCTGAGTGTGTGCGGGTGTTGCACTTGGCAGGGCCATATCGTGTTCTCCTGACATACATTTGAGGCCAGATACGTAACTGCTGAGAGATTTAAGATGAGAAAACTTTTCCAGGACACTTATCATAATAAGAGGCCTTTTTAAATGTGTAGGTTTAGTCCTGACAAGCTCCTTGCTACTCATACAAAGTATAGACAGACCGTGACTTAAGAGCTTCCTCAGTAAACAAAACAGGAAATGAGTAAAATAAACTAATACGTCTAGAAAAACAAATGCTTCTTAAAATTCCACTTAAACACATTTTTATTTTATGGCAGCAAGAAAGGATCACTTAAAATTATTTTAACAGGGAAAAGGTCTTACCTCAATGTACTAAAATAAGCAAAGAATTATGGCTGAGATTTTCAAATCTGCCTAAGGGATTCAAGTCTCCAACTAAACCAAAAAAAGTGAGAATCCGAATCCTTTGAGCAGCCTCAAAAATCCTTCTATCTGTGTGCACAGGGCCATGTGTATAAATTACATAGAGTTGCACGAGTAAAAGGTTTGGCACGTCATTCACCAAAGCAACCGTTTCAAAGGATTCTGAGTACATAAATACATAAAAATTAACTCCGGTGAGCTGCAGTATTTGAAAGAGTGCTCTGCTGATCTGTCATATGATCTAATCAATACTTATTGTTTATCTAACAAGAGTAAATTTGACCCAAAAATTTCTAAAGTCTCAAGCTCTCCAATACCCAGGGCCAGCAGGATTATTTAAGGGCATTCACTCAGTTACCAAATAGCCCTGCAATAACCAAACAGACCCACACACCATTTGAGTTTGAGCTGGCCAGGCCCCGTGCTAATAATAGTCATCCTAAAGAGGGGAGAGGGGTCTGGGCAAGCAGGGCCACACACAGGTCCGCTCTTAAAAAACATGACTTTGCTGTATCATCTGTTACATCCTAAATCTGATCCATAGAGCTTCCTTCAGCGCAGGTTGCTCCACTGTGTTTTGACTGCAAGCATGCACAACACCTTCAGTTGCTCTTACCTGAAATTAGAGCCTTTAATTCAGTGCTCATAAGGAAACAGATTCAAATTGTGACAGGCTGACAATATGTGACAATGCAGCTCCCATGGAGCACAAAATACAAGGGTGGAGAAGAAGGGGGTGTCACACCAGCTTAAGGAACTCCCAGGACTTCACCAGAAGTGAGAAGTCCTGGGAACTTGAAGTCCTCTGCCTTAACGAGGAGCAGGCAAAGCTTTCTGGAGAATTGTTCCAGATGTTATGTGTTCCAGAGCACTAGACATTACAGCTTATATCGTACACTGTCTCATGAGGCTGACCTGAATTGGAGGTGAACAACAAAGCTTCCAGAAGAAAAAGGAAACCAAAGGGCTTCCTCCTTTTTTCTATACTCATGTTCTAACACCAGTTCCAGCCAGTACTCACTGATTGTGAGCAGGACCCACAAGGGTGGCATCCACCACCAGTGCTTCCAGGTTTGTGCAGTGAAGGTTGAACACAAAAGCAGAACAGAAGTGTGGGAAATGGGATCCACCTTATCTGAAAAAGCCTTTTGTAGGCACAAGAACCCTCACTTGCTGCTTTCTCTTCCACTCACACTCACACTGAAGCTGGAAATGTCCTTTTTTGGTAAGGCCCTGAAGACAGTTCCTGGTAAGCACACAACCCTGATTGTGCAGGGCAGGACATGGCTGTTTTCTAGTAGTGAAAACTGTTCCAGCTGCAAAACAAACACATGTACACTCACAGACATTACAACACCAGTGGGGTTTTTTATAACTGGTGCCATCAAATAAATGAAGATGGTCTTCAGAACCATCTTGAAAGCCTCTTAAAACTAACTAAAGCATCTTTAACTAAAGCATCTTGTTAAATTCCTGAAACTAACAACCAGATGCAAACTTTCTTCTGGTAGACATCTCTCATTCTGTCTTTCAGTCCCTGCTCAAAAACTTCACTGTACTGGGATCAACAACTGTAGAATCACACTCTATTTCTGCCCAGTATCTGCATTTTCAGTCCCTAAACAAAGGAAGATGAAATAGTATTTTGCAAGAATATTTTTATCCTTCCACTACAGCAAACCAGATGGGTTTTTTTCACCAGCACCTGTGAAAAGTGCTGGAAGATCATGATGGAACTGAACACATCAGTCAAGCTTCAGCCATTCCTCTTTGCGTAGAAATAGAGCTTACCTGCAAAACCCACTTCAAGCTGACTCAGCAATAGGAAGAGATCAGAAAAATGCTGAAACTGAAAGAAAAACATTTCACAGAACCAAACAGTTCTGGAAGTAGTGAGAAATTAATGTCCATCTCCTGACTTTTAAATTATTTTTAAATACAAATTACACTTGTGAAAACCAAAGGGATCACAAAGCCTTTGACCCCAGTCTTACAGCTTCACCCAAAGAGACAGACACAGGGGCCAAAGAATAGATTCATAATGGACAAGTACATTTCTGAAAAACCCACAGGAACAGAGGGACTGCCCCTGTGCAGAGCAAACCTTTGAGAGATGGTGACAGTCAGATGCAGGATAAAGGCAACCAAGCTGTTCCTGAGGCAGCTGCTCT
The DNA here is from genome assembly GCA_036023395.1 of Myiotriccus ornatus. Taxonomy (NCBI): domain Eukaryota; kingdom Metazoa; phylum Chordata; class Aves; order Passeriformes; family Tyrannidae; genus Myiotriccus; species Myiotriccus ornatus. The sequence continues at coordinate 132,076,593 of JAYRBT010000082.1, read as the reverse complement.
AGGGGAGCCTAGTTCCCAGGGTCTGAAACTGTCTTCTCTGTCCCCCATCTCAATAGCTACATTATTTCTTCTTATCCACTTCCTTTGTGCCCTTGCAAGGTCCTCAGCCTTTTCCAGCTCCTCGTAAATTTGAGTCCCCACCACACTATCTCCTGTCTCCCCGCAGTTTTCACCCAGGTCTCTTGGCAGCAAGGGGCAGTGTGTGCTATGCTGGAGATGCAGACTCACCTGTGAACACCTGCATGCCAAGCAGCCAGCGAACAGGCAGGCCCGAGCTCGCTCCGTCTGTCCCTCCACCACGAAACTCTCCTCTGCCCAGCTGATGGATCTCACTGGCCTTGTGGGCACTCTTGGTGGAATCCACCTCACCCTGCCTGCTTTGTAGTCACTCACTGGGGTAGTTGCCCAGGCTCCCATTACTGGCACAGCAAGTAAGAGTCAACAGAGCTCAGAACGCCATTCATTCCACATCATGGAAAAACGTAACATGCTTGAACCCTGTGGTTTACATTTATTAGCACTTCACTGACTATAAAAAGAGCTATAAACCCAGCTGTTTGTGTAATCTTCAATTAACTCCACCCATCGTGACTCTGGCTACATTTACATACGCTTTGCTGTTGGAACCCAAGAACAACCTTGGGCCCAGGGTCAAACAGTGCAAACTGGCTCAACTTCCTGCTCCTCACAAGGGTCCTTTGAGGCAGATGATTTGCACCCATAGAAAAGATGAATGGGAGCACGTCAGCCCATGGCCCACCTCCCCAGGCCTCCTCGGCCTCCCATGCCTGTGCACTTACCATGTTCCACAGCCTTCCAAGGCTATTTTGCAACAGACATGTGCCTACACATTACACCCTTCCGAACACTGAACTCATCTGCCGTTCCTTCTTCCAATCATGGAGAGGAGACTTTGGACCAAGGAGACAGCAGTCACAGGGAGGTTCAGATTGATGAGGTCTTTACAAGGTTACCTGCCAGCCCTTTAACTACAGCACATCACTCACTGGGTGCCCATCTCAACACACCAGGGAATCACCCCTTGGAGGCTGGCAGGCCCTGCGGAGTCACGGGTACCATAAACAGCTACATGGGCTCCATCTGTATCACAGATCCTATCAGGAGAGGATATCCTGACTACAAAGGACAAGCCAGTGCCCTCTTCTAGAAGAGATTCCCTGAGGTCAAGATGCCACTCTGTACATCACCTCAAACAAAGCCCACACTGTCCCTCTCCTTCTTACTGTGTGTCGTAGTTTAAACCCACGTGGCAACTAAGGACCACACAGCCACTTGCTCACTGCTCCCCCTGCCCACTGGGATGAGGAAGAGAATCAGGAAAAAAGACAAAACCTGTTAGATAGGAACAGTTTTGCTCTTATTTTGAGAAAAAGAACACTTTCGTTCATAATTGAAAGAATGTAAAAGATGATGATGATGATAATAATAATAATAATTAAAAATCATAATAACAGTAATGAAAAGGGAGAGAACAAAAAGAGCTATAAATAAACCCCAAGGAAGACAAGTGATGTACAATACAATTGCTCACAACCCCTGTCCAATGCCCAGACCATCCACGGGTAGTTTCCAGCCAACTCCCCACAGTTTATGTACCAAACATGACATCCTATGGTATGGAACATATCTGGGTCAGGTTGGGACAGCTGTCCTGGCTATGCTCCCTTTGAGCTTCTTGTGCAGCTCCTCACTGGCAGGGCAAGGGAAGCTGAAAAGCCCTTGATTTTGGGTATGAACTACTAGCAACAACTAAAACATCACCATGATGTTAACATTATTCTCATCCTAAATCCAAAACACATCACTGTACCAGCTACTGGGAAAAAAATTAACTATACCAGCTAAAACAAGGACACCGTGGCTTCTCCAGAGTGAATGTCCATAGGACCAAGGATGAGCTGTGGGACAGAGATGACTCTCCAACAGTGAGCTTCAAGCCCAAAGTGCATATCTCCTAGAGGGCTGCAGGACTGAAGTGTATGTCCCCAAAATCAAGCTGCAAGAGCCAAGTGAGACACACAGAGGAGAATTCAGGGAGCAGCTGAATGCTGGCACCATGCTGCCTGGCAGGTGGTTGGTATGCATGGTACATTGCATAACCTCCACAGTCTACAGCTACAGCTGGGATCTTCAAAGTCTAGGGGTTGGGAATATCTGATGAAAATCTTTGAGCAAGTTTTTCTGGTCATGAGGGCAACCCCACTGATGGGGATTCCCTCCCCGTGGTCTCTGACAAAGCCAACACCGTCCCTGCACATTGTGAATTTGGAGAGGAAACAGAGATCTCCTTGCAGGCCCTCATGTCAATCCGAGAACACAGTGAAGTGACTTGCACTGAGGAACACCAAAGCTGGCTTTCAGGAAGGCTCCTGTTTTAAAGATTTAAAGTAGAATTGCTTAATCCTTATATTGCTGCCAAAAGACTACACGAGCAGTATGTGGCTTCTGACATCTCTTCAAATGAAACACAAGGCCTTGATCTCCACAGGTCCCACAACTGTGTCTGTCCTCTGCCCTTAGTTCCCATGAAACCTTGAGAAAATTAAAGAAATCAATTACTAATAGCAAGTAGATTGCTTAACAGCATGCCAGTGTTGTGTTTTGTACCATGATGCCAAGGGTGTGGTATACGAGCCAGGCATTTGGCAAGAGACAGCAGTGGAATATGGGAGAGCTCAAGGCCTGCCAGCACATACAGGAGGAGTGTCTTGGGTGCAGGTAGCCAGCTGGATGCAGTTTAGTCTGTATCACATGTAGGACATTCTACCTGTATTTTTTCACATTCATTTTCCTATCTAGAGATTATTTGTTTGCTTGAATATAAACTAAGAGGTATGCAGTAGGATCAAATATTAGTATCAAAAAATTAACACTGAAGGAGCTATTAACATCTGTCATATGGGGCTGAAACTAGTCTATAGGTCAAAAGTAATTAAAGGTAGATTTAAAGAAAAGAAGAACCTTCATCGCAGGACTTCTGTCAAAAGACCTGTCACAGTTTAAACCCTGACAGCAACTAAGCACCACACAGCTGCTTCCTTAATCCCCAGCAGTGGGATGGGAGGAGAATCAGAAAAGTGAGAAAGCTTTATCACAAATAACATTGAGATAAAGACAGTCTAATAGGAAAAGGAAAAGCAAAAGCCATGCACACAAGCAAAGCAAAACAAGGAATTCATTCACCCTTCCTCATGGGCAGGCAGGTGTTCAGCCATCTCCAGGAAAGCAGGGTTCCATTATATGTAATAGTGACTTGAGAAGACTCCAAGTCACTCCAATCATCCTCTCTTTCCTCTTCACCCCCAGCTTTATATGCTGGACATGATGCTGTATGGTCTGGAATGCCTCTTTGGTCAGTCGGGGTCAGCTGTCCCGGCTGTGTCCCCTTCCAACACCTTGTGCACCTCCAGCACCCTTACTGGTGGGGTGAGAGGAGAAGCAGGAAAGGCCCTGACTGTGTTAGTGCTTTTCAGTGATAACAAAAACATCCCTCTCTTATCAACACTGTTTTCAGCACAAATCCAAAACATAGTCCCAAATCTGATAGTATGAAGAAAATTAAATGTATTCCAGCCAAAACCAGCACTTTCTCCCCACACTATGTGGGGACCCGACCATGACATTCTACAGTATGGAATATTCCTTTGGCCAGTTCAGTCAGCTGTTCTGGCTGTGCTCCCTCCAGGCTTCTGTGCAGCTCCTCGCTGGCAGAGCATGGGAAACTGAAAACTCCTTGACTTAGGGTAAGCACTATTTAGCAACAACTAAAACATCAGTATGTTATTATTCTCCTACTGAATCCATAACACAGCACTGTACCAGCTACTGGTAAGAAATTAACTATCCCAGCTAAAACCAGGACAATACCTTTAATGGGAAGTATGGATATGCTTTTACCTGTGTTAGGAGGAAAGGTAAAGCTGTCCCTGCTGACTTGTCCATTATATTATAATGCCACATAACAGCACCACCTCATCTCCTTCACACCTCCAGGATTTAGCCCATCAGAGGAATTTTTGAAATGCAGTAGCCATTAGGTCACTGTGTAACAAGCAAATTCTGTTCTGGCATGAAAAAAAGCACAAAAACGTGTTTCTAAGGCTTCCATTGGGAAAAATATTTATTTGATAGGTGCCTTTGTTAGCTACACAAGCTCATTCTACAATGCTTAGAGGCTGTTTACTTCTCATCTTACTGGATGACAGTTCAGCTTTTAAGTATCGGATTTTGATAGCAGAAATTCAAACTGATCAGTTAGGTTTTTATACTGAATAGTTTTAATAAATCATAACACCGGGAAAACTCTAGATATAATAAATACATCACTCCAAGGGATGGAACACACAGACCTGTATGATATCCTCACAAGCAGAAAACATTTTCAGTTGTGTTTTCTGATATTTTCCAAGTTCTGTCTGCAAACAAACGTCACTTGTCACTTTGCCACACTCTTCCTTAGCTCTCCAAAGGTATCCATGTTGTTGTGAAATGACAATCTCCACACAACACAACAATGTTGCCCTTTACTGGAGGTATCACCAGAACCACCAGCATTGCACAAGCACATTCCAGCAGTTGCTTGGAAGAAAGACCACACAAGATACTAAACAAAAATAAACACACGGTCACACCGTGAGAAGTGAAATAGGAAGCATACTCTATACTGAAAGAATAAACAAATAATTCCAATTTTAATTCCTGATTTTCACTACAGAGGATTCACAGCATTTCTTGGACCAAGACACGTAATGAGTATGTGACTTGGCTGGCTTGAGCTGACCAGACACCTGTTCTGGCTGACCTTCCAGAAAGACAGATGGGAAGCAGGGCTATAGCTGGTACACCATCCTGTACATCCTGTACAGCCACAGGACCCGAGGAAAGTTCTAGCTGGCATACAACCTAATCCTTAACTGAAGGAATGGAATATAAAACCTCTCACAATTTTTAGTGTGTATTGAAGTGATCATTTACTCACCTAGACACTTTCTGGCCTTAGTAAAATAGCCACCTATCCCACAGTCTTAATGTGAAACAGGAGCACATCAGAGGTTAAAAATATCCCTTGATGTCCTGTCATGAGAAGTGGAAAATGTCTCTTGCTTACCAGAACATAGAAGCCAGAGAGTTTAGGATAAAGGAGCAACTTAAAACACCTTCTTAATTCTGCATGCCAAAGTCAAGATAAGCCACAGATAACAGAGCTGTGTTTCTTAAGAGCAGGGTGAAATTCAGCAGACTGGAGTTTCACCTGACTTAGCCTCAGTCCTTCGACTGCATAGTCAAAGCTGGCCAGTAATTTACCTGCCATGTTGCCAATTTTCTTCTCTAATTTATTGTCCTTATCCCATGACAATTTAGCTTTCCACATCAGAAGAATAAGGTGCTCCATCCCTGAAAGTGTTCACCGCCAGGCTGGATAGGGCTTTGAGCAACCTGGTCTAGTGAAATATGTCCATGTTCACAGGAGGGGGGGTTGGAACTAGATGGTCTTTAAGGTCCCTTCCAACCCAAATAATTCTATGACCTGCAGACTGGACAAGTGTTTTTTGGGGAAATTTAAACTTAAGTTATAGTGTAATAGGCACACACAAATAACCCAAAAGTGCTTAACAGTCAAAATCCTAAAAGTCTTCACAAAAAAAAACAAAAAACAAAAAAACAGACATGTCCATTTCCTCCTGGGCAGTATAAAACCACATCCCCAGCTTCTCTGGGAAACTGAATGGAAAATTCCTTGTGAACTGACAATGATCCTTTAGCTACTTCCAGTGATTGCAGAGAAAATCAGCTTCACTGAAAACAACTCACTTGCCAAAAGGAGTTTCTCTTACCTGCCCTTGGCTACATTAGGGGTGTTTGAGGTCTCCCCTCACCCCACCAGGATGTCTCCTATGGTAGCAGTGCAAACATCAGTGCTGCTAACAGCCTCTGAAGCTTTCCACTGAGCAGGCATGGCAGGACTGGAACTGTGGTGACTCAGGAACAGCCACAAATGCTCCAGAGAGCCATGAGCAATAGTGTGTAAAATGTACGTACACAGAAACTGGGGTGAGTATCATGTACGGCTGGGAAGGAACATGGCACTGCCAGGAAAACAGGAATTACTCCATCTGGCAATCAATCAGACTAGCAAAGCAAACTAAAACCCATGAACTGAAATCTTAATGACAAAGTTTTGTTTTTCACTTGGTACTCTAATAAGCAATTACAGAACCAGGACAAAACAGGTTTTCCCTAAGGTTGGGATATGTGAGGAAAATGGGGCATGAAGAAGAGAAAAGAATTTGGAGATGAAAAAGGAGACAAGCCGCCTTGTTGCTGATTATACATTCCCTCTCCCCAGTTATCTAACATATAAAGCTCTGCAACTGCTGTCTGTAGCAGCAGAGATATTTTTCTACTTATCAATAAATGAACAGGAGCAGTAGTAAGCATGCCAGGAAAAGATAACAGCCCCACACTGTACAACCCTCTCTTGCCCTGGACTTGCCATCTGCTGCCTCTGGCCCTCCTTCCGCCCCCTCTGCTCCCTTCCTTCCGTCCTTCCTCTCATGTTCCCCAGCTGCCATTTCAGAGCTGCCTTTCCCTGGCCACCCCCTCAGCCTCAGCTGCTTTCAGACACCCACTGCATCGCTCTGCATATGAAAATGAGCTGTCACATTTTCCAGCCTCTGAAGCAAGAGATTATTTTTGGGAGAGGTGGTTTTAACAGTTCTGCCCTGCAGTTCACAGGCAGAGCACAGGGCAGGGGAAGAAGAGGGAAGCTACAGCAGTTGAACACACATGTAGGGCTCCTGGTTGTGCACTCAGAAGGGACCGAAGGTCTCTGGGGGACACAAAGCTCCCACGGACTATGGGAGTCAAGGAACAGATAAGTCTCCACACTTCCAAGGGTTGCTCTTTCCCAGCCCCAGGCCAGCTGCCACCGAGATGACAGTCGAGCCTGCTTGAGGAGAACAGGCACAGCAAAGCCTCTCTTCACCCTCTCACAAGAAGTCCCTCACCCCACCTGCATCCTGATCCCCACCCCACCAGGCAGCCTTTCACAGAGCCCATACTTCCTGCCAAACGCAGACCTCCTCTGAAGATCTGGCCTAAAGGTCCTGAGGAGGGGAAATGTAACAGGATTTTGATCTACCCATCCAAGCCCAGCCTTTCTGTGCCCTTTGACTGAAGCTGGTCAGTGCAAAACACAAAACCTGCATGGCCAGAAGGTCCAGTGCACAAGCATAGCAGCAGCGGCAGACAAGCACTGACATGGTGGGAACATAGCCCAGGGCTCAGAGGAGACTCTCACACAGGGAGAATGAGCAGGAGGCTTTCCGAGTAACCAGACCTGCAGACTGAAGAGAGGCACAGCTGCAGAGGGCTGCTCTGGAAATTCAAACTGAAACAAACTGGTTCAAAGAAGCAAAGAAAGAGGGCAGTTGGGGAGGCAGGGCTGGGAACACCATGGGATGGAGTGGCTGGAGGTGTCAGTGGAGGAGGAATATATTAGGGAGGATCCAGAAATGGCTGAGGAGGCAGCAGGATATGAATGGCCATAGGTGGTGCAGAGCAGGTTCCGGCAGGTGCAGGTTATGGGAATGGCCTCAGGGAGAGGCTTTCATGGAGCAAAAGCAGTACAGATGTCATGGGAAGGAAGGTGCATTAAGAAGTATTAAGAAGCAGTATGTGTGCTAGGGCATGTGACACTGGCAAGTGGGAAAGGGGAGCTCTAAGGACCTGTGGAGAATCATTGCTGGAAGTGTTACCATGGGCAGCAAGGGCAATCCTGCAGGACCCTCAGCAAAAAAAAAGCCGATAGGGCTTACTGGGAAGCCAAAGCAAGGATGGACAAGGAGGTAAAGCAAGGACAGGGGGAGAGAGAAGTAAGATGGGAAAAAGACAGAACAGGCCACCTGAAGCATGAGCTGCTATTGGAAGACAGTCCTTTCTTATTTTCTCACAGTTACAGTGGAGTGCAGAAGTACCTGTCAGCATTGAGGCACACCCTAATTCACTTCACATAAACTGAGATATGGCCAAAACTTCAAAATATTTACAACAGCCTTGCTCAGTGTCCCCTGAAACTCACCCTTCTGACAAATCTAAAAGGCACATGATCCAGCTCAAACATCACTATGCTAATTTCATCTTTCCATTTTATATGAAATAATTGTGTTCCCCCAAGAGAGCACTTCTGGAACGTTACTACAGAATCATCTTAACTTCCTCAAACAGTCCAGGAGATACCTCCAACACCTTGCCATAGCAAGCAAACTAAAAAATGGCAACAGTATTTCACATTACAGACCTTTGTCTATGTTGGCAACTGGGTTTTTAACACTAAAGTTCCCACTGTATCAGTAAAACCTTTGCATTACATACAGGTAAGGGTGATAAAGGTGACAATTTTCTGCTGAATGTACAGGAGGAGGAAGCTATTAGATTTGTGAGTGAATTTTTTACATAAACTGTAATGCTGGTGCACCTTTTACAGATTCAGTTTTAGGGGCAATAATATGCTTCAAGTGAGATTTCAAAATGTTTTAAATAAAAGCAGTTACGATCACAAAACCCACGATAGAACTTACCATAAACAGAAAACACAGAATTTCACCAAGAAATATTGTGTATTAGTTCCATGACCTTTATTTCAGCTGGGGTGGATGCAGACAGATGCACCTGTGAGCCAAGAGCTCACATGCCTCACGTGACAGGAACACCTTTTGGCAAAGGACAGCAAGTTCTGGGAGCCAAGCAACCGTTTCATCAACATTTTTTCCCTGTTGATTTCACTGTGAAACACACAGGAAACAAACTTTCTCCTGGTTAAGACACCCAGAGATTTGGGATCCAGTGGAATAATTGGTAAACAACTGTTTGCTACTAGTAGTGAAAGGGATCTGGATCATCCTGAAGTGAATTCTCTTTTGGGAATTCCCTCTAGATAAGGCAGTCAAGCCAAACTGTGACTGCAGGGATCTTATAACATCTGTCCAAAAGGCAGGTAGACACCCACAGGCTCTGTAATACAAAGAGAAGATGGGAGATGCAGATTTCCCTCCGCCAAGTGGCAGGTTTTCCTAGAGGTGACAATCATGGAAGCTGTAGGAGTAAGGAGAAAGAGAACCCACCACAGGCAGCCTGGTGAAAGGGGGCATAGCAGGAGGGCACATCCCATCAGATGTGTCCAGAATACCAGAGTGAAGCGAAATTACAGAGATTTCAGCTGTACAGTGTATCAGTGGAAATACTGGAATTAAAGCAATACCAAAAAAAGAAAATGTCTTCTTGAGAATAAAATTCCCACTCTTCTGTCAATACTCATCTTTGAACTGATTAAGTATTACTTTAAATTACATACATCTGTGGTCACGTTTTGCAGTGTTTATATCCTCATTCTACCTTTAGGCTGAAGAAACTGCTCATTTCTTGCAGAGTTTTTTTTTTTTTCACTTTCAGACAGAATTAAACACTCTGGGAGGCTTCCAGGCAAGTGGGACACGTAGGAGGACATCACCTGCTGTCAGACTCCTTCTGTCAGTTGGGATTGGTTGACAAGGGGAAGAAGAATTAAACAGAATGAAAGAATACTGAACCATGACACCACTGGAAAGGGGAAGGACAGAAAGTCACAGAATCAATTAGGTTGGAAAAGACCTCTAAGATCATTGAGTACAACCTATGACTGAACATCACCATGTCAACTAGACCATGGCACTAAGTGCCACATCCAGTCTTCCTGGAGCAGTCCATTCCAGTGTCTGATCACCCTTTCTGGGAAGAAATTCCTCCTAATGTCCAACCTAAACCTCCTCAGGCACAGCTTGAGGCTGTGTCCCGTCATCCTGTTGCTTGTTACCTGAGAGAAGAGGCCACCCCCACCTGGCTACCACCTCCTTTCAGGTAGTTGCAGAGAGCGATGAGGTCACCCCTGAGTCTCCTCTTCTCCAGGCTAAACAACACCATCTCCCTTAGCCTCTACTCAGAGGACTTGCCTCTAGACCTTTCACCAGCTTCACTGCCCTTCTCTGGACTCACTCCAGCACCTCAATGTCCTTCCTGAACTGAGAGGCCCAGAACTGGACACAGAACTTGAGGTGTGGCCTCACCAGTGCTGAGTACAGAGGGACAATCAGTGCCCTGGTCCTGCTGGCCACACTGTTCCTGACACAGGCCAGGATGCCACTGGCCTTCTTGGCTACCTGGGCACACTGCTGGCTCATGTTCAGCTGCTGTCAACCAGCACCCCCTGCTCCTTTTCCACCAGGCCACTTTCCAGCCAGTCTTCCCCAAGTCTGTAGTGCTGCCTGGAGTTGTTGTGCCCAAAGTGTAGGACCCACCACTTCACCTTACTGAAACCTCATACTGTTGGCTTCAGCCCAAAGATCCAGTCTGTCCAGATCCCTTTGCATGGCCTTCCTACCCCGCTGTAGATCAACACTTGTACCCAACTTGGTGTCATCCGCAAATTTACTTGATTCCCTCATCCAGATTATCAATAAAGATATTAAACAGAACTGGGCCCAAAAGTGATCCCTGGGGGACACCACTGGTGACCGGCTGCCAACTGGATGTAATTCCACTCACCAGCACTTTCCAGGCCTGGCCCTCCAGCCAGTTCTTAACCCAGCAGAGAGTGCCCCTGTCCAAGCTGTGGGCTGCCAGCTTTCCCAGGAGTGTGCTATGAGGGACAGTGTCAAAGTCTTTGCTGAAGTCCAGGTAGACATATCCACAGCCTTCCCGTCATTTACCACGTGGGTCACCTGGTCATAAAAGGAGATCAAGCAGGTCAGGCAGGACCTGCCTTTCCTAAACCTATCCTGGCTGGGTTTGATCTCTTGATTGTCCTGTATGTCCATCCCTGTCCATCAGCTCAAGAGCCAGTTGTCCTGAGGATAACTGGTCCTATTATTGAAGAATGAGGCAAAGAATGTGTTTGAAAGAAAGGGAAAAAAAAGAAGAAAAACGAATGAGCAAGTGAGGCTGGACTGCCTAGGAGGAGGAGGGGAGGACTCTTAAGCGAATCTGAATAAGCAGGAGAAATGGAACTCAACCATAACGAAGCATCAACAGCATTTCCAGGGCAGAGCCACACTCACAGCTGCAGCCTGGCTCGGATCCGGCTCCCCAGGTCCCTGACACACACCGCCGCCCTTTCTGCTCTCATTAAAACTTTCCGACGGGAAAAAGAACCCGCCCTAAACCCTGCACGGAGCAGAATGTATTGCACGGCTCTCGCCCTCCTGTCGCGCCGCAGCCTGCGGGGTATCGCGATTAGCGGTGACCCGGCGGAGCCGCAGCTGCTCCCGAGCCAGCCGGGCGGCAGCTGCGGGAGCGGGCGGGGGAGCCGCGGGGCCGACCTGCCCAGGGTCTCCCTCGGAGCTCCTGGCGGCAACAGCGACTTGGCCTGACGCGGCCAGCGCCGGGAGCCCCGGTGCAGACCTGGGGTGTCCCGACGCGTGGCAGCGACCACACACCCCACCCCAGCCCGGGGTGCTGCCAGGACACAGCCGCGTGTCCCCGGGCGCGCCCAGCCGAGGGGATGGGCCGGGAAGGCTCGAGGAGGTCGGACCGACCGCGCCGCCCTCCCCTGCCTCTCCCCCCAACCCGCGGCCCCGCTTCACCTCAGCCCGGCGGGGAACGGGGGCCGCGCCGGGGAGGCTACTCCCGCTCCTCCCCCGCCGCCGTGTGACCTCATGCGGGAGGAAGCGCCGGGCCGCCCCCGCCGCTCCCACACGGCAGCCGGGGACGGGAGGGCCGGGCCGGGGGGGCCGCCCTGACTCAGCCGCCGCGGACACGCCGCGCTGACACTCCGGACACGCCGCCGCGCGGCCGCCGATCACGCGCGGGCGCCCGGCGCTCATTGGCCGCCGCCCCACACACCTTTGCCGGTGATTGGCGGAGGGCGGCCCGGGGCCCCGCCCACCCCCCCGCGCGCGGGCCCGGGGGCGCCGCCGCCCGAGCGCGAGCGGCGAACAAAAAGAGGAAAAGCGGGCGAGCGGCGGCACCGCGGGGCAGGCTCGGCTGGGCTGGTGAGCGACCCGGCGGGCTGCAAGGGGGGGGCAGGAGGGAGTCCCCGGGGATGGTGCGGAGGGTGTTCCCGGGGATGCCACGGCAGGGGGATCCCCAGGGCACGTGCCGGGGCGACCCGGGCGAGAGGAGGGGCTGCGGGCGACGGCACCGGCGGGAGACCGGGCTGGGGCGGCGGCTGAACGGGGTGAGGCGCGGCGGGCGGCTGGGGCTGCTGGGCGTGATGTCGGAGAGCCGCCCGCGGGGAGAGCCCTCCACGGGGCAGGCTAGCGAGGAAAGCCGCGGGAGGGAGAGAGGGAAGGAGGGAGAGGGAAGCCGCCGGGAACCTGTTGGCAGCGCCGGTGCGGCGCCGTGCAGCCCCTGTGCCCGCGTGTCCTGCCGGGCGTGGGCGCGGGACTCGGCGGCTGCATGTGGCGGGCGGCGGCGGTGGCGAAGAAGGGAGCCGGGGGGGATCCCGGCGCCACGCGGGGTGGGTGGCGCGGGGGCCGGGAAGCGGAGCGGCGCTGCGGGAAGAGCCGGCTACCGCCCCCGCTCCCCGCGGGGACGCCGCTCCCCTTCGCTTCCCTCCCCCGCCGCGGGAGGCGCCGGGTGTGGCGGCGCTGACCCCAGCCCGGCCCCGCCGACCCCAGCCCGGCCCCGCCCGCTGTGACGGCTCCTCCCCCCTCCCCGCCGCCGCGCGCCGGGGGCGGGGGCGCCGCGCGGGGGAACTGGGGGAAAGGTCGGCGCGCGGCGGCGCCCGATCACGCTTTGTTCACGTGCCCCGCCCCGGGCCGCGCCTCGCTCGGCGCCACCCAATGGGAGCCCCGCGCGGCTCGGGGGGAACCAATAAGGGCGGGCGAGGGCGGCGCGCGCGCGGGGGCGGCCGGCGGGGTGCGCTGAGGTGAGGGTGGGGCGGGGCTCGCGCCTGAGCCACGCCCACTGTGCCCTCTGAGGGGATACACTTAGGTGGATATAAATATATCTGCGTACACAGGGCATATACATATAGAACGTACATACACAGCAGGTTGCAGGTTGGACTCGATGATCTCAGAGCTCTTTTCCCACCTAATTGATTCTGTGATTGATATATATATATATGTTCTGTGAAATATATGTATATTTCATCTCTCCTAGCTGGTGATTTCCTTGTATGTATGAATGTGTGAGAGAGACCCTTTGAGTATTTTCCAGAACATTTTTGGTAGCTAATACCTTTTGAAAAAGAATGTGCATCATTTGCTTGTTTGACTGGTCAAAATCAATCCCAGTGCGATCCTTTCTCATGCGCCACAATAAGTGAAAATGGAAGGAGGGTGGAATGGTCGAGAAAGTTTTAATTTACTTTTTTTTGGAGGGGGTAAAGATTTTTCTTCAGCTCTCAGGTACAGCTCTTGTAAACTGGAATAACTTTGGCATACTTAAATCTGGAGTTCTTTTGTCTCAAGAAAATATGTAATTTTCACCTGATGGTCAGATTTCCCCACTAACAACTCATAAAAATATATAAATAAGAAAGTAGGCAGGAAAATACAGGCACACCAAGTGTATTTATCTTGGACAGGTTGTTTTGGGTTTTTTTATGATGCTTTCTTATAAGCAAACTGCAAAATATATAATTGCAAAAAATATGCTTACCTGCAAAATACTCAAACTTATCATCAAATTTAAAGTTTCCTTTTTTTCTCTAACCAAAACAGGAGTAAGAAATGGAGGTAATGACTGAGAAGCAAAGAGATACAAGGTATTTCTGGAACAATACACCTGAAAAAAGTGATTATGAGGCTGTAGAAGCCCTTATTTCCATGAGTTGCAACTGGAAATCAGACTTCAAGAAACATGCAGAAATGAGACCTATAACTCCAGCATCTGACATGTCAGAGGAAAGTGATGAGGCTTTGCTTCCTGGAGTAGCAGACTTCAGTGTGATACCAGCATTTGTAAGTTTTTGAATTTGTGTGTGCGTGTGCCTGATTTTAACAAATAGTGTGGCGATGTGTTGTTAACGTGTTCCCTTTACTGTGTCTCTCTCCCCTGCACAGTGCCTGACACCACCCTACAGCCCCTCTGACTTCGAGATGTCACAGGTGATCCATCCGCTCAGCAAGTCACTGTCTGAGGCTGCCAAGCCTCCTTTGGCTGCACCTCGGAGAGAGGCGGAGAGGTCTCCGGCAGCCAGGCCTCTGAAAGCTCAGGCCACAAGTGTTATCCGGCACACGGCCGATGCCCAGCTCTGTGATCACAAAACCTGCCCGGTGAGAACAGCCAGTGTGCTCAAATACCAGGACGGTGCTTCCAGGGAAGCAAACAGTAAACAGAAGGCCACAGCAGAGCACTCCGTGTGTTCCGCTGTGGTGCCGAGTGGAGCCAGAGCTGAGGGCGGTGGACTGTCGGTGGCAGAAGGAAGAACCGCGGAACCCGCTGTTGGTCCGGTGCCCTTGACAAAGCCCTTAGTCAGCAGGGATGAGCCTGTCCCTGAACCAACACAGCAGCCAGAGGCAGCAGCACCACCATCCCCTGCCCAAGGCAGCGGAGCCCCCTCCGTGCCAGTGATTTGCCAGATGGTCCCACTGCCCTCCAACAACAACGTTGTGACGGCCGTAGTGCCCAACACCGTGCCAAGCCAGCAGCCAGCTCTCTGCCAGCCCATGGTCTTCATGGGCGCCCAGGTTCCCAAAGGTGCTGTCATGTTTGTTGTGCCCCAGCCAGTTGTGCAGGGCACAAAGGCTCCCACTGTTAGTCCAAATGGCATGAGACTGTCTCCCATTGCCCCTGCTCCTGGCTTTGTACCTTCCGCAGCAAAAACCACTCCTCAGGCTGATTCTTCGAGAATAAGAAGTCACATTTGCAGCTACCCAGGATGTGGGAAAACGTACTTCAAGAGCTCTCATTTGAAGGCTCACGTCAGAACACACACAGGTTGGTCACTGTGGCTGCACATTAAAAATTAATTTAAAAAATTGTGGTTTTATACACAGCTTGTTATAGTTCTAGCAACTACTGGATCTGTTCATGGAGCAAATTGTGGGGCAGCAGTGAAATATTTTTTTTTGCCAACGCTCATTATAATACTGCCTAATCTCTGACAGGAAATCTCCCAGAGGGGAAGGTGACTCAGCAGTTTGTTTGTGCTGGACTCGCTTCACGTCAGAAGGTGTTCAGTAATGCCTCTGTGGAAGCAAGGCCTTGCCCAATGTAGAGTTAAAGATGCCGTATTAGGCTTCTCCTCAGGAATGCCCTTGTCAGAAGTGGGTAAAACTTGGAAATTCTTTTATGAAACAATGTAAGGATCCACTCCAAACTATTCCTACCTTGATTATTTTAGACTAACGTTTCCATGCCTCAGCACTTAATTGCTGTAGCAGAAAGACTCCTCTCTGTTTTCACATAGGCTCACAGTGCCATACCAGAGCCTGTTACATAAAACATCATTGTAGGCTGCACTTCAGAGAGGAGTTTTGGGCATGCTGAGTCATCATTATCTGCAGTTCATGTGGAGCTGAGTTAAAATCATCTGTCTTGAGATGTAAAGACCATATCTAAATATTTGGTTCCTGGGAATTTTTAACCTTTCTTACTACTTAGCCTTGTGGACAGTGAGTCTAAATGTTTAAACACTGGTATATAAACAATTTTCCACCTTTCATAGGTGTAATATTGATGTAGATTTTTGGATCAACTGTCATAGTAGAAACTTTCCTTTGAAAAAGTCAGGTCCTGCCAATCAAGGCAGTAGTGTTTGTTGCTCAGTACTCACTGGGTTCTTCCCTTTGTCTTTTTTTTCTTTTAGGAGAGAAGCCATTTAGTTGCAGTTGGAAAGGCTGTGAGAGGAGGTTTGCACGGTCTGACGAACTGTCTCGCCACCGCAGAACACACACTGGGGAGAAGAAGTTTGCCTGCCCCATGTGCGAGCGGCGGTTCATGCGCAGCGACCACCTAACGAAGCACGCGCGTCGCCACTTGTCAGCAAAGAAGTTACCGAACTGGCAGATGGAAGTGAGCAAGTTGAACGATGTGGCTGTGCCACTAACGTCTGCGACTGCCCAGTGACAGGACTTGCTCTGAAGATGGTGAAATTAACTGTTGTTGCTGGGATAGGCCGGCTGATAAAAGGCTTTTGCTCTCGATCTGTGTTTCTCCTGTGCTGGCTGCTGACACCAGTGCAGAGAGGCAAAGGCAGCCTGCACTCAGCCTCAAAAAGAGTTGCTGGGAGAACCAGTGGCTGACTGGAATAGCGGGTGTCTTTTGCACTGATAGGGAGAGAGAGAAAGAGAAGGTTCTAGAGCAGAGCAGCCATATTGTGCCAGATTTGAAATTTGCAAATTACTCGTGTATACTCTAGGTCAGTCAAATGCAAGTATTCCTGAGGGTTTGCTGCTGACGCCTGAGACCAACTCTGATTTTAGCTACCAGTTGTCAGTCTTCAGTAGGCACAGACTAGGACAGTGGTAATGTATGGGCACAAGCTTGAAAGCCCAGAAACCACCTGCATAAGATAATCTAAAGAGGTTTTCCTACCTCTGCCACCTTTTCTTGGTAGGAATCTTTTCCTCCAACCGTTCTCCAGCCCCATCATAACCAATGATTTGGTGCCAGAGTCCTGGAGATTCCAGGCCTCTCCTCCTGCATGGGGTGCTTAACACACTCAGCTTTACGCTGCTGTCCAGAGCGGCTTGGGAGGGATGTGCAGGGTCGCCACATGGGCAGCCAAAGGGCAGGAACATTTCTAAATCCTTATTAGCTTTGTAATATTTTCCCAGCTGCTTTGGCAAGCTTTGCGATTGTTACAGCTGGTTATACCTGGGCATTGCACGATGCTTCTGCTTTTGTGTTGCTTACAGTCTCCACCTTCTCACTGCGCTTGTCATGAGCGGATACAGGGCACTTTGAAGAGAAACATAACTGTAAACTACTCGGGTTGATTAAGGAAGAAAACCAAGAATCTTAGGCTTCTTGATTGTGTTATTCTTTGAAAGGCAGTTTATGCTAAAAATAAAACAGATATATTGTGTATTGTATTAAATTAGAAAGTTGTGATTTGAAAAGCAAAACAAGGCAGCAAGGACACCAGCCTAGAAATTAAACTAGCTTTTATGACAATGCATCAATTTTCACTATTTCTATTTTATCATATTATGTTGAGGACACATATCAGAAAGTGAATGGTTTGAAAATAGTGTATTAGATATGCTTTTTGTGACTACTTCAAAGATTTGCACATTTCTTATGTTGTACTTTTTACTTTGTTTACAATAAACCAATTTTCTTTAATATAGACTTTTTTTTTTAAGTTCATAGCAGAACCTCTCCTAATTTTTGATATTTTTGAAGCACTATAAAGCCCACAGGAGTGGAATTTCAAGTCTGTGCTTACTACTCTGCATCGCTGTTTTGTTGTGGTTTTAGTTTTTTTCTTCCAGCTCTTCATCCCCCTCCTTTTCTTCAGCACCCAAAACTAAACATGCTTATGTGGGCTATTATAACACTGATGAAAAGCATTTACTTTTTGTTGGTGATTGCACTGTCTTCCCCAGGAAGGAACCCAGCCCCTGTTCCTGGTGGCTCGGCTGTCAGGCAGAGGTGGTGGCAACTGCCTGCCACCCCCCCAGTGTGGGATCCAGGTCCCCTGGGGCTTTGCACAGCACCCGTGGGCAGGCAGGGCTGGCACTGAGATGGGCTCCAGACCAGGGGTTTGCCTGCCCCCATTAAAGCGGTCCCTGAGGGAGTCCCCTGCTGGGAGGGGGGCAGGGAATCGGGGTTCTCCTGTCTCAGGGCAGTGGGCAGGCAGCACGGCTTCTCTGCCTGCTGCCCCTGCGTGCCAGGGCTGGCCATTAGTGCTGCTCCCCTGCCTGCCGGGATCCCCACATTTCACAATCGTGGGTGTTGAGTCACTGCCCTTCCCTGCCAGGCGTTTGAGGCCGGGGCACTCCTTACCTTATCCTGTTTGACGCAGGGCTCTGCATAGGGAACACCTGACTCATGGTCCTTTCTTGTTCCAGAGGGAATATGCTGAGATAGCCCAATGCAAAAGAGAGGCTTCTTCCCCAGGAATGTGAGTCCTGCTCACCCTCCTGTTTCAATGTACTTCTCATTTCATGAGCATGAGAGAAAATATTGCAACACCTCTGGGTCTGAAACCCTTCCACATCTACAGGTAGCCTTTGGACTAGGAACTGAGTCCTTTCACCAGCTCTGCCTGGCATGCTGAACCTGGAATTCCCCTTTAGTGCCTCAGCCCTAGAGAAGGAGCATAAAGAAAGTGCCACCTCCCATTGGTATCCTGCCCACGCTGAGCTGGCCCTGTGGTCCTCCTCAGCAGTCCATTTGGTGGGCTTCAAAGCCCCTTGAGCTCAGCATGGAGCTGAACTTAAATCTGACTTTCCAAGCGAGCACTCTTGTGCTGCCATGCAGTAGAAGAGGAAGAAGGTGTGTTTCCATGCTGTGGCCATCTCCACTGCCTGAGTTTTCTGAAGAAAAAGCAGCTGCTGGTGCTTTTTGTGTAGCATTCCACTCCCGAGGTGTGTGCGGGGTGTGTCCTGGGAACACCCACTGGCTGCACTGCTGGGAGACTGCCTCTTTCTGTCATTGTCGAGAGCTAAATAAAATATTACTTCTCGCTCTAAATACAGAATTTAACAGCAAGAAGTGCACTTTGACTGGTTCCAGCCAAGGGCAGAGCCGTAGTTGTGAATTTACCTTATACACCATTTTTAAAACTTAACTGTGGAAGCCAGCTGGAAATTAAATTAGCTATTTTGGGGTTTAATCTAAGGCTAACCTGAAAAATGTAGTTGAAAGGCATTATTAGACATCTTTTCAATGCTGGCTTTATTGTGCAATCGAAGTTGGCTGAATAGTAGGAAGCTTAATTTTTATGAATTTTCTACACAGTGCTGTAAATAATTAGAACTTCCTTATTCCTGTAGGTAAACCAAAGGCACACTTCGTATTTTGTCCTCGTGTTTGGGTTCAGTGGTGAAGCCAAACAGAAATGCAAACCAAGACACTCTCAATGACCCCCACAGTTAGTACTTGGATGCCGACACTGCCTGTCTCTGGCTGCAGTGGGGCTTGCCAAGGTGACCACTGCTGTCATTTGCTGTGCAGACACCTGGCTCTGGGGGGTCGAGCTGAAGAGATCCAAGAGATAGCATATATTCTTGGAAGAAGATTTTTGAAGTATCTCTAAACACTCAGCTTGCTGCTTAGCGCTGCCCTCTGAAGTGATGCTCGCACATGAAAGTTGATGCTGCAGTGGTGACATCAATTACATGAGCTGGAGTGAAAGACATTCCCTGTCCCAGCAGGCAGCAGGGAAGAGCAGCTGGGATGTCACAACAAATTGTCTTGGGAAAGGAGGGAGCAAGCCTCTGTGTCCAAAGCAAAGTGATACAACCCCATGCTTCGTATGCCTACCTTGGCAATGGGTGCTGGGGGAGAGGAGGAAAGGGAGGCTGAGGGTGCCTGCCTGCCCTGGGTGTAGTGCAGACAGCTCATTCTGGCCACAGGAGGAGCAGCAGGACCAAGATGGATGGGTTAAGGGGTCCAGGGTCTGATTATCCCACCCCCAGCCTAAACCCAGACAGATCAGTGATAGGGAACTGTGGTGCACCCTGCATATGCCCTGAGCACTCTGCCAGTTCTCAGAGATTTTAATTTTCAGAGAGGATGGAGAGAAGGTTGGAAAAAGCAAACATTTTCCCTTGCGGTTTGGAAAAGACTGATTTCCATTACAACAGGAGTATTTGTGGGAGGCTTAGATGCTCTATGAGTGAACTAATGTATTTTAAAAGAAGAGGGGTCTTGAGCTGGGTCAGCTTGTCTTGAATCACAGATGCAGTTGAGACAAGAACCAGGGCAGCCTGTCCACACATCCTGCCTGGTGAGCTTGGCTTTCTGAGGTTTTTCCTCCTGAGCTGTACCATCCAGCAGTGCTATTTCAAGATTCCCTTAAGCAGCCGGTCCTGTGATCCTGGCAGAGGGTCTGTTCAGCCTCTGTGCTGGCATGGGTGCCACAGTGCAGATGTGGCCTGTGCCCAAATTGCCGAGAGGAAGGACTTTATCGTCCACTGGCCTGAGACTTGCACACCACATGCAGTGGCATCAGGTATTCCCCTGGCAGCTCTGCACTTTTACTGTAAATAGATGATTCATTTGTCTGCTTTGGCAACAAACTTCGATCACCAAGGAGACACAATCTGTCAGAAAAGTTAGAGCACAAAATCAGGTCAAGAGAAATGATGAATGAATATGTGCATTAAGGGCTCAAGCTTCCCGTTCTGTATCACAAAGTTTTCTGCAGAAAACTTTACTTCTCCTGGAGCATGTGGTCAGGGCAGGGGGAGAGTGGGGGATGGTAATAATCAGCTAGAACAAATGTTTTTGGAATATGTCTTACAGTGTGATTTAACACGTCACACAGAGCTTCCACGTCTGAGAATATGAAGATCTGGAATGTTTTCTGTTGTCACCAAAAGAAAATGTGATAATTTAGCAGTAATAAAACAAGAGCTAAACACATCTTTAGCTGTCTCATTACATTCGTGAGAAGACAGGAGGTAAACTTGCAAACTCACTTGGTGTGCAGTACTATAAATCAGATAATCATCATATAAAATGCATTAAATAATTCAGAAGCTTTTTTAGGATAACACAATTCTGGTGAAGCTTTATACTTGATTGTGTATTCTACACTGAAAGTTAAAGTAGTTGTCTGGGGAAAAAATTCTGCTGTTACCATGACTTTAACTGCTTGAAAGGTTTCAGTAGATGTCAACGTACTTGCATGGAAACAACTTCTGAAGAAAATGGATGCAGCTGTGTGGGGACTGGCCATGTGCTAACAGCTACAGAGAGGCAAAAGCACACCCTGCCTTGGCTCAGTATTGCCCAGGGCCTCAAGAAAACTTAGATGGCTTTGAATAGCTGAGGCATATAGAGTCTGCTCTCTGCCCAGCTCATCTCCTGACTGCTTCCAACACGTGAAAGATGATCTGACATTCATCAAGCCTACCTTTATTTTAAAACCCTCACAAACTTCCCATTAGTACCGTCTGGGCTGAATGCCATACAGTCATCATTTAATGGTGAAGGCTGAGATTTTCTCAGGGATAGCCAGGAGACTGGGGAACTTATTCTGAACAGCAACCTCAGGTAGTTTAAACACTTCTGCTTGGGAAACGGAGCTTTTAATGTTCAATTGCCTGGCAGGCAGCCGGGAAGAGCAACCTTCACCTCCCCTAAATGAAAAGAGGGAATATCATGTGCAATTGGAGTGGAACTCAAGAAAAGACAGGATATAGAAAGTTATCTTAATGGCCTAAAATGCAGAGTGATCAAAATGTTAATGAAACCCCTATCCAGAAGATAAAAAAGCAAGTCCTCTGACCACAGCTCAGCCATGAGGTAACATCACCAGTAGCTGCACACCAGAGGAGCAGCCACTAAATAAAAAGGCATTTAGGAGCCACAGCACAGGAGGACAGGAGGACAGAGCAGCCATTTTCAAACAAGCTACGCAATCAGCCTAATGAAGACAGAATTCTTTATCAGCTGTAATCAGTATTGCCCAGGTAATCCTGACTAAGGGGGTAGAGACTGCAAAGGCAGAAGCAAAGGCTGGGAAAACCAAAGAGATTTCCCCATTTTCAGCTGCAGTACAGAGCACTGGCCCCAGGAGGGTGGTGGGGATGGCCAGAGAGCTCCTCCTGCCCTGGAGCACACGTGTGTGCTGTGCTGCTGCTGGCATCTGGTTGCTATGCAGGTTTAGGGAGCAGTTGCCTTTAATGCTCTTGGTTGAGTATAAGTGGTTTACTTCCTTTTCTTCTCCCCACCAACATTACCTGCCTTTGCAGTGCCACGTAGTTGCTCTGGGGCTTTTGAGGTCCGAAGAGATGTCAGGGTCCCTGCCCTCCTGGAGATGAGAACAGCCATTCCTACCTGCAAGTGGCTGCATGCCATCCTCAGGAGAGGGGTGCCCCACACCCTCAGCCTGTGCAGTGCCTTATTGGGAGCTCCCACCACAGGCAATTGGGCCACGTGCTTCCCACTGGCATCAAAGCCCTTCCATCTGCAGGTGACAGTCACCCTGTCACCCCATCTCCTGGCACCACACTGCTCCTGGTTTTTCACCGCCTTCTGCAGATGGGAAGCCAGAAGCACTCCTGCTGCATGGGGGTCTTCACTGGGAGCACTGGAGCAGTTTGAACCCTGCATTGGAGCCATGACACTGCTGGCTGCATCCCTCCCTGGCCCTGACTCATGGGCTCACCTTCCCTTCCAGCACTGGGGCTCACAGAACCCCCAGCCCTGATTGGCAGCAGTTCAAAACTGGTGGTTCTTCTTCTCATGGAACCTGGAAGATTCTTAGAGTATCTTTGGGACCTCACATCCTCCCTCAGCTCCAGCTGAGGTGACCCACGAGCTTCCCACTCTGCCAGCAAAACTGGTGGCTGTTCGGTGTGATCACCTCCATCTCCTTTTGCTGGGAAACCATGCTGGCAAAAGAGTCTTGCCGTTTTTTGAAATAAAGGGAAAACTGTGGCATCCCTGTGAAATTCTCAATGCAGTACATGAGGCAAAAATACCCTCCATTGAACTAAGGAGAAATTGTTACTGTTTGGAAATACCCAGAGGGAAGCAGGGTGGTTGGAAAGGACAAGCACTGACAGACCAGCTGGCCTAGACAGCGCTGCTGCTGTCTCACACTGATTCATCTTAACATGACCCTCCCAACCACGGGACATCAGGAATTATTTCAGGTCTTCCCATCTGAAGAGATCTGTTGCTAATCTGCATCTGGGGGGGGATCTTTTTATTAATTTTTTTCCATTTATGCAAAAGACTTTTCAATGCCCTATTTAAGTGAAGCAATAAGCGTGATGAGTCCATGATGAGTCACCAGGCCAGGAAAAAAGCTGCAGGAAGGCTGAACTATTTATAAAATGTAAAAGAAAGAAAGGAAATACATTCTAGATGCAGTTAGATTTGGAAAGTGACTCCAGCTTCTCTTGTGGGGTAGCATATTCCCAGGCGCCAGACAGCAAAACTCCCAGGAGGGAGGGGGAGTCGCTGGTAGGGCGTGCCCGGTTTGCAGGAGAGACTCATTGGCATTGTGTGGAGCAGCAGACACGGCGGAGCCTGCTGGCCACTGCCCTGTGCAGAGAGCTCTGCGGTCTCCTCTGAGGGGCACGGCCGTGCAGCCAGGATCCCCCTCATCCATCGCCTTTGCACCGGCTCCTCGTGCCGGGAGGGGAGGTCGGGCAGCTCGAGGTCTCTGCCGTCACGGCACAAGTGTTGGCTGTGTGTGCCAAGGCAGCTCATCCCAGCAAGGTCGGGGACTGCCGTGTGAGGGACTGCCGGGGGCGGCACAGCCTTGGGGCTCTGCTGGAGCAGTGGCTGGAGGTGGATGGAGGGGATTCCTCCACTTTGCTGTCTGCCAGGATGTACTGAGCCCTGAACAGGAACCCTCTCCGTGGGTTAGCCCCTACAGTTCTTGGCTCATCCAGCTCACGCCACCGTACCACAAGGTGGGATATGGAGGTGCCACAGGAAGAACAAACAAATTAAAGAGATCTTTAGCAATGCTTGTGCAGTGTTGTCACGGCTGCAAGGGCATGACTGAGTGTGCAAACTGTCCTAGGCGGTCCCACAGACTGGAGATACCACTGCCTGACAGGGGGTTTGGACAGCGGAAAGCAACAAAAGCTTCATCTCTGCCAAGCACTGCCCGCGCTGTCGCCAGGGGCACACACAAGCAGTGTGTCATGGCCTCCTCACACAGCAGATATTCATACATGTCCCAGGTTTTGACAGTTAAATTATGGATAATTGCTCTGGGATGCAGTTGGGCGGGGGAGGAGGGAAGGATGCATTGCCAAGAAGGCAAAGAGCACCTGAGGGCTTAAAATCCTGCCTGCAAAACATGGTCAATATCTGCCAGGAGGGGTTAGACTGCACCAGCATCTGATGCTCGGGGGGCAGAGGGGTCCTCAGCACAACTCACTGTGGTGACCAGCACTGCTTTGCCCTCACGTTCTTGCCGTATGCTCACATCGTCCCTACTTCCAGCACTGGGTCAGAATCCAAAAGCCTGTCAGAAAACCGTGTCATGGCACGGTCAAACAGGTGCTTAAACAGGACAGCGGAGTTAGAAGGTGATGAGCTTGCTTTATCGCTTTAGACACGGATTATGTGCTGGTGGCTTGATCCAGTGCTCACAGTTCACCAAGACACAGTTTGGTGCTGATGTGCAGCTCATGTCCCAGTTTGTGGGACACCTGCACACCTAATGAGATTAACATCTTTAGGAGTTTATTTAGGCTCCAGTTTCATAAAGCTGGATCTGGGGAAGGAGGACAGATCTTTGGTGTTTAAGTAACAATTTCTCTTGACTGAGTGTACACGAAGCGAAAAAGTGGTCAGTGCTATTTGCACACCGCTTCAGGCTTTGAATGGGCAGCAGTTCAGTGAGTGAATAGTGTGAGCTGGGTGACAGCTCCTCACCTAGTGCATCTTTAAAGAAATCACTCAAATCAGAATGTTTCTAGGGGGAAATCAAAGTGATGCCTCACTGAAGTTTTGTTTGCCAAAGTCAAGAAAATTGTGTGCCTTCATTACACACAGCCTTTAAGAAAAAAAAATAAGCAATTTGGATGTGCTTGAAGTACTTTTGGTGTTAGAAGGTAACAAGAAAAGAAAAAGAAATGTATTCCTGCAAGTGTATTTCAGTGGCTCTTACGACCACCATCAATGGAAACTTTGCCAACGAAGTTTTAACCTCCTCTCTGTGTGATATCGAGGCACTGAGGTTTTACAGTGCTGATGCTGGGGAAGAGAAGAATTCCTCAGAAGCATGGCACGGTGCTTTCTTGGGTTCATCACATTGTACCCAGGAAGTACAGACCCTGCTCCTGAAAGCACTACTGGCTGGCAATGATTTTGGGTGTCTTCCTCCTGGACTCTCACCTGCCTGTCTGGAGCTCTGAACTTTTGGTATAAAGTGAAAGCTTTGGTTTTTGTCTTATTGGCAGGTCTCTGGATGTGCTTGGCAGAGCTGATTGTCTGCACTGTGTTGGAGGGGTGTCAGGAGGGACAAGCATCACTCGAGCTCAAGGGCACAAGCTGGTTTTCACTTCCCCTCGTTTTTGCTCTTCTGGGTGTTGACCAGCTGGGGAGAGGGAGCTGCTCTTTTCCCTCCCCGTTCCGAGCCTGTGCACTGGTAAAGAAGGTACTGGTACCTCAGAAACGGGCCTTGGGGAGGAGGAGAAAAACCAGGCAGAAGCGTGGAGGTAGAGGACCACCCCCACCTACACAGCCAAGGCATGGCCTTGTCACTAATGAGTGTCATTAATGCAATGCCCATGTAACAGGAACACTTTGCAACCCTGAGTGCTGATTGCAATGTAATTTCAGGGTTGGGCTTGACATCATAGGACTCTTTCTAAGTGTAATTGAATTTTATTAAAATAAAATGTTGCTGCTAATTAACTCGTTTGCCTGTTTTTTCCTGGTACTTTTTGTTTACTCACTAATGCTCTCCTTTCTGTTTTCCTTGCTGTTGTCTACTTTTTTCTCTCTTTAATGTGTATTGAGCAAATTTAATTCCACATCCTCTCTGCAGTTGCTTTGCCACCACTGAAATTTGTTCCCAGCTTTGTGGGTGCACAAGAGGAAGCAGGATGCTTTGATATGCTGGGTTGGATTTTGAAGTTTTGACAAACACTGATATTTCCCATGGCAACAACTCCCATACAAAACCCAGCACAAACCTTGCTCTTGCAGAAACCAGAGCAGCTCTGCAGTGTTGGCTGCTTTCTGTTTAACTGCAGATGGGATATGAAATGGGGTCCTGGGGCTTGGCAGGGTGGGGGGAGCCCCAGGGGTATGCTGGATACAACAAAATTCACCACCAAAATTTACTGGATGTGATCTGAAACTCTGCAAAAAGAAGAGTTTGTGACTTTTGCTGGGACAGTAGTTGGTGCAAAAACCTCCTCCAGAAAGTCCGCCTTGCTCTGGCACCCTTCTGGGTCCCACCAGGCAGCAGGCACTGCTGCCCCCAAAGCGTATGCCTGTGTGTTCCAGATCCCAACACTTGCTGCCTGAGATGCTGATGTATTAAACTGAACACTTGTCTGACAAGGGATTTTCAGGGCAGCCCAGGATGTTGCCACCGTGGAGCCACCTGGGCTCATCCAGCTGCAGCCCTGCTCTGTGGCCTCGGTTTGCCTCCTGGCTGGACAGGGCTGCAAATGCAACCACACCGTGCCATTTTCATTGCATCAAATTTCTAAGGACATCTTGGAAAACTCTCCTAATCCTAAAGCCACGGGAAGAAAATTAAATCCATGGTGTAGTTCCCTTAATCTCTTGTACTCCTGGCACATTAGAGTCAAGATTGACTGAGCCACCTTGTATTTCAGTGTTTCAGAGAGAAACATGTAGCAGTGTGTGTGTATGTGTGTGTCCCCACGCTTTTTTTTTTTTAAGAATGTCCAGAATAGTTTATTCCTCATATTTTATTCTGAACAAGCACTTACACAGCTGCTGGTTGAGAGGTTCCTGAAAGGGGCAGCTTTCCTACGTGACAGCATAGGACACACCATGTGTCTTCTAAGACCTCACAGACCTGCCTTTGTAGGAGTAGCTTCAGGGAATTTGCAATTTTTAATACAGGGTTAAAAGAGATCAAGCTTGTGTTAACCACTGCTGGGAACGTGGGGATTGGAGCCTGGACGCTGCCCTGGGAGATGCTGATGAGCCCGTGGCTGCAGCTGTGGCTCCTTGCCAGCATCAGTAATGTGGGGTGGCAGATCTGAGATCCTCTCCTTTCCTTCTGGGCTTTGTCCCGGCATAGTCCCCATGCTTTGGGTCACTTAGGGCCACAGGGACTGCTGAAGGTTGAGCAACAGGGGAAACCTTCTGGAAGGGGACAGCAGTCAGGGGAAGGCTGTTGCAGAAGGACCACTTTGGCACCGTGTTCCACTGGGCAACGCCTGTGCCGTGGGTAGTGGACACTGAGTGGTGGTGGCTGGGCACAGCAGCCCCCAGCCCCAGTTCAGCAGCTGCTCTGGAGGAGGGCGTCCACAGGGAGCTTCTGGGAATGCCAGGGGCCTAATCATGGTGCAGGAGGTTTGCTGCCCCAAAGAGGAAGGCAAGACTGTGAGGCAGGGGGAGGAGGGGGGCAGGGATTGCAATGGGTCCCTGAGGAAAGCACAGTATGGTTATGGTGGGTTGTCTCCAGGCATGCTGATAGTTTGTAGTAGTGCCTCATGGGATTCAAAAACATGGGTTCCTAGGAATATGCAAAGCACAAAACACAGAAATGACAAATTTAGCCATAACTCTGCTTCCCTCTTTAATGTAAGCATTTTTAATTAGCTTCCTGTGAAACATAAGCCCTAACAGTGTATTTCTTTTGCTGTTTTCTTCCCCTCCTCTACTGCAGCATGTTGGCATTCTCCACACATTCCTGTCATTGACTCAGACCCCTGGGAGAGAGAGCACGCAAGGGCCGGGCCGGGGCGAGGGCTGCACCGTCTCCAGTTTGGCTGCACGGAGGTCCTGCTGCCGTGCCCACACTCAGCAGAGGCAAAAGCTGGCACTGCAGTACAAGGATGCAGTTTGGGGCCATCCCATTCCTGCGCCTGCCCATCACACACTCCGGAGTGGAGTGTAGAGAGTTGTTGTTCAGAGATCGTTTTTCTCGTAGCTGTTCTTCCTTTTTCCCCTCTCCAAGTTATGAAATCAAGGGCATGAACTCTTCCGGCGGGGATCTAAGACCCTTTGAGAGAAACATCTGCATGTCCTTGGCATAGGGAATGATGGGGAAGAAGGGCTGAATATGCCTGTCAAGAAGGAAGCAAGAGAACAACAAAGGCAGGACAAGCAGCTTCTTTTCTTCTTTCGCTGAGCTTGGAAAGCTGCTGCCTGTGCCTCCTGCAACAGTCATCTGCAACCTCCTACCTCCCAGCTTTGAGGCAGAACCTGCAGAACCTGCAGCTGGGAGTTTCATCTTGTCGATGTCTTCTATATCCCTCTTTTTTTTTCTTTTTTTTTTTTTCCCTTTTGGGTGATGCCAGTTTACTCCCCCTCCCCCAGGTAGTCCTAAAATTAAACAAAAAGGGGTTGAGAGGGGCTTCTGTAACACAGAGTGTCCATCCAAAGCAGGTGACAGTTTGTGCTGCCAAGGCTTCGCTCCCCATCCTTGCTGGAACTGCCCCTGCCTGCGTGTTGGTCCCCAGGAGCTGCTGTGGTGAGACAGAACAGTGTTTGTCACATCTTGTGGAGAAGGGCCCTCCCCAGTGCTCAGATCTCCTCCTGCTCTGAGTGTGGGGCTTGGATACAAGACACCAACCCCTTCCCCCTTCTGCCTTCTGCTTGCCGTATGGTGGCCCTTTTGCAATTCAGAGGAAAACCAGAGAGAACCTGCTTGTATTAATTTCTTGTTTTGGCATTAGAAAGGCAAATTGCAATTCTCAGCAGATTGGACTGATCTGATTAAAATCTGAGTGGATCCTGTGCTGGTGGCAGCACTTGAGTAACTTGGTGGCAAACTAAAAAAATACTGCTTTACTGAGAAATTTGGGAGGTTTATTTTTCAGTCCATGCAGCTGCTCTAAGAATTCATTCTTTTTAAAAAATAAAACAACCAACAAAAAAAAACTCAACCCCCTTTTTGAGTATGAATATACTGATCTGAAAACAAAGCCATAAAATATGAGCCCATCCCTAGACCTTAGTGTCCAGGACACGGACATGGTATTTTGGAAAGAAGGTCACTCTGTTTCATTCAGTGGGTTTTTCATTAGTCAAGCTGACAAAAAGCCTCTGGCCTGATTCTTATCGTTCTCCTGGAGTTTCCAAGGACATTTAGGGGATCATAAATACAATAAGATCCTTGAGGCAAGTTTGTTACAAAGGAAGTTTTTAAGCTACGGTTGAACCCCAGAGGCATGAAGAGCACTGATAACTGTATGGAAACCTGATTTTAGGGAGTTACTTCTCTGGTAAAGACTGTGCTAGTAAAAGACAAAAAGGCAGAACTTCACACACCCCAGTGACACTGGTTTCCCTGCTATTGCACTGCTGGAACAAATTTAAAACAGCACATAAGCAGCAGGAAGGGTGTTCAGCAAGTGGTGCCACCTGTGGGGACAGTGGGTACCTTCAAGGCAACCCAGACCCCCACAGGGAGGGCTGCCCCTCTCCCAGTATACAACACAGGTCACCACACTTGCTGTTTGCAGCTCCTGATGCTGAGCCTGGGGATGGTGAGGCACTGGAACAGATTATCCAGAGAAGCTGTGGATGTCCCATTCCTCCAAGTGTTCAAGGCTGTGTTGGATGGGGCCCTGATCAGCCTGATCTGGTGGGTGGCATCCCTGCCTGTGGGGGTGGCTACAACTACATGATCTTTAAGGTCCCTAAAACCCCAAACCATTCTATGATTCTTCAGCAGGAACTGGTGTGGGATAATCTTGTCCCTGGTGTCAGGCACTTGGGATCTGAGGTGCTGGGCTAGGTCAGCAGTGAGCAGCATGGGGGACTGATACATCCTGCCCAGGGTCTGGGACAATCCTCCGCACGTGCCTGGACCCCAGCCCATGGACTGCATCGCCCAGGTAAACACTGAAGCTGTAGGAGTGGCAGTGAGGAATACACCCTTGCTCTCTGCTGTTCCCACTGGTCGCTGTATACCTGGAATTGATGCAGGAGCTCCCTGTGAACTTGGTGGTCCCTGACACGCGGGTGCCCTCAGCGTGCTGAGCGAGCACGTCCCTGCCGCGTGGGCAGCCGCCTGCTGCCAAGTCCGGCTCTCTGCAGAGCTGGAATCGGAGCCAGGTGCAGCAGTGGCCCAAGCAAAGGACAATTACCTTTTTTCTTTTCCTTTTAGGCACATGGACTAAGCAGAAAATCATCTTGTGCTGCAGATGTTTTTGAATGCTTCTTCGCTGTATTTACCTGGATCCACGATCCAAACTGCAGCTTCTCTGCGACAAGAAAAGTCCACAAACAGCACCTGCTGCCCTTCTGTACCTGGAATGAATGCCCTAAAAAAAAAACAAATGAAAAGAGGGGAAGAGAAAAAGAAGAAGCTTGATCAGAAGGAATGTCACCTAAAAAAGCAACAAATCCATTTGCTCATGGAACTTTTACAACCCCTTAGAGCTGCAGCCAAAAATTGAGCAATTCCTGTACTTCTCTCTGGTGCCAAGTGACTTTCAATCTGCACTATCTGTACTAGCTCATATGAAACTCCTTTGCTACTGCTTTGTTGATTTTAAAGCCCAGCTATCCTGGTGTTTTACATTTGAATTACTGTGGCATTTACCGGTGTGGCTGCAGAAAGCATGAGCTTGCTTCTCTCCTTGATTTTTCTTTATATGAATATTTTATTTCTCTGTGCAGTCAGTGACATCGGTGATAGTCACCTTTATTTCAGCTGAAATGTGTCTTAAAACTACTGTTTGGCAGCCTGAGTCGCTTCTCCTCTTGGGGCCTCCGCGTGCCACCCGCCACAGCCTGGTGTCCCCACCCCAGCCGGACGTCACGCGAGCCAAGGCTTGTCTAGTCAGCAGTAACGAGCCTTGTGTGGACAGCAGGGATGGATTTGTCATCGTGTGCCTTCACTCCTCAGCACTTCCTGGAGTTAAAATATCTTGCTGCAGCTGCTGTGAAGGCTGGTGTGACCTGCTGCATCCCGATGGGGACTTTCCTGACTTTTACACGGATCTGGGAACATTTTTGCAAGCATTTATACGCCTTTCATAGACATGATGTAGGAACGAAAAAACAGGTAGGGTATGTGCAAAAGGATATACCAGCACTTCCAAATAAAAATGCTAATGCTGCCTCAGGCCTCTCGACGGTGTTCAGTGATGTGGAATAAACTGCTTTTATATGGCTTTGTGGATTTAATACTGTTTTCAAGGAGCAAGAAGTCTCTCTATAATCACAGTCAAGGAGATGGAATAAAAACTATTTCAGCCAGTAAACATAAAAATATCTGGCCTTTACCTTTTGAGTGTTCTTGATAAAGTTTGAAATCCAGTTAAATCTCTATACCCAGGAGAAAACCAGCACAAATAATGTCAAAGAGACTGATGCTAATGCTAACCAAAGGAGAGAGCCTCTGGCTTTTCAAACACATTTAGTTACCTTTCCTTCTATAATAATCAAAGGAATATCTAAAAATGTTAGGTTATTAGAGGTAAGCTCATCTCCCTACTTGTAATTTGTGATATTCTGCTCTGGTTGTAATGAACCTGAATTATGAGCAGCTGTTTCTGCCAGATCTCATGGGTCTTCCCACATGAAGTATTGGAAGCAAACTGCTCTTCATTTCTAAATTGGAAGTCAAAGAGGTTGATGGGTGGAAAGCTGTTAATAGACCAGAAAGAGTAAGCTGAGGTCTAGAAAGCCACCTGATTTCAGTGGAAAGTCTGGGTCCCCCTGAGGTGAAATAAAGTTGCTGAGATGGGAAGGTGCTGCAGAGTGTTCCTCTTCCAGGCCAGCCCCCACGATGGAAGGGATGAAGTCAGGTCTCTGGGGTGTCATCAGGAGACACTTCTTCACAGAACCCAAGCCTCAGATTTACATCTCTCCAAAACACGGATGCCCCAGGACTGACCCAATATTTCTGGAAGAAAAGAGCTCAAGGGCTGAAATTCAAGTCCTGTTGAAACCAGAGGCTTTCTTAGGGCATTAAAAGATGTATTGAGGTGATTTACAAATTAAGAACCAATCAAGCTTTCTTGTGTGGAGATACCTGGTCTGCAAGAAAGTGTTTATTTCTCATTTGAAAGATAAAATTTCCCTTACAGAACATGAAGGGTGCTGAGATTCAAGCTACTGCTGTTATTGGCAGGGGAGGGATGGGAACTCCTTACACACTGCAGTGAGACTTCCCCAGGGTGGATGGATGCTCTGGAGAAGCTAATGAGCCTTTCAGACTAGCAGGCACTGTCAGGCCATCCAGTTCAATACACCATATTTCAGACCTTTACACCTCAAAGGGTGTTCTTGAGCTGAGCTAAATTTTGTACTCTACTCCAGCATTTGTTGAGGGGAATCCAATTGTGCCATTACATACCAATCAGCAGTGGGAAATCCCACCAAATCTGTTGGCCCATCAGATGTATCCCAAAGCCTGTGCCTCTCCCTGTTTTGGTTATTTGTGCAGCCCTGCTCAGTGTTTTCCTGTTTGCATCTCTCCTGAGTCAGATCTCCTCCTACCATGCAGTTTAATGTTCTTGCTTTAAATTTGTCCCTCACTCTGATTTCTTCTGACATTGTTTGGAACCTCTACTCTTTACTCTTTCCTCCTTTAATATTTTGTCCATGTTGTTTTTTTTTACTCAGATGAAATACAGACTTGAGTGTTCTCTGTACCATGCCATGCTGGGTCTCAGACATACAAGCCTTCTGCCAAAACAATTAGGTACTAAACGTAGTCCTTGGGCAGTTTGAAGGTGCAGTGTCTCCCAACATATGGACTCTAACATCCTCAAGCCTGTGCTTGGCTTTTTTATGGGAATTCTGATCTGAATTCTTTTTCTTACACCCTTGTTCTGTCATTAAAACATTCCCAAAGAGATAGTCAGAAAAGCAGGAAAGTCCCAGCATCGTCCTGTGTTTGTGCACTGGGTGTCACAGTTCCTCATCCCAGGTGACTCCGGCCTCCAGCAGCCAGGCACGTGGAATGGCACAGGCCCAGAGTGCTACCTGGCATGGAGCAGGGGCCACGACAATCTGGCTGCAAACAAGGTGCAGCTTTTCCTTCAGAGTCACCAGCATCCAGGGGCCAGGCCATGACTGATAAATTCCTGTCACAGAGGCTGTTAGAGGGCAAGTTTTGGTTACTGACTGATACACCCACAGACAAGGCATCCCTCCACTTCCCAGCCTCACAGCCCTCCACGAGTTCATATCTAAATCTCTTTTAGACCAGATTTTACCTTACATATACATCTTACCAAACTGAGCCTCTGGCTGAAGCCAAGCTCTGCTGCATTGGCTTTCCTGCTCCCTGGGAGCACATGGCACCCAAGGGCACGGGGCCAGGGCGGAGCAGGGGGTGTGCAGCCCTGGTGAGCCGTGCATATGTGTTTTCTCCCATACAGCCCAAGGGCTTGTGCAAAGTGATGCAAGTGTGGCAAAACATCTGGCTGCATCCCGGGCAGGGTGCCCCGTGTGCTGTGGTTCCCAGAAGCACATGCTGGAATCAAGAACTGCATTGGCTTCTGGCTCAGTCCTCTCCATTTGCTGTCAGGGTCATGGAGAACTGCTCTAAGGGTTTGCCTGTGCTTTGGAAAATTCCCCCCAAACATAAGGGGGCACTTTTGCCCCTGATAGTTCCTCTGTACAAGGGCTCTGGGTGTGCCTGGTGGGATTGAGGTAGTTTATCCCAATTCCACAGTAGGCTGCAGGCACCCTGGGAGCAGAGGCTAAGTGGGGTCTGGTGCGGCATCCGATCCTACAGCCACACAAAGTGGGTACCCAGGAACAGGACACTTGTTCTTCTCATCACTAATGTCCATGGCTGAGCCAGGGCTGAAGGAGCTTGGCAACACTGTGAGTGCAAAACCTGCATCCCTGCGCTGTCCCTGCCTGGGAGCCAGGAGGACAAAGGCCACTTTCCAGGAGCTCCCATGAAGACAGGGCTCAAGCTGCAGGCAGCAGGACCTCTGCCTCTGGGGATTGTAGGCAGCCTGGGCAAAGCTCTGTTGGGAGCCAGCAGGATGCCCAACTCCAGGGGCCCCACACTGGTCAGTGTTTACTGACCTATTTACTGCTTCTCTCTCCATGTGTGCAGTAATCCTCTGCCATGCCAGGGCTCGCTTTTCCTCTGTTTTCCAGGAAAAACAAGCACACAAAAATGGTGAAAACTATTACAGTACAGGCATTGCTCCTGCTCATATAGGAGCTGCTCTGGAGAGTAAACAGGGAGTGCTTCCTCCAGGTTGTTTTGGTGCTTTAATCCAATATGAAGCATCATTCCCTGTGCGCACTTCGCATACCTCTCCCCGATGAAACCTACCACACTGACGTGAAGTCAGCTGCACCACGTTTGAAATGTCATCATGCTAACTGGGCACCCAGGCCAGACTGCATGGCTTGGAGTTTATGTAGGCCAGTCCCTTGGGCTATTTTTAAATATTGGGGCAAGGATTACATTACACTGGTGCACTAACATCCATCAATCTCTCAGGGTACCAGCCCTGGATTTCAGACTAACTGCCTGTCTCTCCGGGCACACTGAGCAGCCAAGGGGGGCGGGGACCTGGTCAGGAAAGGTGTATTTTTGTAACTTTCCCCAAGATGATGGAGTTTTCCTCTTTTCTCTGCACAGTGACACTCACTCCTGGGCATGCAAATATCTCTGCATTTCTCCGAGGAGATCAGCTGTGTGGCTGTTCACAGTAACAGTGCAGTTCTGCTGCGTAAAGTTGTTGTCCAGGGAATTTAGTGGGAATAGAAAGTGTTCAGGACCTGCCATGAGTGGGGCCCAAGTGCTGGAATTCTAATTTATTCCTCTCTTTTCAATGTCCTGCCTTCCCTCCCTGCTCACAGACGCTGGGCTCTGGCGGAGTCTGTCCCGGTGGCAGCATGAAGTGCTGGGTCCCGCTGGATCCAGAGTTTTGCCTGGTGTGAGGCTGCTCGTCGCTGGGCTGTGAGCACACTGATGAGTACTCCCAGCCTCTCTGTCTTCCCACTGACGTGACTCTTGGCTCTAAGCCTCCTCGAAATGCTTGTTGGTCCATAGCCAGATGCCCTGGGTGGTGTTCCTGGTTCTGTGCTTGCAGGCACACAACCCCACACCCCACAAACGTGGGCACATGGTGGCTGGTGACCCCCAGACGACAACCCTGGGGCAGGGGGGGCTGTGAGGGACAGGGTGAGCGCTATCACTACCTGGTCCTGTGCTCCAGCTGCTGTGGGCCCCAGCTCAGCTCAGACCCAGGAACCTCCAGAGCTTTCCGGTCCAGACTTCAGCAGGGAGGGGATTTTATTTTCTCTTTTGATATGTTTTAAAATGCCATATACAC
This sequence comes from Myiotriccus ornatus, assembly GCA_036023395.1. NCBI lineage: Eukaryota > Metazoa > Chordata > Aves > Passeriformes > Tyrannidae > Myiotriccus > Myiotriccus ornatus. The sequence continues at coordinate 132,041,521 of JAYRBT010000082.1, read as the reverse complement.
TCGTGTGACCATGAGGCAGAGCCCTGGCAGCTCTGCCTTCTCAGGCTTCTCTGTACATCCAGGTGTAGATGCAAAAAGCTACAGCAAAAATAAAACCAACAAAAGAAACAAACAAAAAAGAAGGTGCATTTTATTTTTTCTGGCAAGTTAAAATCTGTTTTAGTGAGGCACAGGGGATGATGGTTTTTTGTTTTCAGTTTTTGAATTATGGCATTATTGTCACCTGCAGGTCTTTAAAAACTACATGCAACACCCGAGGTAGGGACCAGCACAAGGGACCAAAGAGCTGAGACACCTGCTATTATTTGTACTTAGTGCTGAAATATAGAAGGACAATTGGATGGGGATGATTTCACACCATCTACATGTAACAGGGCAATTGAAAGGATAACCTCTGGGACAGCAAAGCTTCTTTCACCTCGCCTGAGGTTTCAAGAGAATAAGAAAACACCACACATCACTTGCTAAAAGAAAGGCCCAACCTACAGCAATTGAGGTGGAGAGGGACAAATGGGATGGCAGGAGGAATTGGAAGAGAGATGGAGATGAAAAAGTAACTTTTTATTCCAGACACCAGCGAAGGGACTTGCATGGCAAAAGGGGAGAAACACGGGCCAGCACCCTGTGCTCGGGGAGGTGGCACTTCCCAACAGTCACGCTGAGTGTGCTGGAAGGATCAGCTTACTCATAACCTAAATTCAGTGCAGGATTATTAATGAGGTGACAAGTGCAGGGTCCAGAATGACAACAAATCCACTGAGTTTTTAGTACAGAGGCAGACGTCAAGCCATGGGTCCTGGTCTGTCTTCTAAACTCTTAGGGCCTTCTCCAGGGGAGATGAAGGAAAACAGGCTTGGGAAGTTTATCTAAGAGACGGAGGTGCCAAACAGCTTAGCAGATACAATGGTTGAATTTAACTGTAAGCACAAACACAGTGGATGGACAGATGAAGCTTCTCACCTCGTGTGGAGGTGCAGTGGAGGGCGGCAATGTCGGCCCCACTTGGCTGGCATCATCCCAACAGGCTGGCCATGCTAATGCTCCAAGGACAAAGAAGGGGGATGTGAGAAGCAGAGGTGGCCCCTGCAACAGGCATCAACTTACCCTGCCAGGCTGGCACTGCCCACTGGGAGAGCAGCCACCTGCCCAAGAAGTGCTGTGCCCTAGGGAGCAGCAGCCCCGGAGTGCTGGGAGAGGACAACTGGGATCACTTCACACCTTACCAGGAAGAGACTGACTGCTCTCTCCAGGTTTTCAACAGCTGAGAGAGAAAAAACAGTTCTACACAGCCTAAGCCTGCAGAGCACTGCTTGGCTGCAGGAAATCCCCTAGAAATCGATCACTGAGGAGAAGTCTGGATTTAGCATCCTCAGATGACCTCTCGTTACAAATTCCTTGGCTATTTATAAATGCCTCCATAAGACTAGAGCTCAAGAATGCACTAGCATTTAGAACTACAGAGCCAATTCACCATCTCTGGCATCTTCCTCATGCCAGGGAATTCAGAGAGGGTATCTGCTACATGAGAATGGTCAAGATTAGCCCCCAAAATAATTTGTTGCAACAATATGCTGAAGTATACATGAACTCCTGGAAGCCCCTGTTGGACTGATAACTGGAGTAGAGCTGGGCTGCTGAAGCACATGAAAGTTGCCTTATCTAGGAGCTGTACTCCAAGAGGGAGAGTTGTAGGATCTGAGATCGATATAATCCAGTGTAACAACCTAATGTGATGGTGGTCTGTCCTGAGGGCTCCTGCACATCCAGGATCACAAAACACAGCTCGGTCTCTTGCCCTCCTCTTCATTCGCTATTTGCATAACAAAGAAAAATACCAGCTGCAGTGTGTTCCAGACTTACTGCTTTGTGTCACCACCTTCAGCAGGTTTCCTTAGAATAAAATAGTTGTGCGATGATAAATTTTAAAAAAAATAGTATCTGCCACCTAGTGGCAAATGGATTTGTTTTATGGGAGATGCTGATGTGAGCATGGCTTGCTGTGTTAATAAGGGTTTTCCAGAGGTATTTCCTCTTTTCAAACTCTCAGGTTACCAGTGTTTGGAGGGTATAAATTTTGGAGTATGACCCAAGTTGTTAACAGCATGTAGGTATTCACAAAATCAAGTGACTATTCAGTGCTTTTCTTCTGTTATGGAAAAGGTCCTAAAGGTTATCCTACCAGCCCAGACCAGCATTTCACAGGATCTAAAATGAATTCAAATTTTTTTCAGTCACATCTGCCAATAAAGTGCTCAGGAGTGTAATTTGGTATTAGGAGCCTAAGAAGCCTAATTTAGGGACAAGTGTGATGAGCATGTGTTAAAGGATAAGCTATAAAGATAAGAGCAGTCACAGCCAGCCCTGTGACTGCTGTGGCACTCGATACATTCTGCAAGTCATGGGTAAAGGGGAGGTGTTGAAATATGTTTCCCTTCTGCACACTTAGACAGCTTCTTTAGAAATCATTACAAAGTGCAAAGACTGTATCCCTAAAGGGGTTCAGTTTTATTACTCAGTGGGTTGCTTTGGAGGAAGACAAGTCTTCTGCAGCACCCCAGTCCCCCTCCCTGCCAGCTGCTCTCACAGGAGTCTCCCTTGCAGCCTCCCTGGTGAGGTGTGGGTAGGTCTAAACCTCCCTGGCCAACATCAGCAGAATCATTACCTGTGCACGGGCAGCCTCTCAGTGCATAAAGGGAGCACATAAGAAAGAGAGAGACTTTATACCAAGGCCTGTAGTGACAGGACGAGGCGGGTTAAACTGAAAAAGGGTAGGTTTAAATCGGACACAAGGAAAGATTATTTTTAAGTTGAGGGTGATGAAACACTGTAACAGGTTGCCCAGAGGCCAGGTTGGATGGGGACTTTGAGGAAACTGCTCTAGTGAAAGGTGTTCCTGCTCATGGTGGGGGCCAGAGCAAATGACCTTCAAAAAGTCTCTTCCAATCAAAACCATTCCATGGTTGTATGGTTCTATACTGACCCAGCTACACACTAAGCCCATAAAGCTTAAAATTTATTATCAGCTGTCATTTTAAGTGGTAGCTGGATGCTGAAAACATCCCAGAAGCACCTAATTTCTTGCACCAGAGTTAAATTATCGAGCTGGTTATGGCCAACACAAACTGATCCTCATCTGCTTGCTGACACGTTTGACTGAAGCATCACAGTGATCATGATTTCGGGGAGACGTTTGCAGTGAGCTGTCTCAATGGGCTGTGTTAACAGGAGGCCAAGGTGCTGCTGTTCACCAGCCTGGTCCAAATGGCATCAAATCGACACAGAGGGCTGCTCTGAGCCTTTTGAATGCATGGACAGAGATAGATTTGTACTTTTCTAGAGCAAAACTCCCACCAGAGGAGAGGAGCAGGGGGTGGCAGAGCCGAGGGCCTCCCCAGGCCATGGTGCTCCCAGCTATGGACTCACTGCTTTGTGACCTGTCCCCTCTGATTCACCGCCTTCATATGATGCACGTGAACCGTGGAAGTGAGGCTCTCTGTTTGCAGGCTTTAAATAAAGGACTGGCTTTGTTTTCTTTAGGTGTGAGTGTTTCCAGGGTAATATTCCCTGATGCAGCAGTGAGTGGGACCCCTTGGCACTGGGGACCCTCCCCCACGTTGCCCCAGTGGCACGAGGGTCCCATGGGGGCTGGGCTCCCCCTGTGTGACAGCATTTCTCAGCCAGGTTGATGGCAGGGCATGACAGCCCTCTCTGAGGGGTTTCAAGTGGGCAGCACAACTGCACAGCACCAGCTCACAGGCTGCCCACCCTCTCCCCTGACAGGTTAGTGAACATCAGAGATTTGATCTGTGCCAGCACAACCTAAAGCATTGGATTCCCTGCATGGAAAATCTGCTGCAGGAGAATGTGCCACAAGAATTGGTGACAACCTTCCCTGCTGTCTCAGGGGCTTATGAAGCCTGAACTGCGTGGTGCTTGTTGGAGAGATGCATTGGTAAATGCAGGCAGCAGGAGTATTGTTGTGTTACACACCTCTCTGTGGTGGAGCTAATGCTCCTTCCCGCAGGAGTGCATGCCCAAGTCTGAGGCCAGGACAGCAAAATTAAAAAAAAACAAGTATAATGACAGTTCTCCCCCTCTTCCAACATGGGAAATGTTTTCTTATTATTTGGAGCCATTGATTCCTACAGCAGGAAATGGTGTCATCCCCTCCTCAAGTTAGGGAGCAAGTGCTCTTCCCTAATTCCAGCCTTTCTAAGGAAAAGCTATCTGTCCTTCATCCACAGCTTTCTCCAGACAGGCAGTCCTTGCAGAAACAAAACCAAGGGGACAAAGAGCACAGTTTGGTTTGTTTTGGGAGAAGGCTCCTCTCCTCAGTGTTAATCATCAAGGTTTTCTTTCTGGAAACACCCTGCAGCTCAAATGGAAGAGGTTGGACTGAGAGAAGTGTCCTTACAGAAATGTGACTGACCATAATTGTGCCTCTCAGCCTTTAAAATCCACGAGATCGTAAACCCTAAACCTACCACCTCCAGCCCTGCCTTCAGTGTCCAGCAAATGACCACAGTCACACATGCTCAAAAACATGTTTCCCTGCTGGCACCCCTATGTTTTGCCCACCAAACCCCTTCAAATGAGGCTCATACGCATCTGCTGAGAGTGCTGTCTTCTTTTTTGGAAGAGGTAAGAGAAGCCGCTAGCAAACAGCAGGACAGACTTAAAGCTGGTAGGGAGAAGGGATGTGGCAGAGGAATGACTGTGCTGGGTTCAGCTCAGTAGTTCTGGAGCTGAGGGCAGCCCTTGGGTGCTGTTTCAATCTTCATGACGCTGTTGGATTCCAGAGAGTAGGTCACCTCGTCCTCGCTCACCCCTGGTGGCAGGTTGAACTCCTTCATGAATTTTCTGTAGTTACATGTCTTTGACACCGAGGTGTTGCGCTCCTCCCTGTGCTCCGCTAACACCGTCACCTTCCCGTCCTTCACCTCCACACTGACGTCCTTGGGTTCAAAACCCTTCACGTCAATCAAAGCCAAATGACTCCGATTATGAGACGAGCTCAACGTCCTGCTAAATCTTTGTATTCTGGAATTAAAACAAGAGGATAGCTTTTACCTTCCCGTTCCCCTTCCAACTTATTTCTCCAAAATGGCTATTTCTCTCCCATCCCACTTATCTGTTTCAACCTTTGCTCCCAATAGCAATGCTAAACTTCCCTTATCCTACCTTAAAGGGTGGTGATGCTTGTAGAAAGCAGGCAACTGTTACCTGTTGATTCGTCGCTCCACATCCAGCCTTGCAGGGAGGGCTCTTCTTGCCGGGGGTTGGAGTTCGGGCAGTTGCAGGCAGCAGCGGTGAAAGGCCATCATCCTGTGCAGGCGGGCTGCAAGCAGCTTCTCACGGAGCAGCTGCAGGCGCAGGTCCAGCAGCCTCATCTGCCGCTGTATCCGCCTCAGGTGCTGGCTGGTGTCTGCCAGAAAGTGACCGCGCGCCGACATCGTCACGCTGCAAAGCGCGTCAGGGCATGAATGAACTCGGGTGCCTCCAGACTTTCATCTGGTGGAGAGCGTGTGAGCAGAGCCACGGGTGCTCCCGCAGCCTTCCAGCAGGCACCTTATGACATCAGGGGTCACCGTTCCGCAGTCGCCATGGGAACCGCAGCCCAGTCCGTGCATCCCCACTGCTGCAGTCCCCACAGGGACCAGGGGAGCCCAGGACACACCGGGGGGGTTGGGGTACAGTGGCCAGGCAGCAGAGCCACAGGCCATGGGGAGCATGACATGGGTGTGGTTTCATGCACAATGTTGCTTCAGTGCGGCTGCCCACAGTTCCCAGGAATGATATTCACCATCAGCTTTCCACACCATCATCTTTGATGAAGTGCTGGAGCCCAAGACATGGGCTGTATTCCCTCAGACTGGCCTGTGATACAGAAGCTGATCCCAGCCTCAGTAGCCCAGCACCCTCGTCTCTCAGACATTTGCCCGGTGGTCAGCTGGATGATGTGTTATTTTCCCAAGGCAAAATATGTGTTTGGCTCATCAATAAATCAAAGAGCCAGCTTATCTTATACTGAAAGGTAGTTTCATCCATAAAAAAAAAAAACACTTTTCTTTATGCATTATTACTTTTGCATCACTTTTTCAGTCTGAAGATAACCCTTTTATTTAAAAGCTGAATTCAAAAGCTGCCAAGTTGTGACGGGTCCCTTCTGTATGGAGCCTGTAAACCTTTCTGGCAATGTTTTGTCTTTGACACTCTCTAGTCTCTTTGGCTATACAAGAAAGAGTCCTTCAGGAGGTCTCTCTTGCCTGGTGAATCTGAACCCTTTATTTCCCAGAGGGAGCTTTGTTTGCCAAGCCCCATCTGAAGAGATGAGGTCTGGAAAAAGCCACTCAAACTGAGCATCGAGCTCAATCTTCCTGCCAGAGTATGGACCACAAGAGCCACTACAAAGCAAAGATGCTGAACACAAGGATGTGTAGCAACCCAAAATTTCTGCAGGGAAAACAACAACTTGAAAATAACTTGAAGTTAAACCTTCCTGGCACATGAAATCAGGGGAGTTGAGGATTCATCACAAGCACCTCAAGAGACTGAGGAAGACCTGCAGGCAGGGGTGCCCACAGGGTGCAACTCCTTTGGGCTGCATCTTTATACTAGGGGATGAGAGCTTTTCCCTGCATGCATTCGCACCCAGGGAGACTGTTCCCAGACCTGGAGATCATCAGCATGACCTGCAAGGAGATCACTGAGCAGAGGGACCTGTGCGCAAAATAACCTTGGAGGGCATCACCACACGTCTTACATAGGATAAGTAGGTGTCTGTGGACACAAATCAACCAAGCAGACATCTGCCGGTCTGCTGCTCTCCTTCTCTGCTCGGTTTGCCATCCCATCATCAAAGGCAGAAGCACAGCATCCAGCAGTGCTCCTGGTGTGCATTGCCATGTGTTGGGAACAGCATGGGCTTTGCCTTATCTTACTATGTCCCAAAACCTCCCAGAAAATTCTGCAGTAGGATGAAACACTGTGTCAGTGAGTGCCCTCTGTGGAATCGATGAACCTAGGGGTAGCAACACCCGTTTACAGAGACTTCCCAAAACACTTCTGTGTGGAGCTGTTCATCTCCAGGGGCCCTTTCACACCAATTGCCTACCTGGACTTATATTTGCAATCACTGCTTAAAATTAATAACAACCTATTTGCAGGCAGGATGTTTTTGTAATGCTTTGAAAACTGGGCTGTAGTTTTTAAACCAAATGGAAATATAGAGCAATGAAAGTAATTTGTAGCCTTGTTTCCTGTTACTGCAGCAGCTAAGCCAGAATTGTATGTTAGCAGAGTTGCTTTCCTCATGCCTCTATTGCTGTTTTTAGTTAAACACCCCCCACTTTAAACCTTTGGTCTTCTGGTGCCAATCATTCACTTTGTACTTTTAAGGGATGGATGAGTGGCTAGACTAGACAACTCAACAGTTATTTTTCATCTCATGTTTTATGGTATTTCTATAAAGATCTGCATGGTGATTGCCCTCATGACTTCCTTGGGTCTGAACAGAAGTGGGCACCTGCTGTGGCTGACAAGTGACTCTCTTGATCATACGTACTTGAGAACAGCTTTGGAAGGCGGCTGCTGCCTCTTTCTAGCACTTAGCTCTGTTTGCAGATTACAGCAGCTGAGTATTACAAATTTAGTTTCAGCATTCTCAGCCGTACATGATCATTTCCAGTAGTGCCCCCACAGAGGACATCTGTGGTTGTCATTCTTAGGAAATAGACCTCAAAAGCATTCAGAGGAGAAAGACTGATTTGGTTCTCTTGGCAAACAGTGGCAGTGGATGGGTTGCCTGGTATCCCTTTCCAGGCTTTCACTCCCTTTAGGTGCTGGCATTACACAGAAACCTATGGTCTTAGTGGTTCTGAGGAGTCAGATCCCACCTTAGCCTGGTACACAAAACCCAACAACTTTAACAACAAAAATGTCCGAATCACTGGTGTTACCTTCTCCTTTTACAGTGAGAGAAATGGGGGACAGGTGGGGAAGTGAGCGACCTGCTCAGGTGGATAAACTATAACAACAAGCTTTATCACCCACCACCCTTTGGGGGAAAAATGTGTGACCTGATATTGATACCACAGTAGTGACAGGTTGGATGGAGCAAGTTTTTTCCTTAGAGATGCCAAGGCAACCGCCTGGGTCCCTCTGTGCTGGTGAGTCCTTCTGAGCCCAGGCTTGAGATGGATCAATTGGCGGGAGAGAGGTACATAGATGACCCATAAACTGACTCCAGGTTTTGGCTACACACTCCAAACAATCCAGAATATGTGTCTTGCCACCCTCTATTTTCTCTCTGCCTTTTCTCCCAGACTTCTCTCATAGTCTTGCTTCTTTCTGAAAAGATCGTGGTATAGCTGGCATCTTCTGCAACATCACTGTGAGTTGGTGACTGGTGAGGCAGCTAAAGGTATTTTAATCAACTCAGTGCTCATTCAGACTTTCTCAGCCCTGAAAAGCCTGCTAGGCCCACGCTCTGGGCTCATCACTGAGTGCCTCAGCTTGCAGGAACACAGGGTCTTCCATGAGCCTTCAGGCTATGGGCTACTCTCCACAGAGTTGTTGTGCTAAACTACCCAAACAAAAATAGCATGTATGGTGCCTTCTGAGAGTATATGGTGGCCACAGACTCCATCAGTGGTGGTGGGGAGTCACCTCTCTCCACAAAGCAGGGCTACAGGGAAGTGAAGAATGAGGGTCCCACTTCCCAGCTCTTTCCAGCCTACCCATGGTCTGGGGTGAGGGTAGTCCCTCAGCTACCACCACATATCACCAGACAAGGACAACACACAGTGACACACAAGCTCTGTCTCTGCCACAGCTGTGAGGTCCACTCCCTGAGGCAGGTATTGTGTCTTAAGGCATCACCATAAGCAGGTAAAAAGACTTTCTGAGGCTGCTAGGTCTCCACCAGAGACCTACATCCACTCCTGCAGAAAACGAGGGAGACTCAAGGCACCTCCAGATCAGAAGAATGAGGAGTACTGCAGGTGGAGCTGCTAAGAAGGCATCTCTCCAGCAAAGCTGGCACGAGAATTCACCCACCATTGCCTTCAACTCCTTTATTAAGGAAGGATCAGGATGGGAGGGTACCTCTTCCAGGGCAGCACCATGCTGCACCACCTCCAGCTACTCCACAGATGAACCTGGGGAGCTGCAGATGTGGCACAGCAACCAGCCAAGTAAACTGGAAGTAGAACCACCGCAGTGTGAAACAGCTTCTCCTGCTACTTTTTCATTAATTTTTGAAAATATGCAACACTGTAATAAAGGGTTGGGCTTCTGACTCATGAGACTCATGAGAAGCCATTTGATTTACAGAAACAGCGCACTCCTGAGGCAGGCTAATCGGCTGTGCATTAAACAAGCATTTCTTGATAGGCTGCTTCCCACAGCCAGAGCCATGTCCTCTGCTCCCCTTCCTCCCCAGCTCCCCTGAATCAATGTGCTGTCCTGGCTTGACTAGCCCCAGATGGGAGTGGGCTGGATGGCTGACCCAGGGTGAGAGAATCACACCGGGAAACATCACCCACTATGAGTAATGCTGCTGGTGGGATGTATCAGGAAGAGCTTTATGCTGCAGGAAGATGAGCTGCTCTGTAATTATTTCCTGTGAGCTGTGGGAGAGCTTGCCTGCCCTTCTGGGCATGGAGAGGTAATTATGAACACACGCTGGAGGAGTAACCAACCTCGTGCAGGTGACTTGGCCAACGTCACCGCTGTGGAGCTGGGGACTTCTCAGGCATGGGGAAGTGGTACTCGCATTTCTGTGGGTCTGTCTAGCTGGCCCCACTTGAAAGAGGCACCAAACACTTCTGAGGAGGTATGTGGATGGATGGGAATTGTTTTGAGTACAGATCAACTCCACCTTGAAGTTGTGCTGTCTGTCATTTCAAGAACCAACTCAGCTCCATTTCCCTAGGGGAAAGAGGGACTTTTGCCATAGTGTGTTACTCCAGCTGCCGGTGGGATAGTTCCAGTAGTCCATCTGGCAAAGAGGATCTCTTAGAGGTTCTCCTTCACTACAAGTCAGCCAGTGCTGTGAATGCAACGTGGAGTTGCTGGTGACATGCTGATATGTGGATGCTCCGTGTTACTGGGACATGGAGAATCAGCAGGGTAAAACCGCCGTGGTATGATGAAGGCTTCAGTTTAATCAGGTCCCTGCCCTAAGGAGTCAAGGTGAATTTTGACTTCTGGTAAGAACAGGCAATGAAACAAATTTGGGGCTGTCAATGAGTGAGTCCACTAACAAGCCTAACTTGCAAGGGCTGTTTTGAAATGTTCTTTACTTATCAATGGAATAGGAAATCCTCCTGCTTCAAGTCTGCTGCACTCCTAGGGATCCTGGACAGTCAGCTCTGACCTGGCATGAGGAGGAGGATGAAGGACTGCATATACTACAGCATCCATCTCTGATCCAGCCCTTGTCAGTCTCAGGTTGTCTTGAAACTACTCCCACAGAGACCCTAAGGTAACATCCCAACACAGACAAGTCAAATGCAGTAGAGGATCTTTGGCTCATTGTTTGTGATCCCTTTAGCATCCCTGGTTGTCAAGGTCTTCCCGAAACCCATGAAGCTGAGAAGCTCCTAAAATGTAAAAGCAGAATGAAGAGATGGAAACTGGAAGATGTCCTTCACTGCTTATGTTAGGTGTGACTGCCTCTTCTTGCCCTCGGTGCAGAGCCAGGGACCCATCTGCTCAGAATCTGCCTTGTCAGGGGAGTCCATAGAGATGGACTTTAAAATACTCCAAATTACTGGAAAATTGAAAAAAAACCCAAAACCCCAAAACAAAACACAAGCCCTCCAGAGTTCCCCTCAAACAAAACCCCAACCCCAAACCCCCAGAACCCCAAAATCTAACTCCCAGGGCTGGAAGCACTGCTGCCTTCATTGTCCTTTCAGATATAATGCCTGAATTGACCGTTCTTTCAAAGTTTCTCTTGATTTCTTTCGAGCAAGAATAGATCAAGTTCAGCAAGTACCAATCAATTCAGAGTTTGGTCAACATATTTTCAGACCTGTCAGGTTTTGACAGTGTCTGATTTACTGATTTAAAGGTATTATCCAGAATCTCTTAATACTCCAAATGCCTTCTTAAGTGGGGTGTAGGGATATCACTTCAAGCTCAGTTTAGACCAGCCAGATGCTGTTTAACTGAGAGTGCAATTGCACACAGAGCACTGCAGCCACACACTGCAATCAGGTAACCATGTGCTCAAATGGATAATAATGATCATTTTCCCCTCTCCTGATTTCCATACAGAATGGAAGTAATTAACCATGTAACTGTGCACCTGTGTGTCCAGCCAAGAATTGCTGAAAGCCTTGGAGCAGACCCAGAGCGAGAGGCTCCAGCTCAGTCTCGTGCTACTTGGAGTGGCACTGACTTCCCCCACAAACCTGAGGAATTAACTCCTGGGAATGGTATTTCTGGATTGCCAGAACACTGTTTATGTAAATGAGACATCCTTTGATGTTCTCTTGGTTTTACTGACATATTTAACACTCTTTAACCTCCATGGGAAAAAATATTCATGTTATATCAATAACTGCTTTTTATGTCTTTCTTCAAGGAATCCTGTCTCCACTTGAAATTCAGAATGGATTAATTGAATTCCTCCGATGCAAATTTAAATGATTCATTGAATGTTTTGCACTGACTCCTCACGCTGCTGTTCAGACACACTGATGACCAGTTAACTTTTAATAAGTTGTCTTTTCCTTGTTTTCCTTCATCATCCTGGGCTCTCTTCCACTCCTGCTCTCCCACTGGCACATAGTGGCGAGGCTCTGAGAGGCAGGACTATGCTTTCTTATACCTAAATGAACAAATGTCCTTCTTCATAACAAGGTCTGGTCTAAACAGTCCAGGTGGAAGAAAATGAGTGTTACCCTTCCTTTTCATAGCAAATTAGTTATTCAATTCCTTACCTGCTCATGGTATTATTCACTCTGCATGTTTGAATACAATTAAAGCAGTGATAGGTCTTTTGCCAGCACACTTCAGGGGACCATGGTACTCAGCATTGTTGCTAAAGATGCTTTTTCCCATATGTACACAGGATCTTGACCAAAACATCCTGCAGCACCACGCCTTGGAGAGCAAAAGCCCATGGCATGCCTGCCATGCCATGTCAGTTGTGCTCATTCACCAAGCTTGCCCTTTTCTGAGCCTCTTCTAACCCCAAAATGTTCCAAATTCTCCCCCCTAGTTCTGACTTTTTGCCTGCTCATTGCCCCTCTGATGTGAGGAGCCTGGCCTAGCTGTGCCACCCATGCCATTGCTCCCACACTGGTGGGGACTGTGCAGACCACTTGGAAGATGCACTCGCAGCAGCTGCTTGCCATCATGCACATTTGGAGGGGGTGATGTTATGGCAGAGCTCCTCAATCCCTCCAACAAGCCAATCCACTCTTCCCAAAGGTAGTATCTGAAAGCTGCTGCAATGTTTAAAGAGAGCAGACGGCTGACAAATCGAATTTTTTTTCTCTCTGTCACAACCAGAGTCATTTACAGGACTCCACATCACCTTTCTGCAGCACAAACAGGAGGATTGCAGCAGTTTTCAGGCCCTAAAGCTGCTCTGAAAATCCCCTTGCTTCAGCTTTTGTTTTCAGCCAACATTACTGTATTCCTACTGCTCCCATTTAGTTCAAATAGCTCAGCAAACTAGCACCCATAAGAGATGTAAATTGTGGAGCAGCTGAAGAAGGTGGCTATCTGTGCTTTCGAGCTTTCATGTGGGTGAATGTGAGAGGTGAGTATTACCCAGCTGTGCACAACACCCCCGGGGTACAAAGACCCATCTAAGAACAAGTACCAAAAGCCACTGATGCCTGTGCAGTTCAGTATGTAGTGTATTTGCTGGGTCTTGTTCTCCCATTGTAGGTATCTTGCCCACCCAAGTGTAAATAAAGAAAATGTTTCTTGCTATGAAAAAGTGCATTTGTTGTTGTTAGTTTTCAGTCTGATATCTGCTTCTCTCCAGGTCAGTCCCCTACAAATGAAACGCAGCTTTGCTGGGGGAGTAGAAATCAATGTGCTAGTGCAATGTGAGAGAGAACTTTTTAAACAAGAACTCTCTCATTTCTCCAACATCCATGTTCTCTTCAACAGAAAATAGTTTGCATATGCCTTTTGTTTCCTCTTCTGCAGGCTGAAGCTAAGGCCTACTCACTGGTCAGAGATGTGTCTGTGTTACTCAAGCACCAGTGACCTCTGTATTTCCATCAGTGTGCTTCAGAAAGTACCTCTCTAAAACACGGTATTAGCTATTGGAGCTGCCACCCTGGAGGCAGCTGAGCATCTAACAGGATGTGAATGAGAATTCCCTTTGTGGCAGGTGTGCTGCACTTGTTGGAGACTTTTCAGGAGGTGACTTGTCCATCAGCAGGGGTCACTGGGCCCCTTGAGGCTTATGCAAGAATGGTTAGAGCTGTGTCAGTCTCAGACATCACATTTTCTTGGGAAAGTTGATTATTTCACATCTCCTTTCATTTCAAATTGGAACATAATAGAAATACCGAACCAAGCATATTGAAGTCCTTTGTTTACATGCTGGTGTTTTGATATTTTATGAGATTCATATAAAATTGAAGAAGATTTAAAATGCTTGATAATGCTGTCAAGTTTCAGTGAAATCAGTGATTACATGAAACCTTTCCACTCTTGTCTGTTCCACTAGGGAGAAAAAAATCTGTCAGTTTTAATAAGAAATGAGTTACCAATTAAATTTATACCACTCTTCAACATTGTCTGCACGCTCCAGGCTACTAACAGTGACTTCATTTGGCAGTCAGGTCTCCTTGCCAGCCTCCCATCATTTCTGTGACAGCTTCTCTCCACACAGATGGAACAAGGCACAGGCTCTGGGAATGACAGGAAAACCCCAACCCTAATTTTGCCTTCCTCTTCGTTCTTGATTGCAATGAGGGTCTCCCTGGCAAGGTGCAGCCAAAGCACTGGCCCAGAAGGATGAGCTGTCCAGCTTATGGGTCCCACCTCATGGCACTTAGTGTGGTGAAACAGGAGCTGTGTCAGCCTTATGTTCTTCAGTGAGTCTATCCTAGGGCATCAAAGGTTTTACCTACAGTATCCTCAGAGCAGATGTAAATAACCAGGTGGTTAAAACCAAAAGGCTTCTGTTATCTTGTTCCTGCAGTGGTTTAGGGCCAGTCACAGGGATTTGAACCTCTACCTGGAAATACCTCTAGGCATCAGGTACATCCTGACATGGCACTCTACAAGAGAGGTTTTCACCACTTAGGTATTGTGAAATATGAAGTTCCTCAATTTATGGATTTTTCTTTCATTCTATTTTAATCTCTTTTGAGTTGCTGGCTTCCAGCTTTGGGGAATACCTGGAGATGAGCCAAGATTTGTATGAATCGATTTTCACCCTCTGTGGTTAATTATCAAGTTAAATGGTTTAGGAAGGAAAAATGGAAAAGTTCTTTTTCTAGAGGACAAAAAACTTAGCCTTGGAACTTGATGTCCTCTCCCAAGAAACTTGTGAAGTATCTCTTACAATGTGGGAACAGTAATTTGATTGTACTATAAAACCGACCGGAAAAATGCACAAATCAGATGACAGGCACTTCTAGTCAGCACTGATTACAAAAACACCAGCACACAGCATGAGCCCTCTCTAACCACATCCAGAGGGTTGTATTTTTGAAAGGGATCAAAGACCTGACAAAAACGTTGTTCTCAACATCTTCATTTTGGATGAATTCTGAATCACTCCATATGCCACTGTGTAAATTTTCAAGTCTTTCCCTTCTCCTTTGGCAGCCCTGTGAGGGTGTGAGACAGGGTCAGACAGTAACTTCTGGTATTACTGAGGAGTTTAAAATTAAGCCTGTGCTTTGACAAACTGTAATGATCACACCCTATTTCAGAAGCGTTGATCACTGTGATGGCCACATGCATCAGGCAGGTGCTTCGCACCTCCCAGGCTCAGGTTTGAGAGCTGCTGCTTTGGGAGAGGCACATGGATGTTGTGGCCATGAGCAAGGCTTGGGTTTGCTCTGGCATTCTGCCTCTAACAGTCCTGCCTATGCTGGTTGCTTTGGGGAAGACCCTTTCTCATTTCCAGCTGGAGATATGGTGCTGCCATAGCATATCCTGATGTGAAGGTCCAGTGGACAGCACTGGGTTGTGTGGGGCTGTGCCTGCCACGTGCAGCAGCTGCTGTTGCTGCTGGCTTGGTGTTACTACCATCACCTTTTCCTTTGTGTCACACCTGCCTTTGAACTTGCCTTTCCTTTTTCTCCTCACTACTCAGCCGCTCTGCTCTGCTCTGCATCAGTGTCATGCCCATGGCTGTGGTCAGTGCAGGGACCAACAGACATGTAGTGACACATTAACATCAGTGGTTGAGGAGATGATTCATGGGAGGAGCACATCCTTGCTTCAGGGCAACTGTGTCTACCAAAGGGGCAGGATGGACAACTGTGAGAGGCAACTCCTTCCATCACCCAACACCAAGTGGGACCTGTAAGCCTCCCAGCATCCCCACCTGGGGTGACACTGCCTTCAGAGCAGGGTCAGGCAGATGTTCCCCAGCTTCAGTCAGCAGGCACCTTGATGGGCTTCACTCTCTTCAAACCTCTACAGCAAACACATCCAGTCCCCTCTAAATTTTCTCTGCAGCCACCAAAGGAGAGAGGTGCTCCCAGGGCATGGCTATTCCCACCAGCAGCTGTACAGCTGGGTCTGTTGGGTCCCCGTTTCTCCCCAGTTGCCATAAGGAAGGTGCAGGGAACTCGCTCAGGTGTGGGCGTCACTACTATAAAAGCATGTGAGATGGGTGCTGTTTTCTGAGTCACAAAGCATGGGATATGACAGTCTTTGGATGTGACCTTACTCCAGCAACACCACTGAAAATGCTTTCCGTCCATGTATGTAATCCTTTCTGAAACACAGAAAACCTCTTCCAAACCGGGAAAGCTCCAGACGTTGCTATAGCTCTTGTACAGTTTTCTTGCTTCAGAAGCTATACTGGAGGAGAGAGCTTTTCTTTAAATTAACAGCTGAGTTCCTGCCATTACAGACTGTTTTGGAGCCCTTCCTCCCACAGCATCTCACAGGGACAGAGATCACAAACACTGCTAGACCATCAAGTGCAGAACTAGTCTAAACGTGTCAGGAATAACCAGTGCTGATTCCATACATTAATTATATGTTGTGTAAAAAAGGATTTCCTAAGAGGTTTGGGGTTTTTTTAAGTTAAACTGAAGATCTGGATCCTGCCTTTTTTTATATGTCAAGGGACTAGATAAACCAGAATGGAAAATCCTGTAGGAGCCACACTTCATGTTATCAGCACTGCATATCAACATCACACCTTCTTTGGAGTGCCTTCTTTGTTGTGGAATGAATCCTTTTGTTTTAAAAGGAATCTTTCTTTAAAAGAGCATCCTCAGGCTTAACATGTATTCCCGGTTTCTTTTCATTTATTTCTTATCTTCGAAGGAGGCGAGATCCCACTGTCCACCCTCTGAGTGCTAATGGCTTTTAGCAGTGATGGGTCAGGTGGGCAGGCAGGAGTGGGCAATGTGTTGTGTAACAAGGATGGGTGGTGGCAGGCAGGAATTTGCTGGTGACACACCTTCAGGGGGTTCCTACACAAAGAATTTCACGGAGACTCTTAAACCATGGGAAGGTTGTTTCTGCTCATTGTGCTCACGGCAGCCACTCCTCCGTCCCCGTGCCTCACATTGCCCATTTTAGGAAAAAGCTACTAAGGAAGTGTGCAGATGAGCAACCCTAGCAACACCTGATAGACATTACCTGTCTTATCCCAGTCACGAGCAGCACTGACAGATGCCTTCATGATGAAAGAAAAACATGTCCTTGGTGATTCCCCAATCTTTCAGCTACCAGTTTCCTCATAGAAACGGGCTTAAGAGGTTCAGCTATGAAGTAGCCATAGTAAAGAAATCATGTGTTAGGAGGATTAAGACAATATCATAACTACTTGGTACAGAAATTTGGGCTTTAATATGTGCATGTTGACACTGTAGACCTGCAGCTGTAACATTTTTGACTGATGCACCTCAACTTTCTGGAGCATCCCCACGCAGAGAACCCACCTGAGGTGGCAGCATGTCTGCAGGAAATCTCTGCCGGCAAAACCACCCCGAGACTCAGTGCAAAAGCACAGAGCAGCCTTGCCTCCAGGGTGTTAGTCTGATTTACAGTTATCTTATTGCAATCTCAGCACAGGCACGGTTGGAGCCCAAGAAAGCAAATATCTTTGCTAAGAACCTAATTAGGAAGAGTGTAGGCATGTGCTAGCAAAGCAGCCTGCGCAGACCTTTCCTGATCACAGAAGTCAGAGCTTCAGTGTTATTGTAGACAGGACCTTAGTGTCAAGTCTTCAGGGATGGCTCTGGGAATGGCTTACAAGTCCTCTGAAGCTGTATTGATTTAAAATGAACTGCAAGGCATTTCCTGATGCTGCATTTATAGAAATCATTGTGGTCTACAATTTTACACCTCAATTTTTAGGAAATGCCCAGGCTGGCAGGTGGTGATGACTCTCTTACAGGTCCCTGTGCTGCAAAACTTCTCCCGCACATTGTAGAGGTTTCCTAGCAACTTCCTTCCATGGTCTTAGTGCTCAAATTTGTTTTGAGATGTGGGCCATCATAGAACAGTATTTCTGCCTATTGAAACTAGTTTAGTTCTTTTAAGCTGGCCAGGCATGCGCAGTACAGTAGCAGTGTCTGATTTATATCCTTTTCAGCTGTTTCCTTCAAAACTAACAGAAATCTGAGCCAACGTAGGTGGGTTTCTTGCTTATTTTTACTAACCAGACCACCAGTCCATTTCTCAAATTGCTGAGCAATAGTAAAACTCCAAGTCCATATCTAAAACCAAATACAAACAGCAGCAATGTTTTGTGCTCTTCTGGCACATCAAAACCAACAGATGTTGATCATGTGCTTTGGACAAGCCTTTCCAAATACATGAGATACATCACATTTTTGAGCCAAAAACGCTCTTAAGAACATGCAAAACCAAAGTAGCTAAACAGAGCTAACCTTTGCGCGCACACATATGTATCCATTTTAAAAATGGCCATAGGTTTTAAGTCTGTAAATTCACTGATAGTGTCCATGTTTGAACACACTGAAGTGTTTATTCAGTATCGTGTACTGGCTCAGACAGACAGCTTCTGACAGGAAGCTTGAAATGACGGTCTTAACTAGAAAGTGAGGAAGTAATTTGGTGAGTGGAGAAAAGTGTAAAGGGTTTGGGTGTAAGATGGTGCAAGAGAGATTACCTCCATCTACTAGAACAGTACTGAGACACTGTTTGTTACTAATTCACTACACAAATACATATTTCTTCAAAGATGGTGAAAAAAAATCACACACACATATTTATCAACTGGAAAGCAAATGCCAAGTGCCTCGGTGTTTTCCTTGGAACCTGCACTGCTCTGTGAGCTGTCTCATAGAGAGCCATGAACAACTATGATCGTATGATTATATTCTATGAACTGAAGTGCAGGAGGAAAGGTGGATTCAAGTCCCCCCCATGCTGCAGCCAGAGTCCTTCGTGCCCTCAGCAGTATCCATCCCTGTCTGACGCTGAACAAACCCCATATTCACAGGGCTTGATATCCCACACACAGGCATAAGTGAGGCACAAACCACCCAACGTGAACTCTCTCCCTCTCTCCCCAGGCTTGACTGCCACTATTTTAACCCAGCATCATGCACCTCCCTTAGAGACTACCTGCTCTTACACCCTCATAGCATGTTGGGGATTTGCCTGCTCCTACCATTTGCATTACCACTGCTATAAAACACTGGATTTCTTGCTCAGCACTAGTGGTTGAAACAGTGTGGCTATGTCAGCTGTTGGCATTGGTTGCAGAGATCAGGGCAAACTTCCAGAGCAGAGCAGATCAGACCCTGGATTTCTACCAAAACCCATCTGTTCCTGGCTGAAGAGTTATTCCCCCACCTTTATGGCTGGGTGGGATAATGAGGTATTGAACCCTCAAATTAGCACAACAAGGAGTTCTTTTAATAGCCTTCTTCTCCACAAGATGCTACTGCATCTTGTGTGCACCAGCCAGCCCAGGAAGCTAGAGGACTTCTAGCTGCCAGTGTCAATTGTTTATAAAGTATTATTGCACTGTCGATATTTGAAAAGTAATTCAGTATTTCTCCCATGACAGTCACTTCAAATACTCTGGAAACAACGTGTATGAAACAGTGGACAACAGTCATGATGCTTGTCTTTTCTGAGATGCTCAGGCTGGATGGACTGAGGTGAACACTGCAGCAAATACAGTACACTTGGCAATGGGGGTGTGCAGGAGGGTGAGCCTCACACTTCAGTCCCTGACTCAGGAGTGCTGTAATTAAAGAGCACAAAGGCTGGGAGGAATTCACGCAGAGCCAATGCAGCAGCACTCCCTCCGCAGCGAGCTGCAGCACCAAGGGTTAACACTGCTGCTTGCCTCCACAAATCTGCATAATGCCTTGCTTTGGCAGCTCATTTGCATAATTTTAAATTACTCTTTTGTCTGGAAAATAAAATCTAAAACACAGCTTCAAACATAAGTGGTAGATACTAATGTTTCATATCCTAAGAAGGCTAGTTTAAGTCTATTTGTCTGAACTCGTCAATTGAGGTTGTAATAATAATTTTAATGGAGCGATGTTGTTCCTTTATTGCAGAGCCTTGAGTGTTCTTTCCCGGTGCCATTTTCTACCTAAATAAGGTCTAATGTGCTCACCCACCCCTCACAGAGGGGCTGAAGCTGCCCTACGTATGCACAGACCCTCCAGAGGGCTCAGTAGCTCCAGCCTTTGCCAGGGGGTTCCAGCCCACCCTCTCATTAAAAACTGGAGAAACAATGCAGCAGCTGGAGACTGGAACTCTGTCATCAGCACATCTTTACCAGGGATGGGCTTCCAGGCTGTAGATGTGTGCCCAGAGGTGTGGACACACTGATATGAGCTCAATATCCCACCTCCTACTGCCAGGAGAGATTCAGCTCACCAGAGGATAGATACCTACCTACTGTTTCACCAGCTGAGTCACACTCCCAGCCCACTGACTCCTGTAACTCTCCCTTGACTAGTGTAGGAGATTAGATACCTAAATTCAGGGATCTGTTCTCTGGATCTGATTCCCACTCCAGCCCATGAGGTGTTCTTTGTGGGCTGAGCTCCATGCGTCTCAGCTATTCTCTCCCTCACCTTGGGAGACAAATACAAAGCACAGTGTTTTCTACTGTCAGTGATGTGTTTCAGTGCAGGAGAAGGGACTCTTAGCCTGCACTGGCACTTCAGCATGTTTTAAATCATAGTTTATCAGAGCAGCAGAATAAATCCTAGGAAATAAGCCAAATGGCTAAGTTGCCTGTTGTTATGACTGAAGCCTATCTGAACTTACATACTATAAACTTCTGTACATTCCTCAGGTGAAGACCTGTAATTTGTGCATAAAAATGTCCAGCATTTCTAAATGGGACTTCACAAACCAATGCACTTATGCCCTTGACTTTGTAGTCCCAAAAGTCAGGTGACACCAGAAGACATTTCCCACTCGATGCCAGCTCCCCTCCAGTAGCGTGCCTGGCAGGCATTCTGCCCAGAGGAGCAGCCAAGGGGTAGGATGGCTTGCCACCTCCTCCCCTGCCAGCGGGAAGGCACTAACAGGGAAAGCTTTAGGCAAATGTAGCGGGGTCTGGGTAGCTTGTACAAGCTGTAGGGCGAACAGGACAAGTGTAAGTAGGTAATCCTGAGTGAACAGATCTGTCAAATGCTAACAAGTTTCTACTTGGCTTGTTTAGCTCAGTTTTTCTTTGCCCAGTGCTCATAATCCAAATTCAGGCAAACTTTGAAGTTCCCTGCAAGTGATAACATACTGACTGCCCTCCTTCAGACTCTAGTGGCATTACAGTTTTCAAGAAAATGTTTCAAAGATGACTTAGGGCTATCTTTTTCCTAACTTCACATTTTGCAAACAGCTAAACTTGACACTTCTGTCAAAAAACAGACAAAGCAGATACACAGTATTAAGCATTCAAGCCCAAATAATTAAAGTGTCAGTTCACACCAGAAGGCAACATTCACTGCAAGTGAAACTACTTGTATGTTCAGTTAGTAGCAAGTAATTCCGAATTTGCAATCTGCCTGCAGTTTTGTGTTAACTACCTGCCTATCTATAGAAATATGCTCACCAACATATATGCAGGCACATCTAACTGAGTGTTGCAATTGCTGTTATTCACAACAAAATGTTCATCCATCAGTTAACTGTGTCCCTTTCCTCCTACACTGCAACGGAAAAAAACCTCCCAGACTATCTATTCATGTTTTTTTTCCTCCATTAGTTTCAACGAAGCTAAATGTTAACTACCAAAGCAGTTCCCAGCACAGTCTCCGTGTGCTCCATCTCCTACTGACCGCTATCCCCATTGGAATTTTTTTTCTTCTTTTCAGCACTGAAGCTCCATCACCATAAAAATCCTTATTTCATGGGACTCCCAGCTGTTAGAGCTGCCTCTCTTCACACGAAGTCAACATCTACTTTTTTTACATTTAATCACTTCTGGAACTGGTTGTGATGACCCACTGCATTTGTGTTCCCAGCTTGGGACTATCCTACAGGGACATGGAAACACAGTTGAAAAACAGTCATCCTGCTCAGTGTGAATGTCCTTAGTGATTTAAGCGGAGGGGAGGGGTGGGAGAGAAACAAAGAAGAAAAAGGATCACAAGATTTTTAGCAGAATGGTGCAATCTTCCCTGAAAGCAAAGACCACCATTTAAAGGGAAAGCCTGCACACCAATGATGGGAGTCCTGACTGCTGAAACATGGAAGAACTATTTCAGAAGGGGTGGTGAATTTGCAGCCTCTGTGTACACTCATTTTGTACAGGCCAAATTTCTCCTCAACAGCCACCGTTTATCACTTCTCAAATGACACAGCCGCTGGTTTGCTTAAAATGCCAGCCGTAAAGGGAGGCTGCTTTGGAGCTCTTTCACCAGCAGCTCAGTTTTCTTCTCTGTGTGCCTGTGCTATCGGTCAAATCAGCAGTTTGGGCTTGAAACTCATCAGCCCCTCACCACCCTCCAGTTCACTCTGTGGAGCAGCCCGAGAGCACACATCCTGGGCTCCCCTGGGGTGAAACCGAAAGGAAACCTGTGCTCCCAAAGTGCAGCATGATCTCTGGGGAAGCTGTGGATGTTCAGTCCATGAACACATCCAGAGCTGGCCAACACAACCCCCCTCAAAAGGGGGTTGGCTGGGCACTCACCACCCACTGCTCTGCACTACACGGGACTCCTCAGGAAATTTTTTAATTTTAGTATTTTTTTCAAAGGGAATTAAAGCCAAATGCAAGAACCATCTACTATTTCTTTCTATATTATAAATAGCCATCCATGACACATGGTTATTTGATGACAGAGGAACAGCAGTTAAAAAGTAAGGTGGAAGTATATATACTGAAAGGTAGATCCTGGCTCCACTGGAGACCATGGAATAATTCACTTGCTTTTGACCTGGAAGGTCTTCACTCCTTTCCCTGCCAGAAACAAATTTACTCAGCAATAATTCCAGAAGGCAGTACATGAATCAAGGCCATACAAAACTATTGCTGTGGATGCATTTCACCCTGGCAATTTATGAAGGTGTTTTTTTTTTTTTTTCAAAACTGCCACTTGTGAATGTAAATATGGTTAAGACAAGAGTAACTAATCCAATGAAATGGAATCAGTAGGAAAATAAAAGATCTTTTTTCATCCTACTTAATCATCTGGACCCCCTTGACAGCCTGCAGACAGATAAGAAGATGGCAAGTCCACAGGAAACCCAGACAACCTGCCAGGGACACATGCCCACCTTTTAGGTTGCTAAAGGTCAAATTGTATCTTTCGTTACCAGAACCTACAGGAAGCCACTCTGATGCAAAAGAGCACAACCCTGCTGCGTTCACAAGAACACCTGCCCAGGAGACACAAAGTCTCAGCCATAAACCCACCACGTACACTGTGCACACCAGCTCTGTTCACACCATCTTACAGGGACAGTTGCACAAGGCAGCTGCCCACAGCCTCTCTTCCCAGGACATTGGCTCCTGCACAGTGCCTGGGATGGCCGGTGAGTTCCTCTTGCCATGCTCAGCTGCCTTTGTCAGTGGACAGGTCTGGTATACACATATAAAAGTGTTCATGTAAACTTTGTGGTGGGGACCGGACAAGAAGAGACGTCCTGGATGCCCAGTCAGAAGGAAGAGGTGTCCATGAGTGCCTCTGCGGGAGCCAGAAGAGAAGGACTCAAGTGAGGGGCTACAACGAAGATGAGGAGCAAAGCCAAGTGAGGGATGTGACAAAACAAAATCTCAATCTGACAGATCCCAGTGGATCTACAAACTCCACTGAGTATTCGGCAGATACTTCACCTCAATCTCAGACATACTGTGCCAGCTCCCCTAAACAGAGAAAGTAAACCCGACTGTATAGTAAAGAACGGAGAACCAAATCACAGATTCACTGAATGGTTTGTGTTGTAAGGGACCTCAAAGATTGCAGCAGGCTCCAATCCCCCTGCCATAGGCAGGGACACCTTCCACTATACCAGCTTGCTCAAAGCCCCACCCAACCTGGTCTTGAACACTTCCAGGGACAGAACATCCACAGCTTCCCTGGGCAACCTGCTCCAGTGCCTCACTACCTTTACAGTGAATTTCTTCCTTATATTTTATCTAAATCTAACCTCTTTCAGTGTAAAGCCATTACCCCTTATCCTATCACTACATGCCTTTGTAAAAAGACCCTCTTCAGCTTTCTTGTAGACCCAATTTCTTGCAGAATCCTCATTTCTGGCCCAGGATTCCTTTCCTGCAGAGCTGAGGTGAGAAAATGCAGGGTAGCTCAGACGAGAGAGAGGAAGGGACATCAGGCAGTTGAAGTATTGCCTGATTTTAAAAAGATGTATCTCAGTCCATGTGTATGCATTTCAGTCATGCAAGTGTATCTGCAGACTGTCAAAGCTCACTATAATCACTTCTGAATATCTGAGTCTCTTTCTGGTGCTGCAGCTAAGGGAAAGACCGCAGCAGAAAAAGGGACCTGCATTGCTTTGGTTTGCGGCACACGGTGCTGGAAACCTTGCAATGTACTTTGCTGCTCATTATAGTAACTTCTTCTCAGCCTTGGGAACAATCTAGAAGCTGTAGTTTTCTGCACAGCATTCTTGCTGACATTTCCAGAAATGCTGGCCTCATTTCTTCCACAGCGAAATACAATCTTATGCTGCCAGCCTGATGTCATCTCTGTTGACATCTGGAATTAACAGCCTGGAAAGCGCATACTGGAGCTCTCCTTCACTGCCTGAAGCCTTTACTTCTGCTCAGGGCCTCCTCCCTGACTTCTCCACGCCCCGTCAGCTGCAGGCACTGCTGCCTGTGGTACAACTGCCGGCGTCTGCTCACACTGTTTACAGAGCAAAGTCCCTTGCAGTCCTCTTACCCCAATCCTTCTATCTCCAGTAGGTCTCCTCCCTCCAGGACTAACAAACTTCCATGCAATCCACCAGGCCTGCAGCTGGCAAGTGGGTTTAGCGAGCAGTCAGGAACAAATCTGTCCTGGTGTCCCAGTGCATATTATTCAGAAGCTGTTTCTGATGGGAAAGTTCTTGATCTACTGGAAGTGGACATTTGTGGATCAGGAGGCTGGATGAGATGACCCCCAGAGGTCCCTGTCAACCCATGTCTTCTACCAGTCTGAAAACTTCAGGAAATGCTGACTCTCATCAAAACTCAATTTCAGGCATGACAGCAGTGATCCCACAGAAGTTATTTTCTATGGTATTTCCAAGCTGGCAAAAAACTCCCGCACAGACAAGTACACCAGCAAGGAACTTGCTCTGCTGGTTGGGTGTTGGTGTATTTATAGCTGCACCTTCACAAGGAAGGTGCTGCTTTACCAGTAGACCTGAGAATAGCACCATCTATACACCAAACAACTGTGCAACACAGGGAGTGAAATTACTTAGGCCAAGACAAATAATGTTGTCTTAAAGATACATTTTATAGAGAAAGAAAATCTAGTTTGTTTCTTAAGGATTTTTTTCATGACTTGGCAAATACAATTTTTAAATACCATTACAGTATCAGATGCTGTCATCCAAGAGACTAGGACAATCCAGAGAGCTTAGGAAAAGTCTTTTATTTTGAAGTTCCTAAAAACACAAGTTGTAGGAAGGAGCAGTTCTGCTATCAGAAAGCAATTCTATTTGGAGCTGTTTCAGATAATTAAAGGACCATCAAGCCGTTACCCGCCAAATTACCTTCCAAGAACTGCAGCAGTAGACAAGGCAGGCGTTCAATGAGCTGCCACTTCCCGGTACTCCAAAAGTCAAAGATGCAGCCTCACATCCCTATTAGGGAAGTATAGGCACTTCTGACAGTGTGCTGGAACTTCTTCCATGTTCCAAAGTTCTGTCAGAATAACCACATTGTCAGCTGAGCACCTGGGTTTGTGTCCTCTCACTTCTGCTTAGGGTTAGTTGGCATTTTAGACAGCAATACAAACTCTGAGAGTGAACAAAAGCTGACATTTGCACTACTCAAATTTATTCTGGCTCCAAACACAAGTTCCAGTGGAATCCATTTAAAAATTTTTTTTTTCATTTTTGCTCATGCCGAGTGTTTGCACTGGCAAAGCCACAAGCAATGGCTAAAACTGGGGTTCAGACATAATGTAAATAAAGCTACAGAAAAGGATTACCTGGCAATGCCAGCAGCAGACTGCTGAGGCCTAACAGATGTGTGCCCCCTTTAGGCCTTCCCAGCTCTCTTCCTGTATCTAACAGGTTTCCATAACCCATTAAGTTTTAAAGCTTGTGTATTAACGGTGGAAGGAAGTGAGTAATGGAATTCTCTTGTTTATGCCTAGATCCTAAGAGAATTCCAATGCATAAACTACAGCATTTGGAAATGTAAATGCTTTGGAGAACTAGAACTTGAACACAAAACCAAACCTAAATACCTGGAACTTCCCAATCCCTACCAAAAATTCTTGACAGCATTTTCAAGGGCTCTGCAGGAATTCATGTGACCCATCTTCCTACTATTCAATGGAAAAGAAGAATGACTGTCAAATGGAAATCCTCTATTTTTTATCGGGCAAAAATAAATTTAATTGAGAAGCAAGGCTTTTCAGGTGGTTAGCAAAACATTCAAGTGATTCTGATAAAATGACTGAGGTCGAGACAACTTAGAAGACTCTCTCACTGCAATAAACACCATAAATATATTCAGGGGATGTTGAGAACAAAAACGGAAAAGGAAAAAGCAGAACAAAACTAATAAACTTTGGTACAACCAAACTCAGAACTAAGTAATCCACAAACTCTCTGTTCTAACAGGGAAAAAAGAAAAAAAAAAAGGTATTCATGGACCTACTAGTTTTTAAAAGCACAGCTACTGCACTGTCTCACTACCAGACGGAAACAGAATGAGTCCCATTCCATGCCCTGTGTATTTCCAGAAACCTGTTAGGATTTTTCCTTCCAGGATAAGCTAAATTACTTATTTGTATTCCCGAAGCCATGCAAATATCCCTGTCACTTGAGAACAGAACATACAGGGAAACTTCATCTGAGAACAACAAATCTGGAATGCACCGATTGAATATTTCTTTCCTTAGCACATTTCCTTATGTTAATGATAGTCGTGTCGGAAAAAAACCGCAGAAACTCCCCAAATCTCTGGGCAGCAAGCAGCTACACAAGCTGATTCTTGGATTACCTCCTGTCGGCTGCACTGGAGAAAGACTCTAGGAAGAAAGGGGAACGGAAGATGAAGAGTTGCGAAGGTGCTTACGATCTAAAAGTGGAGGAACAAACCGAGATTTTCAGGGTTCATGATTATGCAGCGTCAGAAATTAATTCTGATTCACTGAACTAGGTTCTACAGGTTTTTTGATACCGTTATCATGTGATTTGCCAGCATTCCTCACATGCTAAAAAATTCCAAGCCAGTTTTCCAAATTTCTGATTGCCTGAAAACAAGCAAGAGCAGGCTGCAAAAGCAACAAATTCCGAGGGGAGGTGGGGGGAGAGGAGAAACCATCAAAATCAGAGCTTAGTACAATCCCTGCTAAAGTGTTCAGTTTCTATAGAAACAAATGGCTGTTTTATTGACTTTGCCACTCAACCTTCGGCACATTGAGATGTTAATTTGCTAAAAACAGCTCCATCGGCAAGGTGCGATCTCTTGGAACAGTTGGGTTAAACCCTGTCCCGAGGGCGGGTGCGTGCACAGGACTGCGGCACTGAGAGCTCCACGGGGGCAGACGCCTTTTTATTCCGGTATACCACCAACCTAGTGGTTAACCTAGTGAAGAGATGACCGAGAGGGGATCCCATCAATACATACGAAGATCTCACAGGCGGGTGCCAAGAGGACGGTGCCAGACTTTTTTCAGTGGAGCGCAGGGACAGGACGAGCAGCAACGGCCATAAACTAAAACACAAGTCCCGCCTTAACACGAGGAAGAACTTCCTTACGTTGAGGGTGGCAGAGCACTGGAAGAGGCTGCCCAGGGAGGTTGTGAAGTCTCCCTCTCTGGGGACATTCCAAAGGCCCCGGGACGCGTTCCTGTCTCACCTGCTCTGGGTGCCCCTGCCCTGGCAGGGGGGGTTGGACAGGATGATCTCCAGAAGTCCCTTCCAACTCTGGCTATTTCGTGAACCTCCCTAAAGGAAGGTGGATAATGCCGGCTGTGCCGGGACTGACTAGAAACGCAAATGGAAAGGACAGGGCAAGCACCGGCGCGCAGGTAGCGACGGACGGCGGGTCTGGAGCACCTGCGGGCGGCGGGGGAAATCCCTGTTCCCCCCACAGGGTACCGCCGGGGGCCAGCACGGCCTCACCGCACCCCCCGTGCCTCGCTTCCTTCCCTTTTTCCCTCCTCCTCCTTCCCTCACTCCCGCCCGGCGCCTCAGGGGAGCGGCGCGCGCCACCCGCGGGACCCTCAGCGCGGGGCGGGGGGAAGGGGGAGGCACGTGGTGCTTTACGTCCCTCGCGCGCAATGACGTCACCGCGCCCCGCCGCGAGGCCTCCGCGCCGGGCCAATGGGCGGCGCGCTTAGTGGCGGGGGGGTGAGCGGCGCGCGCCAGTCAGCGCGGGGCTCGCACGCGCGCCGCCGCCGCGCGCCGGCCACGCCCACCGCGGGCGCGGCCTCGCCCCACGTGGGTTTCCCCCCGCGCCTTCCCATTGGCCGGCGCCGCGGCACTCCCCGCTCTGATTGGCTGCTCCCACCGCCCGCCCGGTGGGTAGGCGGGCGCTGGCGGCTGATTGGCCGGCGGGCGTCACGTGAGCGAGGTTTTCGCGCCACTTCTCCGTGAGGCGGCGGCGGCGGGAACGGGGCGCGATCGGGAATCGCGACCGGGAATCGCGACCGGGAATCGCGACAGAGCCTTTGGGAACCACCCCCTCCCCCGACATGGCCCCCCGCGACTACGACAGCGATAAAGGTACCGGCAATTCCCCGGGACCGGGGCTCCGGTACCGGGACCCCCCTCACGGCCCCGGGACCTCCCCATTGTGGGACCCCCATTCCTGACCCCCCCATTGTGGGACCCCCATTCCTGACCCCCCCTCCCCATTGTGGGACCCCCATTGTGGGACCCCCATTGTGGGACCCCCGTTCCTGACACACCCCCCCCCCCATTGTGGGACCCCCATTCCTGACCCCCCTATTGTGGGACCCCCATTCCTGACCCCCCCATTGTGGGACCCCCATTC